>JAXQQM020069614.1:0-307500 GCA_034641835.2 Pinus albicaulis | reverse complement strand
CTCTCTCCTTATGCTCCCACTCCCTCTCTATCTATCCCACTCCTCCTCCCTCTCTCCCCCCTCCATCTCCCCTGCTCTCTCTCTCTCTCTAACCCCCACTCTATCCCACCCCTTCACTCCATCTCCCTCTCTTCCTTTATCTCACATGCTCTCTCTCCATCTATGTCTCTCTATGATCCTCACTCTCTCCTCCTTATATCTCCTTTTTAGTCTCTCTTCTCCTTCTCCCGCCCCCCTCTGCCTCCCTCTTTACCTCCTTGCCCTCTCTCTCTCTCTCTACCTCTTCTCCACCCAATTCTCTCTATTTCTATCCTCTCTCTCTCTCTCTCTCTCCTCTTGTCACTCTTCCTCTGTCTCTCTCCATCTATGTCTACCTCCAACCCTAACTCTCTCCTCCGTGTCTCTCCCTCCCATCTCTCTCACCCACCCCCTCTCCCTCTCTCTCCTCATCCTTCCCTCTCTCCCTCCCTCCCTCTCCCCTTCTCTCTCTCTCTCTCTCTCCCTCTCTCTCTCTTGCGCTCATCTATATATCTCTCCCCTCTCTCTCTCCATCTCTCTCTTCCTCCCACACCAACTCCCTCTCTCTCTCTCTCTATGTCTCCCACTGAACCTCACTCTCTCCTCCTTGCCTCCATCCCCTTCCCCTCTCTCTCTGTCTCTCTCACTCTTCCTCTATTTCTCTCCATATATGTCTCCGTCTGACCCTCACTCTCTCCTCCTTGTCTCCCTCCCCCCCCCTCCCTCTCTCTCTCTTTCCCCTTCTCAATCCTCCTCGTCCTCTCTCCGTCTATGTCTCCCTCTTATGCTCACTCTATCCTCCTTATCTCTCCCTCTTAGTTTCCATTCTCCTTCTCCCTCCCCATCCCCTCTATTTCTCCCACCACCCTCGCTCCCTCTTTATCTCCTTTCCCTCTCTCTCTCTCCCCCCCACCCTTGCACTTCCTACCTCTCTCTCTCCCTCTCTCTCTCTCTCTCTCTCTCTTCCATCTCACCATATCTCCTACTCCGTCTCTCTCTTTGTTCCCTCTCTCCTTATCTCCCTCTCTCTCTCGCTCTCTTCCCTCTCTCCTTATCTCCCCCTCTCTCTCTCTCTCTCTCTCTCTCACACACACACACACACACACACATGGTCGCTCCCTTCCCTTATCTCCATTTATCTCCCTTTCTTGCTCTCCCCCTATCACTCTCTTTCTCTCTCACTCACCCTCCCTTTCTCTCTACCCCTCTCCCTCTTTCTCTCTCTCCCTTCATCCCTCCCTCCCGTTGTATCTCCCTATGCCTCCCCTCTCTTACCCTCACTCTCTCCTCCTTGTATCTCCCTCTTAGTCTACCTTCTCCTTCTCCCTCTCCCTCCCCTCTCTTTCTCCCATCCTCCTCACTCCCTCTTTATAACCTTTCCCTATCTCTCTCTCTCCCCCTTGCTCTTCCTGCCTCTTCTCCCTCCTCCTCCTCCTCTCTCTCTCTCTCTCTCTCTCTCCATCTATGTATCCTTCCGACCCTCACTCTCTCCTCCTTGTCTCCCTCCCTCCCTCTCTCTCTCTCTCTCTCACACCCACTCTCTTCCTCTATCCATTTATCTCTCATGCTCTCTCTCCCCCCCCTCTCTCTCCATCTATGTATCCCTCCGACCCTCACTCTCTCCCCCTTGTCTCTCCCTCTTAGTCTCCCTTGTCCCTCTCCCCCCCGTCTCTCTCTCCCACTCTCCCCTTGCCTCTCTCTCTCCCCTAGAACTTTCTCTCCCTGTCTGGCTCTCTCTCTCTTTTCCAAACTCACTTTCTCTCTCTCTCTCTCTCTCTCTCTCTCTCTCACTTCCTCCCTCTCTCTCTCTCTCCCTCATTCTACCCCTCTCCCTCACATATTCCCTAGCTCTCTCTCCCGCTCCCCCTCTCTCGCTCATTTCCTCCTTATGTCTCTCTCTCTCTCTATCTCTCCCACCTCATCTCTATGTGTGTGTGTGTCCCTCTCTCCTTATGCTCCCACTCCCTCCCTCTCTATCCCAATCCTCCTCCCTCTCTCCCCCTTTCACTCTTTCTCACTCCCCCCTCTATCTCCCCTACTCTTTCTCTCTCTCTCGCTCTCTCTCTAACTCCCACTCTATCCCACCCCTTCACTCCATCTCCCTCTCTTTATTTATCTCACATGCTCTCTCTCCATCTATGTATCTCTATGACCATCACTCTCTCCTCCTTATATCTCTTTTTTAGTCTCCCTTCTCCCTCTCCCTCCCCCATCTACCTCCCTCTTTACCTCCTTGCCCTCTCTCTCTCTCTCTCTCTCTACCACTTATCCACCCCATTCTCTCTATTTCTATCCTCTCTCTCTCTCTCTCTCCCCTCTTGTCACTCTTCCTCTGTCTCTCTCCATCTATGTCTACCTGCAACCCTAACTCTCTCCTCCTTGTCTCTCCCTCCCATCTCTCTCACCCAACCCCTCTCCCTCTTTCCCTCTCTCTCCTCATCCTTCCTCTCTCCCTCCCTCCCTCTCCCCTTCTCTCTCTACCTCTTTCTCTCCTGCTATCTCTCTCTCCTTCTGTATGTCTCTCTCTCTCTCTCCTCTCTCTCTCTCTCCATCTCTCTCTTCCTCCCACACCAACTATCTCTCTCTATGTCTCCCGCTGACCCTCACTCTCTCCTCCTTGCCTCCATCGCCCCCTCTCTCTCTGTCTCTCTCACTCTTCCTTTATTTCTCCCTCCAACCCTCACTCTCTCCTCCTTGTCTCCCTCCCCCCCCTCCCTCTCTCTCCCCCCCTCTCTCTCACTTTCCCCTTCTCAATCCTCCTCTCCCCATCTCCATCTATGTCTCCCTCTTACCCTCACTCTATCCTCCTTATCTCTCCCTCTTAGTCTCCCTTCTCCTTCTCCCACTCCCTCCAATCTATTTCTCCCATTCCCCTCTCTCCCCCCCTCTCTCTCTATCTCTCTCACTCTTCCTCTATTTCTCTCCATCTATTTCTCCCTCTAACCCTCACTCTCTCCTCCTTGTCTGCCTCCCCCCCTTCCCTCTCTCTCTCCCACTCTCTCTCGCTTTCCCCTTCTCAATCCTCCTCTCCCCCTCTCCATCTATGTCTCCCTCTTACCCTCACTCTATCCTCCTTATCTCTCCCTCTTAGTCTCCCTTCTCCTTCTCCCTCTCCCTCTTTATGTCATTTCCTTCTCTCTCTCTACCCCCCTTTCTCTTCTTGCCTCTTCTCCCCACCCTTCTCTCTATATCTCTCCCTCCCTCTCTCTCTCTCGCTCTCTCTCTCTCTCATCCTCTCCCTCTCTCACATGTTCTCTCTCTCTCTTCCATCTCACCATATCTCCCACTCTCTCTCTCTTCCCTCTCCCCATATATCCCACTCTCTCCCTCTATCTCTCTCTCACACATATTATCTCCCTTCCCTTATGTCCATTTATCTCCCTTTCTCACTCTCTTGCTCTCTCACTCACCCTCCCTTTCTCTCTACCCCTCTCCCTCTTTCTGTCTCTCCCTTCATCCCTCCCTCCCATTTTCTCTCCTTCTACTTCCCCTCTCTTACCCTTACTCTCTCCTCCTTGTATCTCCCTCTTAGTCTCCCTTCTCCTTCTCCCTCTTCCTCCTCTCTCTTTCTCCCATCCCCCTCAGTCCCTCTTTATCTCCTTTCCCTCTCTCTATCTCTCCCCCTTGCTCTTCCTGCCTCTTCTCCACCCTCTCTCTCTCTCTCTCTCTTCTCTCTCTCTCTCTCTCTCTCTCTCCCATCCCCCTTGGTCCCTCTTTATCTCCTTTCCCTCTCTCTCTCTCTTTCCCCCTTTCTCTTCCTGCCTCTTCTCCACCCTCTTTCTCTCTCTCTCTCTCCCCTTATCTCTTTTCTCTCTCTCCATCTATGTTTTTCTCTAACCCTCACTCTCTCCTCCTTGTCTCCCTCCCCCCACTCTCTCTCTCTGACCCCTTATCTTCTCTCTCTCTCTCTCTCTCTTTCTCTCTCTCCATATATGTCTCCCTCTAACCCTCACACACTCCTCCTTGTCTCCCTCCCTCTCTCTCTCACACCTTGTCACTCTTCCTCTCCCTCTCTCCATATATTTCTCCCACTTACCCTCACTCTCTCCTCCTTGTCTCTCCCTCTTAGTCCCACTTCTCCTTCTCCCTCTCCCTCCCCTCTCTTTCTCACATCCCCCTCGCTCCCTCTTTATCTCCTTTCCCTCTCTTTCTGTCTCCCACTTGGTCTTCCTGCCTCTTCTCCCCCCCCTCCTTCCTCTCTCTCTCTCTCTCTCTCCCTCCCTCTATCTCCCTCCCTCTATCTCTCTCTCTCTCTCTCTCTCTCTCTATTCCCTTCTCTATCTTCCTCTCATCCTCTCCCTCTCTCACATGTTCTCCCACTCTCTCTCTCTCTCTCTCTCTCTCTCTCTCTTCCATCTCTCCATATCTCCCACTCTCTCTCTCTCTTCCATCTCTCCATATCTCCCACTCTCTCTCTCTATCTCTCTCTTCCCTCTCTCCATATCTCCCTCTCTCTCTCTCTCTCTCTCTCTCTCTCTCCCTTCCCTTATCAACATTTATATCCCTTTCTCACTCCCCCCCTCTCACTCTCTTCCTCTCTCACTCACCCTCCCTTTCTCTCTACCCCTCTCCCTCTTTCTCTCTCCCTTCGTCCCTCCCTCCCATTATCTCTCCCTCTACACATTTTCGCCTCTCTTTCCCTCTCTCTCCCCTCCCCTACTCCTCTATCCCTATCCACCTCTTTCCCCTTTCCCCCCCACCCTCTCTTTCTCCAATCCCTTTCTCTCTCTCTCTATCTCTATCTCTTCCCCTAGCCCCTCTATCGCTCATCCATTCTCTCCAGTCCCTCACCCTCCTCACTGTCTTCCACAAACCCCTCTCTCTCTTTCCCACATCTCTTTGAAATGTTTCTAAGCACTAGGAAATGAAATTAGAGTTAACATAATGGGAGTAGATAGTAAACATCATATAAAATAAAATTCAAATACTTTAGAGTGAAGATACATTTGAAAAATAAATAAATAAAACTAATAAAAAAACCTCAATACTCAGAAAAATGAGTTTCATTAACATCATTCATTCATAATATTGAGGATGTATGAACAAGATATATTATTAATTATCAATCAAATTTAATAAAAAGTATATATAAGGAAGGAAAATAAAAACATTTTAATTTTAAAAATTATTAAAATTATAAAAACTTTACAAACAAACTAAATTTTAAATATAATATTTATGTTATAAAATAATATATATATATATATATATATATATATATATATATATATATATAGCATGTAATTGAAAACTTGTTTAAAAATTGAAACTCTCTCTCCCTCCCTCCCTCCCTCCTGCTCTTTCTCTTCCCCCCCCCCCCTCTCTCTCTCTATTTGTGTGTGTGTGTGCCTGTGTGTCCATATCTCCTTATCCTCCCTCTTCCTCCCTCTCTCTCCCACTTCTCCTTCCACTCTCACCCTTCCACTCAATATATCACACACACACTCTCTCTCTCCCTCCTTCCCTCTCTCTCTTTATCTCCCCATCCCTCCCTCCCACTCTCTTTATCTCTTTCTCTCTCACTCTTCCTCTCACCCTCTCCCTATCTCTTCCTCTCTCCCCTTGCAATCTCTCTCTCTCTGCCGTCGAACTTGCTACCTCTTCTCTCTCTCTCTATCCCCCCTCTCTCCACCTCTCCCACTCTCTGTTTGACCTTAATCTTCCTGCCTCTTCTCTCTCTCTCTCTCTCTCTCTCTCCCTGTCTCTCAACTGCTCCCACTCCCTCTCTTCCCTCTCTCCAGCTCTCCCACTCTCTATTCTCTCTCCCTCCTTCCCTCTCTCTCTATCTCTATCACTCGCTCTCTCTCTCTCTCCCCCCTCCCTCCCCCTCTCTCGACCGCTCCCACTCCCTCTCTTCCCTCTCTCCAGCTCTCCCACTCTCTATTATCTCTCCCTCCTTCCCTTTCTCTCTCTCTCCCCTCCCCGTCCTTCCCACCCTCTCTCCTCCCCGTCCTTCCCACCCTCTCTCTTTCCCCATGCCCTTCCTCCCTCTCTCTTTCTCTCTCTCTCTCTCCCTCTCCCACTCTCTCCCACTCCCACTCTCTCTTTCCTCCTCCCTATCTATATCTCTCTTTCCCCCTCCCACCATACCTCTCCTCTTCCCTCTCTCTCTTTCCCTCTCCCTCCATCCCTCTCCTCCTCCCTCTCTCTCTCCCTCCCCCCTCTCTCTCCCTCTCCCCCATCTCTCTCTCTCTCTCTCTCTCTCACCCCCTACCTCTCTCTCTCTCCCCCACACTTCATCTCCCACTCTCTCCCTCATGCTCTCTCACCCCGTTACTCTTCCTCTCACCCTATCCCTCTCTCAGTGGCTCTCCCTCCCTCTCTCTCTCTCTATCTCTCTCTCTCTCTCTTTCTTGTTCTTGCCTATTCTCCCCCCTATCCTCACCCACCATCCATCTTTCTCCTACTCTATCCCACTCTCACTCCCTCTCCCTTTGTCCCTTTCCCTCTCTCTATCTTTATTCCTCTTTATCTCTCTCTACCACATGTTTTACTCACCATCTCTCATCCCCTACCCTACTCGCTCTCTCACTTTATCCCTCTATATCTCTCTCTACCACATGCTCTACCCCATTGTTTCTCATCCCCTACCCTACTCTATCCTGTCCATATCTCCCACTCTCTCTCTCTCTCCCTCCCTTTCTCTCTCCTCTCTCTCCCTTCTTCGCTCCCTCTCACTGGACCCTCCCTCCTCTCTCACTCTCTCCCTCCCTCCCTCTCTCTCTATACCCCCCTCGCCCCCCCTCTCTCTCCCCCCCTTTCTCCCTACTTTGATCCCTCCCCCTGTCTCCTTCTCTCTCCCTCCCTCCCCCCTCTCTCTCCCTCCCTCCCCCCTCTCTCTGTCTCACTCCCTCCCTTGTATCTCTCTCTTTCTCCCTCTCTCATGCTCTCTCACCCTATCACTCTTCCTCTCACCCTATCCCTCTCTGATTAGCTCTCTCGACCCTCCTATCTCTCTTTCTCTCTCTCTCTCTAAGAATCCCACTCTCTCTCCATATCTCCCACTTTCTCTCCCTCCCTCCCTCTCCCTCCCTCCTTCGATCCCTCCCCCTCTCCTCCTCCTATCTCTCTCTCTACCTCCCTCCCCACCTCTCTCTCTCTCTCTATCCCTCCCTCACCCCTCTCTTTGTCACTCTCTCTCTGTAATATTCCCAAATTGGGATTGCTAGCAAGGCATGCCTGAAAAACGCATTTTTCAGGAATGTATGCTTCAAAAACCAAGATCAACCCTTGGATTCTTTATATATGATAATCTAAGACCCAATTCCAAGATGATATCAGAAAACAAATAAAAATTAGGTGAGGCAAACATGCCTCCCACACCTAGTATGGCTTGATAAATGTCCAATGAGGGACTGCAGCAATATATAAACATTGTATTGGAGTAGTAGTAGGCTAATAATGAATGGGATATGTTAATAAACACTTTAATATCAGTAATAAATGTATCAGCAAGGAAATTTTTCTATCCCTTCAACCAAAAGTGGGAAAAACTAGTGATTTAAGCCCTAAAAAGGTTATTTTCATAAATCTGTGTAAAAAGGAACGTGACGGTTGGATCTATTAACTTAGGTCATATGCGACTCCCATAACAAATTTCAGCATAAAAAAATGAGTCTAGCTAGTTTAAACAGATCTCCCACTCCCGAAATAGCTTAAAGACCCTGATTTCCCATGACTTAGAATATGCAAAGATTACTGAAGCACAAACAACGTGATTTTCTGAAGGTGTTAACTGTAATAGGATCTGAACATCAGTAAATTGGATCAAGGATAGGGATCAAACAATTATTAAGGAAAGAACAGAGAATTTACATGAAGAATGCCTCAGATTGAGGTGTTGCAACAATGGATTAAAACAGGAAAGCTTAACAGCGTAAATTTCAGGAGGCTGAAGAAATATTTTATTAAATTTTAGATCTAAGATATATCTGGATATAAATATAAATATAAATATATATATATATATATATATATATATATATATATGTGTGTGTGTGTGTGTGTGTGTGTGTGTGTGTAAGCCAAAGAGGCCCTTATTTACACTCCCCTTGGGGATCTCAGCAAATGATGAATCACAGTGAGTAGATCTGAGATCTAAGTCACAATTTTGTAGCAGTATTTAGAAATTCTGCAGTATAGACAATAGTAATAGATCATATCTAAAGGGTACATGGATTGGTTTGCCAATCCATGGATTGCCTCAGTGAAAGGAAGGATCCTTTTCACTAGAGATGTCTCCTCTAGGAGAATTTCCAAACCCTCTACAACTCTGCTCTGCAAAGAGGACATAGTCTCTTCGAGGAACTGCGTAGATGGTGATGTAGAATACTTTTTCCTCATGCTAAGATAAAAAATGAAGCTCCAACAATGCATGCACTCTTCTAGGAGGTTAAAAGACACACTCACTGAGAAGCGGCTCCAATACAAGCTAGATCTGAATAGATCTAGAGTTCCACTTGCTGCAGCTTACAAAAGCAAGAAAACCCTCACTAGATCTCCATTATAGCTAGAATTAGAAGCTTGGTCTCCAACCAGATAGTGGACAAGAAATACAAGCTCTCCCAAGAGCTCTTCAATGGGAAGAGATGGATCTCCTAAACAGGAAATTCCAATGCTAAACATCATATGCAATCTAGGCTAGGCAGCCAAGAAAGCTGTGTGTCTAAACAGACCGCAAATTAGAAATAAAATCATAAACATCCTCAATATGTTGCCTTCCCCTTCCTTTTATAAGATGAGAACTTGCCAAAACCATAAACCACCTTATTTAACTTATCTTTTTCACACAAGAGACCTCCTTCTAGAATTATGTTGTGCCTCATTGATGATCACTCCTCCAATACTGCGCTGTAGATATTGTCAAGATTGACCCAGTCAAGTGGATTTGTTCTTTTCACACTCAAGAGTGTTTATTAAAGTGGCCCAGATTTACCCTTTTTCACATTGGGCATGTATTTATTCTTGCGTTAGGATTTTTTGACCCTCCTTTACATAATTATTCTTTGAACAAAGAAAATAAAATGAAATTGAATATTCCTATTAAAATAGGAGTATTACAGTCCTCCCCTCCAGGATGTTGCTTGCCCTCAAGCAACTTACAAGGACTTTGAAAAAAATTTCAATGGAATTGTCCCCTCCCAAGGGTATCAGTGTGCCTTTGGTGAATGAACCAATTAGCTGTAATCATAAAGAAGTGGGAGATACATAGAAATATTTCCTTGCTGTCCATTGGTTTTCTCAATGCATGAGAGATGGTGGATGTAGGGTACTTCAACCCCATGAGAGGCTCCAATCTCCATGCTATCATCCAAACAAAGTGAGCCATCCTGGGTAGCTCACAGAAAAAGTCACCAATTTCCCCCATTTTCATTGTGTAGGGGCTCCAAGCATGGAAATGAGAGATGAGGATACTCAACTCATGTTGTTCCTCTTTCCATTTTTGATGAATGTGGAGTTGCTGATCCTGGGCTACAATAAAATAGTCCTCATGAAGCCAAAAGGAACTTGGACCTTCATTATTCTCTCATTTTATCCTAGTGAGTCTCCTTGACCAATCTCCCATACATATAGTGAGTAGATTATCCTCACCGTATGTGCTCCAAAAGAAACATGGACTAAGTGTCATATGATATATTGGATGGTGACAATAGTCCCTCCCTTGAGACCAGCATTGTCCATCATCTTGCTGTCTCAAATCACAGTACAATAAGTGGCCATCCCACCACCTTCTTGCTACAATAAGCTTCTTCAAAGCTTGAAAAGGATGGAGGATAATAGGTGTTAGCTGAACATGATTCCAGCAACACATGTTTTGCTCCAAGTGCTCCCCTGTGAGATATCTTTTCTCATGACACAAGCCCAATACATGACCCTTTGCATTAGAAAACATAGTATATAAAGCAGCAGTCATATAAGGCCCTATCCTCTTCTTGAAGTACAAATAAATATGGGAGATTGCATTCCCAATGGACACATCCACACAATGTGTCATTCCTCCTCTCATGTTCATAACAAAGATCGAAGCATTATTAACATGATGATATAAACAAGCTCCCTCATACCATCTAATGAAAAGGTTACATTCTCCCCCAACCCAAGGTACATACATGATTAGGATATTCATTCTAAACAGAAATACATGTACATACATAATAGGTATAAGCAAATCTATGGAAATGGAATTCATCATGGGGTTCCCACACTTCCTTCTTGTCAACCAAAGCAACCATGCCTCCTTCTTATGCATCCCTTTCTTGAAATACAAGGCATGGGATAGGAAAATAAAAAACTTTGGTTGGTACCCATACTCACCCAATAGAAACTAGAGCAAGTCATCTCCCCCCTGATTCAGATCTAGATGTGGTAAGTGGTTTAAATTCCACTTACTTGTTGCCCTCATCATTCCACCATGGCTGAAGGTGAAATGTATATTTGGTGCTTTAGGGAAGCACCCATCATGCTGCAAGACCTCCCTTAGCCCATCAAGGGAGTGGCCATATTTGGAAATAGTTCTGGCCCATAGTTGGCCATGAAGTTTATATGGTAAGACACTCCTTTTAGGAGTCATGGCTTGCACATGTAAAGTAAAATAATGCATGCAAATCATAAAGTAAAATGTGATTGAAATAAGCATGCTTCTTACCCAAAATCTCTAGCGCTGTGATAGTTCCTCTCTTGGCCAAATGTATCATCAATGTACAAGGTTGAGAGAGCACTTTTATTTTTTCATTAAGAGGTTTCCTTGGTGGGCTTCTCCCAAGTAAGGAGACATCAAGGCATAGATCATGATAGAAAGATGTATGGACTGATGTGTCCTTGCTTTTCTTGCACAGATCTTCATGCCTTCTTAGGACATCACTCCTTTGAAATAAAGAGGGGTAAATGTTTCTTACCCTAGGAAGCTTGCCCTCCTCTTTCTTTCCTGCACTATTCAGAATCTCACCATCTGATAATGATGGCACATGCTACTTATGGATTGTGCCATAATTTCTATATGTGAGACTCTTTGAAACTCCTTGCAAGAATGCAAGAGCTTCTCTTCTTGGAGCAGCTTCCCATTCTTCTTCTTCATGAAATGCTAGATATGCCTTTGTTATGACTACGCTGTCACCCCTAGCCTTTTCTTCAATGGTGGAAAATGCCTCACCATTAATAGGAGACCTTAGATCTTGGTCTTCCTTTAAAAGAGGAATCTTCATGTCTTCTTTCTGAGAAGAAGACCCTTCCTCCAATGAGGATCTTGCCCTAGGAAAGGTATCAAGCAAGTTCACATTCTCCTCAAAGGTATTCATAGGTGGAGTTGGATTTGTAGATCCTCCCTTTGGCACATCTCCTCTCTTACTCATCCTGAAGAAGTTGCTGATAGAACATGGTAGCCTCGATGATATGGCTAAGTGCTCATACCCATAAGATGAGGATGTAGAATTATCCTCATGCATAGATCTTGTGGATCCAGTTGTGGAAAATTCATGGTCTATCCCCTTTATTCCTCTGTCTGTTCCCTTAGGCTTAAACAAAGTTTGGAAAAGAGTCCTTGAAAACTCTTTCCCTTCCATTCTTCCAAGAAAAGGGTTTTGACCCTTACTTTATATGTATTCCATGCAATCATTCTCCATATTTTTTCTCCTTTATTCCTGAAAAGACATCTTGGCTTGATGCTCACAGGTTGAGCCAAGGATCAAAGCTTTGATACCACTGTAATATCCCTAAATTGGGATTGCTAGCAAGGCATTCCTAAAAAATGCATTTTTCAAGAATGTATGCTTCAGCAACCAAGATTAGCCCTTGGATTCCTTATATCTGATAATCTAAGACCCAATTCCAAGAGGAGATCAGAAAACAAACAAACTAGGTGAGGCAAACAGACCTCCCACACCTAGTATGGCTTGATAAATGTCCAATGAGGGACTGCAACAATATATAAAAATTGTATTGGAGTATTAGCAGGCTAATAACACATGGGATATGTTAATAAACACTTTAATATCAGTATTAAATTCAGCAACAAGGAAAGTGGTCTATCCCTTCAACCAAAAGTGGGGAAAAACAGTGATTTAAGCCCTAAAAAGGTTATTTTCAGAAATCTACGTAAAAACAGAGGAAAGTGACAATTGGATATGTTATATTAGGTCATATGGGACTCCCATACTAAATTTTAGCCTAAAAAATGACTCTAGCTAGTCTAAACAGATCTCCCACTCCCGAAATGGCTTAAAGACCCTGATTTCCCATGACTTAGAATATGCAAAGATTACTGAAGCATAGACAACATGATTTTCTGAAGGCGTTAAATATAATAGGGTCTGAACATCATTAAATTGGATTAAGGATAGGGATCAAACAATTCTTAAGGAAATAATAAAGAATTTACATGAAGAATGCCTCAGATTGAGGTTATGCAACAATGGATTAAAACAGGAAAGCTTAACAGTGTAAATTTCAGGAGGCTGAAGAAATATTTTTATTAAATTTCAGATCTAAGATAGATATGCATATAAAAATATAGATCTAGTACAGATCTGTAAGCCAAAGAGGCCCTTATTTACACTCCCCTCGGGGATCTTAGCAAATGATGAATCACAGTGAGTAGATTTGAGATCTAAGTCAAAATTTTGCAGCAGTATTCAGAAGTTCTATAGTATATACAATAGTAACAGATAAGATCTGAAGGGTACATGGATTGGTTGGCCAATCCATGGATCACCTCAGTGAAAGGAAGGATCCTTTTCACTAGAGATCTCTCCTCCAGGAGAATTCCCAAACCCTCTACAACTTTTCTCTGCAAATAGGAGGCAGTCTCTTCAAGGAACTGTGCAAATGGTGATGTATAATACTTTGGCCTGATGCCAAGATAAAAACTAAAGCTTCAACAATGTATGCTCTCTTACAGGAGTTTAAAAGACACACTCACTGAGAAGAGGATCCAATACAATCTAGATCTGAACAGATCTAGAGTTCCACTTGCTGCAGCCTACAAAAGCAAGAAAACCTTCACTGGATCTACGTTGTAGTTGGAAGTAGAAGCTTGGTCTCCAACCAGATAGTGGACAAGCAATGCAAGCTCTCCCAAGATCTCCTCAATGGGAAGAGATGGATCTCCTAAACAGGAAATTCCAATGCTAAATAGCATATGCAATCTAGGTTAAGCAGCCAAGAAAGTTGTGTGTCTAAACAGACCACAAATCAGAAATAAAATCATGAACACCCTCAATATGTTTCCTTCCCCTTCCTTTTACAAGATGAGAACTTGCAAAAACCATAAACCACCTTCTTTAACTTATCTTTTTCACACAAGAGACCTCCTTCTAGAATTACGTTGTGCCTCATTGATGATCACTCCTCCAATACTGTGTTGTAGATATGGTCAAGATTGACCCAGTCAAGTGGATTTGTTATTTTCACACTCAAGTGTGTTTATTAAAGTGGATTTGTTCTTTTCACACTCAAGTGTGTTTATTAAAGTGGTCCAGATTTACCCTTTTTCACATTGGGCATGGATTTATTCTTGCATTAGGAGTTTTTGACCCTCCTTTACATAATTATTATTTGAACAAGAAAATAAAATGAAATTGAATATTCCTATTAAAATAGGAATATTACACTCTCCCTCCCCCCTCTCTCTCTCACCCTCTCCCACTCTCTTGCTCTCTCCTCTATCTCCCTCCTTCGCTCCCTCCCCCTCTCTCCTCATCTCTCTTTTATCTCCCCCTCCCCCCTCTCTCACTCTCTCCCTCCCTCTCTCATCGCCCCACCCCTTCCCCCTCTCTCACCCCTCCCCCCATCCCCCTTCTCTCCCCCACCCTCTTTCTCCCCCTTCCTCCCCCCCTCTCTCTCTCACTCCCTCCCCCTCTCTCTCTCTCCCTCCCTCCCTTATCTCTCTCTCTCTTTCTCCCTCTCTCATGCTCTCTCACCATGTCACTCTTTCTCTCACCCTATCCCTCTCTGATTGGCTCTCTCGACCCTCCTATCTCTCTCTCTCTCTCTCTCCAGGACTCCCAATCTCTCTCCCTCTCTCCACATCTCCCTCCATCCCTCTCCCTCCCTCCTCTCCCCCTTACCCCTCTCTCTTCCTCCCTCCCCGTCCCCTACCCCTCTCTCTTTCTCCCTCCCCGCCCCCTACCCCTCTCTCTTTCTCTCTCTCTCTGTGTCTCTCTCTCTCTTCATATCACCCTCTCCCTCTCTCTTTCTATCTCTTCTCGCTCTTCCTCTCACCCTCTCCCTCTCTCTTTCTCTCTACCCTCACTCTCTCTCTCTCTCTCTCTCTCTCTCTCTCTCTCTCTCTCCCACGCTTTCTCACTCTAACCCCTTGCTTCCCCCCCTCCTCCCATCTCTCTCTCCCCCCCTCCCCCCATCTCTCTCTCCCCCTCCCTCCCTCTCTCTCTCTCTCCCTGTCCCCTCTCTATTTCTCCCACCCTCCATTTCCCACTCTCTCTCTCATCCTCTCTCACCCTATCCATCTCTCACCCTCTTTTTCACTCTCTCTCTCCTTCTCTCTCTCCCTCCCTCTCTCTCTCCTCGCTCTTCATCTCACCCTCTCCCTCTGTCTTTCTATCTCTTCTCGCTCTTCCTCTCACCCTCTCCCTCTCTCTTTCTCTCTCCCCTCGCTCTTCCTGCATCTTCTCTCTCTCTCTCTCTCTCTCTCTCTCTCTCTCTCTCTCTCTCTCTCTACCACTCCCACTCTCTCTCTCTCTACCACTCCCCCTCTCTCTCTCCCCTCTCTCCATCTCTTTCATGATTTCTCACTCTAACCCCTATCTTCCCTCCCTCTCTCTCCTTCTCCCTCTCTCTCCCCCTCCCCACTCTCTCTCTTCCACCCTCCATTTCCCACTCTCTCTCTCATGCTCTCTCACCCTCTCTCTCACTCCCCCTCTCTCTTGCTCTTTCTCACCCCCTCTCACTAACTCTCTTTCTCTCTCTCCGACACTCACCGCCCTCACTCCCCTCTCTCCCTCCCTACCTCCCCACTTTCTCACTTTTTCTCTCTTACTCCTCCCCCCGGCACTCTAACTATCTCTCACACTCTCTCTTGCTCTCTCAATTATCCTCTCTTACTTATAAAAACATTACAAATAAATTTAAAAAAAATTAATATTTTATTTTATAACATAAATATTCTATTTAAAATATAAAACATGATATATTTATTTTTGCATGTAACGAATTTAAAAATATAAAATACATATAATTAAACACTTATGCAAAAAGGAAAACTAGAAAATACAATAATTTTGTTAGCATTGTTTGTTAAAATAATAATTAAAATGGTAAACAAATTGCAAAATAATTTTAAAAATAAAATAAAAAATAAAGAAAAATTATTTTGAAACATAATTTAAATATTCTATTTTAATAGATAGGTCCCATGTAAATATATGTGGACATCATGTCATTGAGAGGTTATTTAAGAGTAGAAATTATGTTATCTGTTCAATATATCTTAATATTATTTGTGAATAATGAAGAAGATATTTCAAACTTTATTAGATTTTTTTCATTGGAAATTATGAAATGTAAATTGCTAAGATAAGAGGGAAAATCATTTTTATAATTGCCAAGATAAGAGGAAAAATCATTTATGGTTGATTCACAAAGTGTGATTGGAAAGAGTCAACTATGATATTTTATTTCGGGCTGTTTGGGGAGGACAAAATTAGAATATTTTCAGTCAATTATGATATGTAAATTGCTAAGATAAGAGGAAAATCGTTTATGATTGATTCACAAAGTGTGATTGGAATGATTCAACTATGATATTTTATTCTCAGACGTTTGGGGAAGACAAGATCAGAATATATTGATTGGTATAAAGAATGGTTGTTTCTATGATAATGAAAAAAAAAAAAGCAAATTAGAACACCTCCATTGATATAGAAAGCCTTTTTTTTCTTCCTATATGAGACAAGGAACAAAACAGAAAACATAAATGGATGGTAAAGAATTATTAAAGAATAATACTAATATATTAAGATGATTTTGAAAATAAATTTCATAAATAAATGAATGTAAAATACAAATTTAATCACAATTGAATGGTAAATTATTATTAGAGTATAATGCAAATTTATGAAAATAGTTTTGAAGAAGTATTTTGTAAATAAATAAATAATTGTAGAACCAGAATTTGGAAAAATGCTTAAAGTTAAAAAGAAAATTACAGAAAGTCACAACCAAAATAAACAAAGGAAGCAGGTATGTGTGCAAACACGGGAGGGAATAGTAAATAGTAATGAAACTGGAAAACAAAAGATAATATACTACAACCTTATTAATATTTATTCTATTCCTTTATTCTAAGGTAGAAAGACACGAAAAGGTACAACACTTGTAAAAAGCTTGGAAAGACAAGTAAAAACAAAGAGGTGTTCTGTACGAGCCAATAAAATTTTCGAAATAGTTCATCAATTTAGTACTCAGAACAAACAAAGATATAAATTAAGCACTGCACTTACTTGAAGGGAATCAGAGAATTGCATAGGCACATTGGTTGGTGTGCAAACTTTATAAAAATATTTGGACCCAGAAATTTCCATCACCCGAGAATGACTAAATGCAGCTCCCTCCCTCTGTTGCGAATATAGTCAACAATATGTATGCACTGCACATTCATAAAAACACAAAACATCTGCTGACAGAATTAGATGGGCTATATATTTAAATGCATGGAGCTAAGAGACTTGTAGCTCCGCAATATATTCAAATGAAATGAAATTTAATACCTCTCATCTTAGTATGTGTGAGATATGATCAACCATAGTTATGCCTGATTCATCAGTGGATGCTCTGCTTCGTCAACTTAGACCATAATATGTAGGGATAATGCCATCTATTTTCATCCTCCATCTAATTCAAACCACTCAGGCGCCTATTTTCTCAGGTTACAGCAACACAAAACACAAATATGGAATACCCAACCTAGAGTTAATGTAATTTTCATGGGTTTAATGTGATTTCAAGAAAGAATAAAATACCCACACACCTAAGTTGAATGAACCTGGGGACTATGCGACGCAACTTCTATATGAATGAGTTTATATGGGCAAAACTGGCTACCTCTACTCAGTTGCAATCTCTCTGCCTATAAAAAATGCAAAGTAAACTCTCTGCCTGTCAAAAATGCAAAGAAAAGGGAAAATAAGTTGTTAAACAGTGCCCACCCATAAATCCATATTTCACTACATTAGGCAATTGGAGTCCTCAATTAAAAATCCAGGTGAAAAGAATATTTGGGATTTTCTCCTCTGAACCCATAACACCTCTTTAACATCATGTGCTCCTCTTCTTTTCAAATTTTTTTTTTTTTGGCATTTTCATTTTCAATTTCAATTGCAAAGAAGAAACGGAAATAAACATATACGTTCAAATAAAAAAGAAACTATTGACATAATAAAATAAAATGCAGCAGTACCAGACTCTAACCAAGCCAAAGCAGAGAATGGCCATGCTCAATCAAACCAGAAACAAGCATAAATCCTGGAGCAAAATGGAGCCAAAGCTGAGAATGGGCTTGCTCAATCAAATCACAAACAAGCATAAAATCGTTGAGAAAAGAGAAGGGAAAAATGGAGCCAAAGCAGGTGAAAACGAATCAGATGGGCAGATCAGAGGAGAATAGTTTGACAAATGTTTGAAATATCTTATATTTCAAACATTTAATGAGTTTGTGTTTATTTGTTTTGCCAAAATATTCCAAAAAAATTAATATAGGGTTTCATCAGACAAAGTGTAATTGGAAAACTTTGTATAAGAGTCAATTATGATATTTTCTTGTGGGTGGTTTGGCTAAAACAAAATCAGAATATCATTTTGAGGGGATGAAATTTCCCAAACATTTCATCAATTTGGTACTCGGAACAAACAAACACATAAGAATATCATTTTGAGGGGATGAAATTTCAGAAATATTTCATAAATTTGGTACTCAAAACAAACAAACACATAAATTAAGCACTGCACTTACTTCAAGGGAGTACCATAATCGCATCGTCAAATTGGCTTGTTGGTCTCGAAATTTTATAAAAATATTTGAACCCAGAAATGTCCATCACCATAATATGGATATGTGCAACTCCATCCCTCCATTGCGCATTTATTCAGCAACACATCTGCACTGCACATTCATAGAAACACAAAACACAAAACATCTCCTCACAGAAATTCCACGTGATTAGATGGGATATAAAGTTAAATGCATGGATCTGAGAGACTTGAGGCTCTGCAGTACATTCAAATGAAATGAAATGTATACCTCTCAACTACTCCTCTTTGACTGAGATATGATCAACAATAGTTTGAAATTTTTTATGCTCTGCTTCCTCAACTTACACAATAAAAGTATTTCCATCTTCCATCTGATTCAAACCACTCGGGCGACTATTTTCTCAGGCTACAGCAAAACAAAACACAAATATGAAATACCCAAAACAAAACACAAATATGAAATACCCAACCTGGAATTAATGTAATTTTCATGGGTTTAAGTGATTTCAAGAAAAAATAAAATACCGACCCACCACCCACTTAAGTTGAATCAACAAATACTCAGCCAGGATGGATGGTTAGAGAATTAGACCTTGGGACTATGCGATGCAGCTTCTATATGAATGCGTTTATATGGGAAAAACTCACTACCTCTACTCAGTCGCAATCTCTCTGCCTATCAAAAATGTAGAGTTAATTATCTGTCGGTCAAAAATGCAAACGAAAGGGAAAATAAATTGTTAAATAGTGCCCACCCCATAAATCCATATTTCACTACATTACCCAATTGGAGTCGTCAATTAAAAATCTAGGAGAAAGGAATAGTTAGGATTTTCGCTTCTGAACACAATATCTCCTTAGCATCATGTGCTCTTATTTTCAATTTCTTTTTATATTCTGCATTTTCATTTTCATTTTCAATTGAAGAGAAAAAACCGAAATAAACATAAACATTCAAATAAAGAAGAAACTATACGCAAAATAAAATGGAGTAGTAGGAGGCTCCAACCAAGCCAAAGCAGGGAATCGCCATGCTCGTTCAAAGCACAAAAAAACATAAAATAATCGACCAAAACAGAGCCAAAGCAGGTGAAAACAAATGAGATGGACATAACGGAGGAGAAGAACTCAACAGCAATGAATTATATGAAAAAACCATTAAACACAAACTCAAATCTTCCCTCTCCCTATATACCCAACACCTAACGGCTATTCAATTACAACCCACTCCATCCCGATTCCCGATCCCATTCCTCTCAATCTTTTTGCTTTTCTCCGTGTAAACGTTTTCCTTTTTCCTTGCAAGCGTTCATTTCTTTCCGTTATCTTACCATCCAGGTTACTCTGTTCTCCAACATTCATAAATAAAAGTTAGTTATACATAGAGTTCTGCATCCCCGCATTTAATATTGTTTTTAGTGCTTTTGTTAAGATGTTTATGTCTATAGCGCAGTAAAATTTTAATTAATATCTTGGTTAGAGTCCATGAATTTTTTTTATAATTGTTGTTATGTTGGTATATCTTGGTTAGACTCAATGCTTTTTTTTTGTTATTGTTGTGTTTGTATTTGTACAATTATATAAATTAAATGATTTGTTAAGTAAGTAGCAATTTATGATCAATATCAAATATTTATTTATGATATATCTCAAATTATTTATATTAAAAATAAAAAATATCATTAAAATTAACTGAATTTTAATTTTATTTTTAAATTATTATTGTCATTATTTATAGAAAATAATTAATATGACTTAAATATATATAATTGTAAAAAACATTTAATAATATTTTTAATTATTCAGATTCATATACTTTACCATGAAGTATTTTGACGTAAATAGATTTTGTTAAAATACAATGGGCCAATACCATGACTTATCAATACCACATGTTAGTATGAGATAAATTAATCAAAATAGTATAAATAAATTGCAAATAAATCTTAATTCTCTAATCTATGAATACTATTATGAATATTCTCACATATTCCATGAAGGTTAAATCGCTACCATCTACCTAATAAGTACTGAAAATTAAATTAAAATTGTGAAAAACATATTATGAAATAAACACACCTTAACAGATTAAAAAAACATTTAAATAAGATATTTTTAACATAAAGAAAAAGATACATCACTCTTGATCCGGATTTATGCAGGAACACAACAGAATAAACATATAACCATAAATACAGAGATGCAGCGGAAAAAACACTTCATTTCATTAATATCAAAGCACTGAAATTTGCTTACAGATAGAATGGAAATAAAAATAGCTAGGGCGCTGGTAGCTATCTCTGAGAAGAGATGTGGCAGTTACAGGCCTCTGAACTGAGTTACAATGAGGCTCGAGGGCCTATTTATTATTGAGAAACAATGGAGAACTCTAAACATCCAAAAACCTAACCCTAGGAGATGAAGCGCCAAAACTATGGGCCCCGTTTGGGTAAATTGGTGTTTCAACTTCCCAGGGACGTAACTTTGGCATACTATCTCTGTTTGATGCACATGGTACATCATTAGAAAAATCTATCCAAGGACTAAAACTTTCACCACGAATATCCATTCCAGAATGGAATGATATTCGCTATAGGCGCGATGCCCAAAAAACGTCGTTTAGGGCCTCAAAACGGCTCCAGAAGTTCAGGACCCGAAAAACTGCTAAAAATAGTAAGTTGTGCCGAAAATAAAAAACTGAAAGAGGCAATGGTGGGACCCCAAGTGGAATAGGCGGGTGGCCACCAATATCCACCTGGATCATTCCTCCCCCCTTAAGAAGCAATGGTCCCCATTGCATTGAGCTCTTCCATGAGATGAAGAAATTTCTGCTGAACTTGGTCCCTAGTGAACCACTTGCCTTGGTGCAGGAGTTGGCCAACTTTGAAAACCCGATACAATTGGATGTTCTGTTGGTGATTGCTCTTTATTTTCATGTCCCTGATACAATCTGTGGTGGTCTATTCCATGTAGTCTGGGTTTAACTCTGTTGGTGTGAGTTGTTCTGCAATGTCTGAGGTGTTCAGTAGAGGTGGGAAGTAAGCACAAAGGTGATCCACATTGAAGACTAGGTGCAGAGAGTGGAAACGTGAAGCTGGGTTACACTTTTGTGAGAATCAGGGGCCGAAATTTTTTCTCAACAATAGTTCGGCCGAAATTTGTAATAGTTCGACCGAACTTTTTTATAAAGTTTGACCAAAATCGTGATTCCGTTTAGAATGATGGCACATTAACGGCGCGGGCAAACATAATTTTTGTCGGGAATTGGAAAACCAGCATCAAAAGTTCGGCCGAACTATTAGTTCGGCCAAACTTTTTTTTTTTAAATAGTTCGGCCGAACTATTTTTTATAAATAAGTCACCCGCGAAGTTTGACGGTTTACAGTTTTCATTGTACACGTGTTTTTTTTCGCTCTGGTTGTGTTGTTGCTGCTCCCGGCTGCCGTGGTGCTCCTTCCATCCCTACTCGACGAGTTACTTTGCATCCAGTAGAACTCGGGTATGTCACCAAAATTCTCGCCTTTGTCGAAAAATTATGTGTGTGTGGGGCTACCTGAATGATGCCAGTGATTTTTTGTATAGACTATGTATAGTAGTAAACAACGTTTTTTCATTTCTGGAAAAAAATGTTAAAATATAAAAAAAAGATATTTGTTAAAATTATGACGTTTATCTCTGTATACGAGATTATCCAAAATAAAAACCGTAGAAATTAACAACCCTCATATTGTGACAGTTAACAACCCTGCTACTGCAATACCAACCATTCAATAGTTCTTTTGTTTTTTCTTGGAAATGTTGAATGTTAAGAACCTCGTGTTTTCTTGAAAATGCTGAATGTTAAGAACCTCGTTCCTAGGTTATTCTTAATCTAGAAAGGGTTATCCACAATCCGGAAATGGTTCAACATTAGAGTGTACAACAATTTTACAAGATTGACAGATTTCTTTGGGCAATAGGCATCCAGAAATAGTCAATATTACAGTGTAGAATTTTAAAAGACTGATAGATTGCTTTGGACAATAGGACTAATTAGCACATTGTTTAAGGTTACAGTGTAGAATTTTACAAGACTGGCAGATTGCTTTGGATAATAGGAATAATTAGCACATTGTTTAAGGTTTTCCAATTGGACAATAGGAATAATCAACACATTGTTTAAGGTTTTCCAATCTTGCTGGAAGAAGAATTTAAATGAATTACACTAAATAAACACAAATGGGAAATGCATTAGAAGTTTCAACAATTACATAATTTTATAGTTTTATGGGTACATGATATTTGGATGCATGTATGGGCTATAATCCTACTTAGGTTTATGGGTACATGATGTTTGGATGCATGTATTGGCTATAATCCCACATAGCTACTACCATTTCAATTGAATGCATGCCATTTCAATGGCATGTATGGGCTATAATCCCACGTAGCTACTGCTATTTCAATTAAATCAATGCAGTGACATATTGGTCTAGAACATTGAAATCTTATTATTCTTTAAAAGAAAAAAAAAACTTTCCATGTTTTGTACTTCCAACAGTGAAAGCAGAAAAAGAAATCTTTCATTCTTTACCAAAAAAAGCAGAAAAGAAATCTTACATTCTTTACCAAAAAAAGCACTTCCAACAGTAAAAGCAGAAAAAGAAATATTCATTCTTTACCAAAAAAAGCAGAAAAGAAATCTTACATTTTTTACCAAAAAAAGTAGAAAAGAAATCTTACATTCTTTACCAAAAAAAGTAGTTATACTTAAAAATAGTAACTAGAAAAATTTAAAATGGTAAGTAGAAGAAAATAGATATGCATCTGAAAAATATGAATATATATATAGTTTTCCACTACAAAGGTCTCATAATCTATAAACTAATAATCTAGAAACTAGAAGAACATGTTAGTTTAGCTAGACATAGAAGAAAAGATTAAGGATACAATGATTGTGATTGATCTAGATTACCTTACAGAAAATATATAAATAAAACACATCGATTTGAGTGCTACAACCTGATCTGATCTAATGCTGATATATAAATGAGAAAAATTATGATCTAATGCTGATATATAAATGAGAAAAATTATGATCTAATGCTAATATATAAATAAGAAAAATTATGATACATTGAAAATTAAGTAGCTCACATAACTTGTTGAATACAAGTGGAGAATACGAATGACACGTTCAAGATTTGAGTAAGACTTAAGGAATTAAGTTACATATCCCGTGAAATCTCCCAACAAAACAAACAAATAATAGGCACTTGTTGAAACTCCCAAGTCAATTAAAATAAAATAAATAACAAGCAAATAATAGGGGCTTGTTGAAACTCCCAAGGCAAATAAAATAAAACAAATAATAAGTGCTTGTTGAATGTCCCACTGGGATGGTGATGATTATATTACACCAATAATACAATTTAATAATACAATATAGGCAACAGAGTATAAACGAAGTATCATAGTATAAAAAAAATATGTATATTCATATTCAAGGTTGAAACATACTTAGAAGGATAAAAGATGTATCAGATGTCAAAGTTATTTTTGCAATTTTTCATGGGGTCCTAGAGTGAAATCAAAATTTCCATTTCGGAATGGCTATGGCTAGCACATTGCCCTAATAAAATTCACCCATATTGAACTCCCATACACCGTTGCAAATACTAACACTTGTACCCGTAAGCCCCTCCTTTGAAGCCTGTGAAGTGGGCATGGCATTTACAGAAGCCATCCCTTAAAGTTGGTTGAAAAAGAGGAACATTGTTACAAACATAGTAGCCATGATAGGAGCATGTTGCCTTACCTCATGCAGTAACATCTACAATATTATGTGTTGGATCATCCACTGCACATACTATGTTTGCTCCGCCTTCTTGTGGAGGCATACAAACATTATTAACCAATAAGTTTCTTTCCCCTCGCAAGTTTCTGGGTATTGTAATGGGATAGTATTTTTTTTCATACAGAAAACTACTGAGAATAAAGAGATTCATTGCCATGGACATATATCAATTATTTTCTATTCATATTCATACTACCCAGCTTTGGCATTTCCCAACATAAAGTATTTTTTTAACTGATTCTGCCGCTCGTTGAGTGAGGTGTTTCGGACCTGTGAATGTCTCCCTTCAAAATTCCGACTTCTATCAATGAGTTATGTGAGGGGTACCGTAAGGATTGATGTCCCCATACCAAGGGTGATTCAGAAGTTGTAGTAGAAGGTACAAGTAGCCCCATTTCTGGGAGCACTAACATCAATTACCCCTCACTTTCGTATATGTGTGCATTTAATCTGTTTGTTGTTATAGATTAGGCTTCCATGTCACCGACTGCATTTCTTTTCATTTAATGGTGCTCCCAGTCCTTCTGAACCAGGGAGGGGGGGCAAACATAAGACCACGGTGAACAATGGAACATGGAAAAAATGTACCACGACAGATGGCAAACATGCAATACTAGTTGTGTGACACTTTTTAACATTAACATGAAATTTGGGCCTAAAGTTTATTTGCTTTAATATGAATTAATACGAAAGACAACAAAATTTGGTTAAAGAGATATAATTTAACAAGACGATCTGCAGAGCAGCAAGTCCCTGCCATGGCTGAATAGTAGTATATATATTCGTTTTCATGATCCAGTCAACCCTGGGTCCAATAACTAGGAATGCTGATTTTGACATGAGTATCCATATAATCTTTCTCTTGAACCAAGTGATTGAGACAAGGCATCATCACAATAAAAAACCAAGTAAAAATTGTAGTAATCCTAGAATCATGCTTTACATGAGGTAAAATTGGGGAACTCATGACTTGTACTATAGATAAAAAAAACATTTACCCTTACCAAAAAATATATGATAAAAATTGACAAACTACATAAGCTTAAGCTTAAGGGGATATAATCCTTCTTGCCTTCCATATAGGTAATGAAAATGATTTTTCCAAGTCTCATGTTTCTTCTCATGTTATTTTATAAGCCTTGATTGGAAAGAAAAATAGGCTCGGGCAGAAATGTAAGAAATATAAAACATAATGAAACACAATGTAAGAAATAGAGAACATAATGAAACACACACATACATATCTCTAGACAATCAACACAATTATTTTCCTTTATGAAATCCTTATATGGGAGACAAGCAACCCTAAAAATTAATGATGCTCTAGACTCCTTTTTCCCTAGGAAATCCTTATGGGAGAAAAACAACACTAAAATGTAAACATGCTCTACTCTCTATTTTTTGGTATGGAAAATATGTGAGTACAAAGAAAGAGGTAATCTCTCTAGAGTTAGCTAAGACTTTTAGCTTGTAAGGTTGCTATAAAAACCTAACTTCATAGATTTTTCTCTCTAACTTCACACTCCTAGTTGTATTTTCAACTATGGAACAAAATACAATAACACAAAATGGAACTCTTATTCCTCCTAGTGGCCAAGTATTTAACCTAGCGTGATAGCCAACTAGGTGTAATATTTGACTCTGTCAACCATTAACGAGGTTTGTGATTTTAGACATTTTAGAGTATTGTTAAAATTCCACATGTAGCTAGCTTGCCATGCATGAGTAATGGGGCTAAAATGTCATTATCTCATACCATGGTGGTCAACATGATAGGTCAACTTACTAAAGGCATAAATTTTAAATGAACTTCGTTTGATGTTTTTCTTGCACCATTGGATATGTCCTTAAGTGTAGAATAATGGTCAAGATTTCATGCCACTAAGCCAAGAATTTTAAATTCAACTGAATTTTAATATAACCAACTAAATCCTGCAAAAAAAAGAATAAAACAATTTATGTTAGGATTGTGGATTCAGGGATTGAAACAACACACCATGATATTTCAAATTTAAAAATAATGGTTCGAGTCCTAGGTAGCTCAAAATCCTATTTGTTTTCAAAATAAGGATGCACTCCCATTTGATTCTCATGATTAGGTTGTAATCATGAGGCTCTCGCTCAAGAGTGGACCTTCCCAAAATCTTGTGACGTCTTGTCACAAACAAAACCATCAAACTGAAAACACATCATGCAAGAAACATAGCTCATTGATATATCATTTTTCTCCTTCAAAGAAAAAAAAATTCACATGATGTGAATATCTCCATGTACTCTTACATATTGGTGACATACAAAACCATCAACCAAACACAAGTCGACAAAACATGCCTCTTCAAACAACTGACTCTCAAGTCAAATAATAGAGCTCATGTACAAATTTCCATATTTGTTGCATTTAAGTGTGTCAACATAACTCTACTTTCAACATCTTGCTTCATGCAACATGCACCATACTTTGAGTAAATGCAAAAAAATTCATGAAACATCAAAATACATGCAAGGCCTTAATTGGATAAGAAATCTAACCATCTGTTAGCAAACCATTTCAATGGCGCTTCTTTTAGCTGCACTTCATCATGTGAATCATCTTGACCCTCATTGATTATGGAATCCTCTTTTCCATTCTTGTCATTATCTCTTTCCACCTTCTTCAAATGTTGTGGATGAATTGTTGGATACAAAGTCCAACACTTGTCCACAAGGTGACCTTTCTTATGTCAATGAGTAATAAACAATTGCATGTTATTTTCAACATAATTTTCCTTGTCCAATGGGCCTTTGACTTTTTGCCTCATTTATTTAGAAAGTTTCAATGTGCATGGATATCTTCTTCCAACATTTATAAAAGTTATGATTATTCAAACCACAAAAGGAACATGTGAAAGTTCTTTTATATATCTTATGTGAAATGTAAGGAATGTAAGAAATATAAAACATAATGAAACACAACGTAAGAAATAGAGAACATAATGAAACACACACATAAATATCTCTAGACAATCACACAATTATTTTCCTAGGAAATCCTTATATGGGAGACAAGCAACCCTAAAAAGTAATGATGCTCTAGACTCCTTTTTCCCTAGGAAATCCTTATGGGAGAAAAACGACACTAAAATGTAAACATGCTCTACTCTCTCTTTTCTGGCATGGAAAATATGTGAGTACAAAGAAAGAGGTAATCTCTCTAGAGTTAGCTAAGACTTTTAGCGTGTAAGGTTGCTATAAAAACTTAACTTCATACATTTTTTCTCTCTAACTTCACACTCCTAGTTGTATTTTCAACTATGGAAATAAATACAATAACACAAAATGGAACTCTTATTCCTCCTAGTGGCCAAGTATTTAACCTAGTGTGATAGCCAACTAGGTGTAAGATTTGACTCTGTCAACCATTAACGAGGTTTGTGATTTTAGACCTTTTAGAGTCTTGTTAAAATTCCACATGTAGCTAGCTTTCCATGCATGAGTAATGGGGCTAAGATGTCATTCTCTCATACCATGGTGGTCAACATGATAGGTCAACTTACTAAAGGCATAAATTTTGAATGAACTTCGTTTGATGTTTTTCTTGCACCATTGGATATGTCTTTAAGTGTAGAATAATGGTCAAGATTTTGGCACAAGGGATAATCGTTTGACCCCCAGAAATGTCATTTAATGCCTCAAAATGACTCCAAAAGGTTTTAGACCCCAGTTTTCCACCCACCATTAAAATGACCCTACAAGTTGATTCTTTAAGTTTTTTCACTCTATAAGCATCAAAATATATGAAAAATAATATAATTATCCAATTTAGATCATTATTTAATAATTTGTTAAAATTATGAGTAAGATATGTACATAATGGAATTTAATTAATTCATTGAACACCCTTGTACATGTTCCTTGTTGATACTTTGAAAGTAATAATTTTTGAAAAATAATTTGTTTATGGATTCGATTTTCCACATTCTCTCAACCATATCAAAAACCTTCTTATAATATTTGAAATCGAAGGTCTTTCCCATACCAAAGTATGTTATTTTAAAACATGTTTTCTTGGTGATATGGGTGATTTAGAAATGATTGCGAGAGCAAAATTCCTTGAATTTAATACATGTACAATATGTTTGGTTCATGTCACTAAGCCAAGAATTTTAAATTCAACTGACTTTTAATATAACCAACTAAATCTTGCAAAAAAGGAATAAAACAATTTATGTTAGGGTTGTGGATTTAGGCATTGAAACAACACACCATGATATTTCAAATTTAAAAATAATGGTTTGAGTCCTAGGTAGCTCA
Organism: Pinus albicaulis; assembly: GCA_034641835.2. Lineage (NCBI taxonomy): Eukaryota > Viridiplantae > Streptophyta > Pinopsida > Pinales > Pinaceae > Pinus > Pinus albicaulis. The sequence goes on along the minus strand of JAXQQM020069614.1, from coordinate 279,377 downwards.
GAATCCTATTTGTTTTCAAAATAAGGATGCACTCCCATTTGATTCTCATGATTAGGTTGTAGTCATGAGGCTCTCGCTCAAGAGTGTACCTTCCCAAAATCTTGTGATGTCTTGTCACAAACAAAACCATCAAACTGAAAACACATCATGCAAGAAACATAGCTCGCTGACATATATCATTTTTCTCCTTCAAAGAAAAAAAATTCACATCATGTGAATATCTCCATGTACTCTTACATATTGGTGTACAAAACCTTCAACCAAAAACAAGTTCACACCATGCCTCTTCAAACAACTGACTCCCAAGTCAAATAATAGAGCTCATGTACAAATTTCCATATTTTTTGCATTTAAGTGTGTTAGCGTAACTCTACTTTCAACGTCTTGCTTCATGCAACATGCACCATACTTTGAATTTGTAAAGAAATTCATGAAACATAAAAATACATGCAAGGCCTTAATTGGATAATAAATCTAACCATCTGTTAGCAAACCATTTCAATGGCGCATCTTTTAGCTGCACTCCATCATGTGAATCATCTTGACCTTCATCGATTATGGAATCTTCTTTTCCATTATTGTCGTTATCTCTTTCCACCTCCTTCAAATGTTGTTGATGACTTGTTGGATACAAATTCCAACACTTGTCCACAAGGTGACCTTTCTTATGGCAATGAGTAATAAACAATTGCATCTTATTTTCAACATCATTTTCCTTGTCCAATGGGCCTTTGAGTTTTTTCCTCATTTATTTAGAAAGTTTCAATGTGCATGGATACCTTCTTCCAATATCTATAAACATTATGATTATTCAAACCACAAAAGGAACATGTGCAAGTTCTTTTATATATCTTATGTGAATATTTACCATGTTTATCATAATCAAAAGCAATTTGATTAAAGGCAAATTTATACCTTGAGCATTCACCATTGTGGCCTTCTTGAGGAGGTGAATTTGATGAGGTAGTGGCTCTCCTCTGAATACTAGCAATGAATGAAAAATGACTAGATAGAGCTTTCAACATTCTCTTCTTTTACATTCTCATTAGTTGCATGTTTATTAACATCTTCTTGCAAAGTGGGTGTCAAAATTTTCCATTCATCATGAACACAAACTTCTAAAGCTTGAGGTAATGAACATGAAATAAAATTCCTTCTTGGAACAACTTCATGTGTCTCCTTGGCTTTGGAGCATTCTCCATCATGTTTTCCATGGTTAAGACCCAAATAATTAGGCCCTTCCTCAACAAAATTTGGCTCAACTATGCCTTGTAAATGTTTTCCTTTAACCATTTACTTTCATAGCACATTTTCATCAAAAATTTGGACTTTATTCCGCTAGTGTGTCTCTCAAAAGCATGTACACATTAATTTTGAGAGGAAATTGAAGACATAAACCAATAGCTAATTCTTCTAGCATGGACCTTAATGTATCAAGAGTTAGCAACCTTATTTGCATAATTTTTTCTAGCATGGACCTTAATGTCATAGCCTTCTTTTGCCTAAAATGAAACCAATAGCTAATTCTTCTAACTAGCCTTGACTAAAATGAGCTAAATTGTACTTTGATACCAACTTGATTTGAATATGGACAAACTAGTTTTATTGGGCTATCTCCCTCATTAGTTAAATAAAAATGTGTTTAGGATCATCTAAAGTTAGCCAATTGGGAAGGGGTTTGTGTCAAGCTTTAAGTGTATTTTGTGAGAAATTTATGAGTTAATTAGCTTTTAAAAACTCATGTGTACAAATAAAATGCAAATTTTTTATTCAGGAAATTTTTTTCCCTCAATCCAGATTTCGATCATTGGACATGTAAGAGGAAGAAAGAGGGAATTCGCTTTTCAAATTCTAGACCTTTTCTAAACCAAAATAAACTAGAGGTTTGGTTTTCAAATACATTCACTTATTTGGAAAATTTCTAGCTACCAAAAGTCCATATGCCAATCTACCTCCCAAGAAATACATTTAGTACACCACTGGTTAGTTTTTTTCTTCCTATATTCTTTATCAACCTCTTCTAGTGATTCTTGAAAGGTGGATACTTAAATCCTTCCTAAAAATTTGAGCTCTAAAATGAGAAGACATACAAGATCATTTTAAGTCATTCTTAGATAATGAAAATGATTGTTCCAAGTCTCATGTTGCTTCTCATGTTATTTTATAAACCTTGAGTGGAAAGAAAAATAGGAGGGCAGAAATGTAAGAAATATAAAACATAATGAAACACAACATAAGAAATAGAGAACATAATGAAACACGCACATACATATATCTCTAGACAATCAACACAATTATTTTCCTATGAATCCTTATGGGAGGAAAGCAAACCTAAAAAGTAATGATGCTCTAGGTAGCTTAGAATCCTATTTGTTTTCAAAATAAGGATGCACTCCCATTTGATTCTCATGATTAGGTTGTAATCATGAGGCTCTCGCTCAAGAGTGGACCTTCCCAAAATCTTGTGACGTCTTGTCTTCCAATTTATGGTAAATAAATCAAATAGTTCTATCAATTCCACCTTGCAACTCTAAGAGACATTGAATTAAATTTCATCTCAAGACAGGGCTTTGAGAGGACACTCTCAAAGCCAACCTTCATTATGGCTTTGAAACACATGGTAAGTATCAATACTTAGCAACTTTATTTGCATAATTTTTTCTAGCATGGACCTTAATGTCATAGCCTTCTTTTACCTAAATGAATGCAAATTTCCTTGCCATTTGGCTTGCGACATTCATAATTCATGCTCATGGAACATGATTGTGTTGCAAATGTGATAACATTTGCTGTATGTAGAAGATAATAAAAAATGATCGAAAATGACATTTTTTCTCTGTTTTTTTTGAAGATTTAAGGAAAATTACATCAAGTAGCTTCCAACCTCATATGACCATCATGTCAAACTCATCTCAGGATATTTTCCAAGTAAGAGCCACTTAAGCAAGAAATCTAGTATACATGACTCCAATTTCAATTAGCAGTAATGACAGTTCTAAGTATGCTGCAAACATTGCTCTAGATCCTCAATGGGGCATGTTTGATGACAATAATTTGGGGAGTGAGAGAGGGAGATGGTAGGAGAAAAAAATCAAGGAATCCTCGGGAAATTGAAAAATATATAACTAATAAGGTGGAAGACATTTGTAATCTAAGAGAGAAACCTATGAGGAAATGTGTGAAGTTGGTATTACACACCCAATTGGACAACCTCGAGGAGAAAACATTTCTCCCACTTTATTTGTTGGCATAACCTAGTAAGTGTTATTCACTAGCATGTATTTTGTAAAGGCCTTTCAACCTAGTTCCCATTCAACTCCATCCACCAGGTTGTAGAGGATTCCAAGCATAATTTCATAAAAAGTAAGTTGGGGATGATCACATTGACTTGCTTGATGACATGTCTATGAAGATTAACTACGTTGAACTATTTTTTGCGTAGGGAAAGAGACACATTCCCATGTCTGAGCATGAAAACGTTCTTTGATATTGTTAATGCCTCTAGTGTTTACTTCTACAAGTTCTATAGGTAGAGTCTGTAAAGGGCCAGATAACCTCTTGATCTCATCTCTTATGAAAGGTGACATATCTAGTAAATGCCCCTACGGTCAATCTCTGGAATGGATCTAAATAGAAGTTCTTCATTTTAATATCCGTAAAACACAACAAATTTAAGGTAAACTATGCACATGTGTCATTTCTTCCACAAACTAAAGTGTATAAGTAGTAAATTTTATACCAAGTGTGCTCCCACCATGTAAATCGCAATTTAGTGAACTTATCATTTTTATAATATCTTTTTCGATTAAATTTAGTTTCACACATGATCAATTATTTCTTTGAAAGTTGTGTTCTACATAATTTGTGTACACTAAATTACAAATTGATTTTTTGAAATTTGTTTTGTGTAAATGTCGACCAATAGATATATATCATGGAGGATGAAAGACGAAGATCAGCCGAATCCCATATGGAGGTTCAGGGATCGGAGGATTTTCACGGTATTTAAATATAATCTTAAATCTCCATACATGTGTGTACATATGGAATTGATTTTTTTATTAACTTTGTGAGTGAAATTAGTTGTTAATAAGTTTTATATTTTAATTTTTAGGAGGCAAGAGGAGAAGGGTTTCTACTCCATCCATGGAGCGTGGCCAAGGTTCAACCGGTCGAGGTATGAGTGGTAGCAGGTTGCGGGAAGGGGGTGATATTTATTCCCCCGAAGGCCAATCAACAGCTGCTGGTTCTCAACAGGGTCACTGTGGGTCTGGTTCTCAGTAGCGTCATTCTGGGTTTGGTTCTCAGGAGGGTCATGTTGGAGAAGATGTTAACCAAAAACATCAAGGTTGCCATCAATTTCAATATTTTTTCATTAAATTTGTACAACTTTTTTTACACGTGTTTTTTCTAATATACGAAATTTTATATATATTGATGCATAGGCCGAAAATGTTCGAGCTAGTGGTAAAAATAGACGCAGGGCAGCTCGCTACATTCAAGAAGAAGGCTGTCAACCTAGCACAACTTATCCGGCTAAGATTACTGATATACCATGGGAAACCAACATGGCGGAATGCACCTTACAAAGGTGTGAAAGCCTTCATGCAAAATTACAAAGAGATCTCATGGCTTTGTCTCTACCTGCTGAGAGTAGACAAAGCCTTGAAATAGTTACACATTCATTGGGTGAAATGGTAAAGGTGTATAGAAATTTGGGGCCAACGACTGATTCGTTTGTAGAACTGATGAGAAAGAGAAAATAAACAGTGATAGGTCCCGATAAATGGCAGGACATAAAACAAAAAGTTACAAGAGCAGATGCCAAGTCAATGTTTAATTATAAGGAAGGGCCAAAAATAAAAATGTTGAAGGTGCAGTATTTCAAGCACCCAGACAAAGCTGGTTATTTGTATGATCGACATCTTGCAGCCTTTGGAAGGCTTCCATGGAACAATGAGGTTCCTGTTTATTTTGCACAAATTTTTTATGCAGAATTTTTTTTGGGTATGAAACCCGACTACAATGACCTTCCTTTAGAATTTTTTGGCACGGGGAGAGGTCGATTATATCAACGTAAGGGTGCTAAGCGAGATGTGGAGTTGCCTCACCCTGAGCCGCCATTGGTGAGTTAACCGTTTCGAGTCGAAACCCTGCGATCAGAGATGGATGCGACTTCTCAAATAAGTCGAGAAGCAAGAGATGTTATGATTGACAATGTTCATAGCAGATTGAGTGGAGTCGATCTTTGTTTAAATCGACAAAGAGCACATGAAAATGCACGTGCCAATTTTGTTTATCGTACAGATGAGGAGATTTACAACATGAATGTTGAAGATCTTCGAACATATGCAATAAATTGTCGCAATGGTCTGCAAGACCTAATTTTTCGTGAGGAAGAGGGCACCAGAATGGTATGTGTTAGTGACCTTAGGGTTTGAAATTATATTTACATATACATGTGTACAATTTGTAATAAATACATGTGTATGTACACATGCATACATTTATTTGTATGTGTACATTAATCTAACAAAAATGTATGATTATATGTTAAAACACCATTTGCAGTTCTCAGGCATGATGTGTGATGAAAATGTTAATATTACGTTCGGGACCTCCGGTTCAAACGATGCAGATGGGTCTAACCATCATGATATGTTGGCACATGTATGTTAGTGTTTTTTAAGTGACTCTAAAATAAATAATTGTTGCAACACATGTACATGTATGTATATATATAATTTGATAAAATGTTTTAACAGGTACCGATTCTGTCTGATGTTTTTGGGATGGCGGTACCTTCTTCTTCTTTAGGAGATATACCTTCTACTTCATTAGGAGATGAGCCACAAATATGGACAAATTTTCACAAGTTTAAAATTTATGTTTAAAAATTATATATATATATATATTCTTACCTCAAAAATTTCCATTAAAAATTGAGAATATATATATATATATATATATATATGTATAGAGAGAGAGAGAGAGAGAGAGAGAGAGAGAGAGAGAGAGAGAGAGAGAGAAATCTATATTTTGAGTTATTTAAAAATTTTTGAATTTAGGTTCGTATAGAAGATTTCTTTAATCCGGGGACTCTAGCGACGGAGATAGGAACATCCACAGCATTTGAACAAGTTGTCTTTAGTTCCTTTTTTTAATATTATTGAAAATACGTTTATATATGTACACGTGCATTTTCATTTGAAAGTTTTTAATTTATATATTTATATAAATAATATATATATATATATATATATATATATATATATATTATTTATTTATTTATTTATTTATTTATATTTAACTGTACATGTATATTGTACAGTTTACCACTGCAAATGTTCCTATGGGAGAACCTGTTCATCAAATGGAGAGGGAACCTTACGAGGTATTGCATGATTTTTTTGTTATATTTTGTTTTTTACATGAAGTTCTAGATATATATATATATTCTCATTCATTTTTAAAACTTCAAGTTTTAATGTTCAAGTACATGTGCATTGTGTATGTAGGTTTCCTATTCACAGGATAGGTCGCGGACTGAGACCTAGACGCTAGATCCTCCATTTGATGGACATGATTTACAGTAGATTTGATTTCAAAATTTAAATGGTTTTAAAATTTGTTAAACTTGATACAGTTTGATACTCAAGTGAGATTTACAATTTTTGGACATATTTTATTACATTGTTATTATATAATTTGTTTTATTTAATTTTTGGATGGTTTTAGTACTTTTGGCATGTGAATGTGAAGTAATATTGTCATCTGAACTACATTTGGCATGTGATATTTAATGTTAAATGTTTTTTTTGGATAGTTGAATTATAATTGACATGGCATGTGAAGTTTTTAAAACTCAAGTTTTGGATGGTTTCAATCTACATTTTGCATGTGATATTTAATGAACTTTAAATGTTTAATGTTTTAATGTTGCACAATATATAATCAAAAGGGTTTTAAAACTTAAAATTTTGGATGGTTTCAATCTACAACTTAAAGTTTTGGATGGTTTCAACCTACATTTGCACATATGGTAAATTGAAATTATGTTACTTGTAACAAGACAATCTCCATTGATTTCATTGTATATGTTGATTTCTAATTTGATATAATTGCATGTATGATGGTACATTACTTGTAAAGTCATTGGATTAATAGTGTTCATTGATTTCAGTGTAAGCGCAAAAAATTATTGACAATGTAGAACGATTTTTGTGTTATAATAATTAAACCTAATAATATTGGAGAGCGAGAGAGACTTGAGGTATGGTGTTTACTACAAGAGTTCGAGCTAAATATTTAAATGGTTTATGATTTATGATTTATACTTTCTTTTTAATATAATCGATACGGAAAGATGACAAAACTAATAAGGGTGACAATAAGAATAGAAGAAGAAAATAGTTTAAGATTGATCAAAATAAATGCTATTTGTAATTGATTACATTCTAATTGCTATTTGTAATTGATTACATTCTAATTATTCACATTCTATCATTCAATATTATTACATTGTTACTTTGCATTCAAAAATTTTATTTGATCATTTTCCATTATTAAAGTTATTCTACAATATTTATCATCTCAACAAATTGAGGTAACTAAGAAAATTTAAAATTAAAATGACTTGATAAATCTCAAACATATTTAGCATATTTAAAATGGTTATATTAATATTAGATGTATTTACTTATTATTGATAAAATTAATCATATGTTTCTCATATTATCGATATTTTTTCCTTGGTTGCACACGACTGAAACCAACTTAGATCCATCTTAACTACGGATCTATCAAGCGCCGAGAGGGATCAAATCTCTCGAGGTGCAAACCTTTCCTCAAGTTTTGCACTCAAAAAAGAGGTTTGCACCTCTAGATATTTGATCCCTCTCGGCGCTTGATAGATCCATAGTTATGATGGATCTAGGAAAATAAATTTATAAAAATAAGTAAGGGAAAAGCAACATAGGGAACAATTAGGAGTAGATTTAGGGCATAGGGAACAATTAGGAGTAAATTTAGGAACATGTGATAGTTGGGTGAGATAAAATCATATATTTTAATAAAATAATGGGAATTTGTAGGAGAGGCAAATAGTGGATATGACATGTATTTCAGTGAATAATCAAATTTATGGAATTAAACAATTAATTATTTTTGTATGTGAAAACAAGATTCACACCTAATCCTCACCTAAAATACTAAATTAAACACATTATTATTAAGGGGACGAGGAGCTTTGTAGGTTTTGAGCTCCCCATTGTTAGATTAGTGTCGTAATGGCATTCCATGTATTTTTGTGAGAACTTATGATATTGTGATATTCTAATTACGAAATAGTGATCTTGAGTACATGCTGGATAATGTAGTAGATAGGAACTTTTTGATAAGGGGAGATAAGGGATGTGACCAAATTCCTATCAGTGAAAAAAAATTTCTTCACCTTCCTATAACTCCATGGTAGCTTTGGGGGCCAAAGGTAAGAAGAGTACCTTGGAATTTTTTGGGTGAAAAACCAAGTGGGTCACCAAATTTGGTCTAGTGCATTGGAATTCATTAAAGAATTGGTCATTGGAGTTGCTTCAAGCTAGGAGTGAGCATTTTCACCAACCTACATTGAATATTTTACACTCCCTAAAGTGAATGATACTTTAAATTGATTGACAGTCTGAGACTTTCAAATTTTTTCGAATGCCAAATGATCTTACAAAGCTAGTATTTATAATATCCTAGTAGATCATTCGGTGACAACTTTTACCGGAAACTTGAAACAAAGAGAATCTATCCTTGGCTAGGACATCATGTAAGATGCCTGCCATAAACAGTAAAATTGTACTTAAAAGCTAAGATTCGGGCAAGTGGGGACAACCACTTGTTATCTCGTCCCTTGGAGGCTAGGCCATATGGGGACCGAATCTGACCTTACAAAATAAAGTGAAATAATTTGTACCATACGGTCGGAAAACATATACAAGAACAATTAATATACAAAAACAATTAATTTCATTCTAGAATATATATATATATATATATATCCAATACATATAACATTTTTCATCAATGCACATGTATAGAAAAACTATTTTCAGTTGATACTAGAGCACGTGCTTGTACCCAAACAATTTGTAACATGTGCAAACCACAAATAACATAAGCAACTCAATTTTTAGTTGAGTATTGGAAGTTCTAAAACATATTTAATCCAAAGATAATAAATTGTTGGACACTTCACTCAAAAAAATTCTAATGGAATTCCATCCTCAATAATCCGTTCATGATCGGATTTTGACATTTTCCATTTCTTAATTTTTGAGTTTTTCTTTGATTGAACTTCTATCAACTTTATGCGTGCTGCACACACCAAGTGACTATATTGACAACTTATGGAATCAGGTTCATAGTCTTCGAAGTAAACAAAGTCTCCACTTTGACGAGTTTGTTTGAAAAAATAACCTTTTAGTATAATAGACCCTTTGTCATACTGAAATCCGTGATCATTATAGTCTTGTAATAATTTCATTTTTCGTTCAGTGCAACGCATCAAATAATACTTCACATTTTCATCATTGTCAATAGGTGCAATTACAACAAAAACATCTCCTGCACAATAAAATAAATTTAACATTTAATTATGCATGTTTAAATTTATTTCTAGATCTTTAAATCATTAGAAAGTAATTCAAATGTTACCTTCTCTAACAAGATTAGAAACTCGATCACCATCGGATGATATTGTAGTTTCCTCTGATTGCATTTCTTCAAACATTGCAACAAACATTTTTCCCTTTGTATTTAGCTCTGTATGTTTCCAATCATTCACATACATTTTGTTTTCACAAACGTCATTGGATTTTGTGTTGTCTATGCAAACATCACAAAAACAAGAATATTTTCTTTTATCCAATGCAAACACATTTGTGGACAAATTTGTTTGAATTGAATGCAATTTTCGAGTCCCTTTTATTGTTTCAACGTCATTTCCAATTGATCTATCTACGTCTTCGATTCCAATATTCCAGAAAAATCTTTATATGGAAAATTAGAAAAAGAATTTGTAAATATGATATCAAAATACAATTAAAAATAATCATAGCATGATAAATGTACAATGTTTAAAATTAGATTTCCAATATAAATTAAATTGAATGTACCTCGCACTTCTCTTGATGGGTTATTCTCATGGCTTAGAGCAGCGATGCACCATTGAACAACTTCTTCAGCGTTCACAAGTCGGTGTGCAGAGTGGTTCATTTGATATCTTCGAAGTACTCGTTTTATGCATGCTCCTGCACTGTCATGTTCTCCTTTTCCATGGCTAGTATCAAAGAAATTTCAACAATGTTTAATGCATGTTTTCTTATGAAGACAACACAACCAAAAGAATGATCGTGCAGATTTGAATTGACCTGCGCATCCGTCTGACCATATCCAATGTTCATTGAATGTTATTCCACGATCTTTCAATGAATCATAAATTCTTCCAAAACAATGTTGTACAAAACATGTATCATGTGTACAATCGTCACTGATATAAAAGTGATATTCTTTAATTATATGTCGATTTTCACTCATGCTTTCTATATGATCGACATTTTGTTCAGCATGTCTATATAGAATATGGACGAGCATGGAGACTTGGTCAGAATGATAGTATTCACTCTGAATTTCTTTTTGTGGAACAAATGTGTAGTTTTCTGCAAAATCAATCAATGACAAAATGGTCCTTGGTGGAAAAACTTCACGAGATTTTTTGAATTGCAAGTCTTGCCATCGAGCTCTATGGGAATGCTTGGTGTATTTGTAAATTTCTGCCTCAAACTTTCTCAAAAAGTCTATCAGAAAAATTTCGTCTTCTTGTAATTCGATTCTTTTAACACTATCTGCACCTTGAATCGATGTGCCGATATATTCATATCTCTTCCATTTCACTTTCATGTTGGACAATGATTGATAATTTATATCAATACGATATTTGTTTTGAAATTTAGTCAAATTTCCACAATCATCGCATTTTTTACCACCAACACATTTCTTTTTGTAAAATAGTTCATCGCTTTCTCTTTCACATAGAATTTGAGATATGAATTCATGGATAGTGGAAGGAGGAGGTGAATCCTTCCATAATGTTCTACCGAAATCAAGGAATGTATCATAATATAACTCAAATTCCACATGATAACGGCAACAACAAGTGTCGCGTACGGTGATAGGTTTTACATACCATGGTTTTTGTTGAACAAAAGCACTAAGTGAAACATGAATTTGACGATTCTCTTTTTTGAACTTGTTGAATAACTCTATCTGAGTGGTTTCCAAGAGATGTTTTTCATGTTCTTCGTACTGATTTCGTGCTATTCTTCTTCGCATCACATGTCTTGCAGTTGGTGAAACATGCGAATTGTTCTTCCAATATTCATATATTGTTTTTTTAACATTTTCTCCAAGTCTATCTTCGTATGGTTGCCTACAAATAGCTCTCCAACAAGTGAGTTCATCATTTACATCTATTTGTAGTCGAAATTTTCGATGTTTGTGTAGATTTTTTCGCAAGGTTCCCAGTGCTCGTGCCATAGATGTTATCAAACGATTCTCTTGAGTACTTGGTGAAACTATTGCCATCTGTATTCCTCTACGTATATTTGAAACATCTTTATCTCTAGATCTCTTAATTGACTTTATAGCACTACTCATATTTTTTATCACCTCTTCATTCATTTTTTTATCTTTGGTTGATTTTCAAATACCCAATAGTGTCGCCGCTTCTTTTAATTTCCTTAATGATAGGAGACCTTTCAACATTTGAGCATGAACTGTCACTTGCTCATTTAAGAAATACTCTTCAAAAATGCGGTTAACACGATATCGTATAACATGGTCAGGTTTTTTATCTCCATATGTGTGAGTGTCAACATTTTCTAACATCTCATTATCGATAGTGATTTCATCTGTACATATTCCAAAAAATAGTACATATTCAATAAATCATTAAATTAATAAATATTTCAATAAATATTAGGAAAATTTTAAATATATCAATAGATCATAATATTTACATTTACATACTTGCTTCAATTTCTGCTTGAGGTTGATTTTCTTCTTCAATATTTTGAGGATTATCTCTGTCTATTTACATTAAACAAAATATTTTTCAAACTAGTTCATCAAATAAAAATTAAGCTTCACATTTTACATTGGGAAAATTTTAAAAATATATCAATAGATCATAATATTTACATTTACATACCTGCTTCAATTTCTACTTGAGGTTGATTTTCTTCTTCAATATTTTGAGGAATATCTTTGTCTGTTTACATTAAACAAAATATTTTTCAAACTAGTTCATCAAATAAAAATTAGGCTTCACATTTTACATTGGGAAAATTTTAAAAATATATCAATAGATCATAATATTTACATTTACATACCTGCTTCAATTTCTGTTTGAGGTTGATTTTCCTCTTCAATATTTGAGAGGGCTTCTAACTTTCTTTTGTGAGCTTGTCTCGTTTCTTCTCTACGTGCCTCAAGGTCTCTTTTTCGATCATATTTTCTCGCACAAGTTCTTTGATTTCCCATGATAATAGGGTATGAAGTTCAAAAAATTAGACAATAACTCAATTATAAAAAATATCACAAAAGATTTAATTTAAAAAAATTCAGTGTAAATTTTTTGTAAAAAATACATACTCCAATCCAAAACATACACTTTAAAAAATTCGAGAGAAAAATGTTTTATAAAAATGAAACGAAGCTCAAAAGATTTACTTCAACTCAAAACACGTACATACCTCCAAGAAATGTCTTCCAAAAAAATTCTTGAAACCCAAAATTGTAAAATCAATTTGCTTCCAAGAAATGCTCTTAAACCCAAACTTTGAAGAAAAGTTTTTGAACCCAAACCAAGATCTTTGTAAAATGAGATGAAGTGTGCGAAATGTGTGAAAATTGTGAATCATTTTGCGGCAATTTATATTGACATGAAATGTGTTTTAGTAGGGGGCTCCGGAAAAATTTCCGGCCGACAAAGAGTTATACAATAGTTCGGCCGAACTTTTGGTCAAAATTTCAATCGAACTATTAAGATGTTAGATTTAACGAGTCTTAAGCGGAAAAAATAGTTCGGCCGAACTAACGCGTCATCAATTACGCAAGAACCAGGCTCTGAATACGGTTCTGCAACTTTGGACTGATTAAACTCCATGAAAGGTTGTTAATTAACTGTCGGAACCAAGACAAACATTTTCAGAATTGAATCTACTTTCAGGAAATATAACTTTTATGGAATTTAATAAACGTTTAATAATTTTAATTATTTTTCTAATAAAATGGGTGCAAACAATTTCTGAGGGTCATTGTGATTCAGTGAAATCAAAATTTTGTATCTCCCAAAATACATTGTAAAAAATACAACTATATATTATTCGTCGTTTCAATGTAGTTTTTAGATTTTTAGTTTATAAATTATATGTTAAGAAATTTCACGCGTCACGAAACATATTCAAAATATGAAGTTTTTTCATATAGGACCAGTTCAAAAAATTCTAGTAATTATGATATGCATCAATTGGCTTTGTAAATATAACGAAACCAAAGTAGACTCTGTCTAGATTGTTGTAACACATTTTGTTTCTCAAAAACACAGTTTCAAAGAATAAAATGGTGTGTAGTAACATGACTTCTTATGAATCCTTTGATTGTTAAAAAACCCACACTCATGGAAACGCTAAGTTGATATATCAAATGTGGATAAAATTCTTCAAAAAATAAGTAATAGAAAGCTAACAAAATTTCACAACTTTTATTTTATCGCAAAATGAAATTCTACAATTTAAAAAATTGTTATAAACTTATGCAGTTGAAGAACCAAAAAATGAAAATGTTTTCTCGAAAGGGCAAAAGTGTAACCCAACTTCACATTTTCACCCTGCACTAAGGAATGGGGGAATACCGAGCTCGAAGGCATTGTTCTCTACAAACTTTTGTGATGGTAGGAACCATATCAAAGGGGCTGCTTGCTGGGTTCAGTGAGGCGCTCCTTATACAAATGTATTCATACTTTGTCGCCCACTGTTGCTCAACTCAGTATTTGATAATACTGCTGTGGCCTTAATATTCATCATCTGAATATATCATGAACCGCGCTGAGCAAGAATCGACCATGAAGCCACTGTTTCTGACAATCCTTTTCAGACCGGACATGAGCTGGACCGGCTCGAGCTACCGCAAATGCAGGCTTTGCCTCAATAGGACATAGTGGTCGGAATCCCAAGCCCACCTGAAAGGGGCTATGGCCGATTGAACTGTGGAGAGCCTGATTATAACTATGTTGTACATATGGGAGGCTCTCGTCCCATGTGCATGGATGCTTTGAATTGTACATGTACAGAATGTGTACAAGCATTCTGTTGATGACCTCTGTCTAGCCATCTATTTCGGGATGGAAAGCTGTGGACTTAGTGAGCTTGGTATCCAACATTGACCAGAGGCTGGACCAAAATGTGCTGAGGAACCTGCTATCCCGATCTGATATGATAGACTGTGGGATCCCAAAGTGTACCCACACTCGTTTAAAGAAGAGTTTAGCAGTGGCTTCTGTTGTGATATTCTTCTTGCAGGCCACCATGATGGCCATCTTCGAGAATCTGTCGATGACCATGAAAACATAGTCATTTCCCTGCTTAGTAGAAGGCAGGCCCGACATGTAATCCATGGAGATGGATTCCCAAGGTCGACTAGGGGTAGGTAGCTGAGTATATAGGCCTTGATTCTTGATGGTTAGTTTGGAAATGGCACAAGTAGTGCAGGATCTGATGTTCTTCGACATCCTTTCGAAGGTTCGGCCAATAGAAATAATTCTCAGATTGCTACTTTTTTCGAATTTCGAAATGGCCAAGCCGACTCTACCGTAGTGTGCTTCCTATATCATCTTGGCACGCTGGCTTGAAGGAACACAAAGGTGTCACAGGTGACATAAAAGTGCATCTTGCAGGTGAAAATTTGGAACTTGCGTACCCCCCAAGAGTGCCTTGTAAGTGTGGCCGAATTCTGGGTCACTCTCATAGAGAAGCGGCCAATCAGAAGTCTCATGCCACAAGAGTTGAGCATGGTGGTGAGCGCCACGATCGGTGGTCGGCTGAGGCAGTCTGCAACATTATTGGTGCTACCCTTCTTGTACTTGAGGGGTATGTTGGGCCGCGCATATGACCACTTTTGATGGAAATCATTTTTGCAACTTCCCTCGTGTTTGTATGAACCGCAATGGTTGGTGTTCGTGTGGATGATTGTTTCCTTCCCCAAAATGTAATGCTTCCATTGTCGACAGGCTTGCACAATGGAATACATTTCTTTGTCATAGGTGGGATACTTGCAAACTGTCTCAGACAATGTCTCACTGTGATATGCCACTGCATGTCCCTGTTGAGTAAGAACTGCCCCAATAGCATAGTCAGAGGCATCTGTCTCGATCTCAAATGGTTGTTTCAAGTCTAGTATGTGAGCACTGGGAAGAACAGAGGCAATTTTTCAATTCTATGACCGCCTTCTATTGAGGTTCCGACCGAAATAATTTTTCTCTCGCTCCTCCCTTGGTGACTTGACTTAAGGGCCGAGTGATATGAGAGAATCCCAACACGAACCTACGGTAGAAATTAGCAAGACCCAGAAAGTTGAGAAGCTCTGTTATAGTGGTTGGGGCTGGCCAATCCTGAATGACTTGGATCTTGGCCGGATCCACATGCGCCCCCCTTTCATCAATAATGTATCCCAGATATTGAACCTGGGCCATGCCAAAAGTGCACTTCTCCAAATTGGCACACAACTTGTGTTGCCGTTAGCGTGTTTGGAGGACTTGTCGTATGTGGTGAAGTTGCTCTTCCTGGGTCTCGATGAAGATCGAATGCCATCCAAGTACACCACTACAAATGAGTTGGTGAATGGCCGCAAGATGTCGTCCATCAACCTCATGAAGGTTGTGGGAGCATTCGTCAACCCGAAAGGCATGACCACCCATTCGAAAAGGCATTCCTTGGCTTTGAAGGCAGTCTTCCACACATCAGAGGGTTCAATTGGTACCTAGTGATACCCAGACTTCAAGTCGATATTGCTAAAATATTTTGCACCTTTGAGTTGGTCCAGAAGGCCATCAATCCGTGGGATCAGGTACCTATTCCGGACAGTGAACTTGTTTAGCACCCAATAGTCAATACAGAGTCTCCACATCCCATCCTTGTTTTGTACCAACACGATCGGGCTCCCACAGGGTGATGAACTTGGTTGGATGTGACCTTTCTGCAGCAGCTCCTGAATCTGGCTCTTAATTTCATTGTTCTCTAGAATAGAGCGCCGATAGATCGGGCCATTGGGTAGCAACGCACCTGGGGTTAGATCAATCGCGTGCTTGACCTGACAGCGTGTGAACCACTGTGGGGTGAGGTGAAGATGTCCCCGTACTCCTCCACAACCTTATCCATTTTTTGTTGTTGTGTAGAGGAGCCCTGTCTGGAGGTCGTGGCCACAGTCTTCTTCTTGCCCTGGGGGCAGATCATCAGGAAAACAAATTTCTTGGTTTGGGAAATGAGCTTACTGCATTGTTTTGCAGTAACCAAAGAGATAGTGGCAGGAGGTGGTACCTC
Organism: Pinus albicaulis; assembly: GCA_034641835.2. Taxonomy (NCBI): domain Eukaryota; kingdom Viridiplantae; phylum Streptophyta; class Pinopsida; order Pinales; family Pinaceae; genus Pinus; species Pinus albicaulis. The sequence goes on along the minus strand of JAXQQM020069614.1, from coordinate 262,737 downwards.
TGGTATCCTGTACAACTTATTTCCCAAAGTAACAATAACAACGCGAGGCCGAGACTCATACACAGCATGACACTTCCACAAGTATGGTTTTCATAATAATGCATCAGAAACATCAATAGGAGCAATATCACGTAATACCTCATCTGTGAAGGGCTTGATGCTATAGGGAAGGCGACACTGTTGGCTGACGCGGAGCTCTCGTCCGCGGAGATCTCGTCCTTGGTGAAGCCACCCGATGGTGTATGGATGTGGGTGAGTTGTGGTCGGCAAGCCCAACAGCTTCACGGCGTCTGCCGAAATGAGGTTCTTTTGGCTCCCATTGTCGACAATGAACTATACCGGAGAGCCCTTTACCCACATCTGGGAATGGAAGAGACGTTCCTCCTCCTCCGGATCTTCCGGTTCCTCCTTCTGGATCTTCGTAGTGGCAACAGTGGCATTAGGCTTCGCATCAATAATCTATTTCCCTTTGTCATTCCCCTTTTCAGGTTCTGATTCGGAGTCAGAGCATGCATCTGACTCAGAAGCCCTCATCTCAGCCACTAGCGACTGCGTGGCCCGACACTCACTTGTGTTGTGAGTGGAGCTCTTATGGAACTCACACCACTTTCCCGTGTCCTTCTTTGGCTTTGCGATGCTATTCTTTTCTTGTGCCTTTGACGGGTTGCCTTTAGCCACCATGCCTTGGCTCTGTCCTTTGTTTTGTGGTTTGGAAGCACCTTTCCCTTGCTTTTGATTCGCAGATCCAAAGTCTCGCTTCTTCTGTTTGAATTTCTGCTCAATCTTGGCAACATACCGGTATGTTGTACCAAGCGAGGAGATGTCGAGGAACTCCATTTCCTCCTGAATGTATCTGTGCAGATAGCTGCGATACTTTAGCACCAGATGTTTCTCTGAATCTTTGATGCCCAACTTTGTGCGCAGGGTATGGAACATATTCGTCAGCTCATGCACATATTGATCCCTTTGTTGTCGCAGCGTGGTCCATTGTATGTACTTGTCCTCATAGCTCCCCATGGGATAGTACTGTTCCTTGACGGCGTCTCAGAAATAATTCCAAGTTGGTACGGCCGAGAACAAGAGAGGGTTCTTTCCGGTCCTCGTTCACAAGAGGTTTCCAAATTACCTAACATGGGAGGTAGCTTTGAGGAGTGCAAAAATAATCTTCTCTCGTCGGCTCGAAAAGTCATGAGAAATGACATATCCTTCTAATAGATTCAACCATCTATCTATGGCATCTGCATCTATTTGACCCTCAAATATGGGAATGTCAAAGTTTACTTGTACCTTAAAGGGAGTCGCACCTCCAGAGTGGCCGCTAGATGCAGATGCATTGCTGGTGGGCAGTCGTTGAAGGATCTGGGTAAAGTTATCCATCATTGCGTTCCTTTTTTTTTCGAGGGCCTCCTTGAGCAATATTTTGATAGGATCTCCTGCTCCCTCATCTTTCTTTTCGTCCCCCATGGGCGTCCGTCGAGGTTTGCGAGGTTGATCTTGCAAAGGTTCCACCAGATCAAGCCCTAGCTCCTTATACCCCGACCTCGTTGGGGACATGCAAAGAAGGATCGAGAAAAATCAGACCGCTCTAATACAACTAATCCGGATTTATGCAGGAACACAATATAATAAGCATATAACCATAAATACAGAGATGCATCGGAAACAACACTTCATTTCATTAATATCAAAGAACTGAAATTTGCTTACAGACAGAATGGAAATAAAACTAGCTAGGGCGCTGGTGGCTATCTTTGAGAAGAGATGTGGCAGATATAGGCCTCTGAATTGAGTTACAATGAGGCTCGAGGGACTATTTATTATTAAGAAATAATGGAGAACTCTAAACATCCAAAACCTAACTCTAGGAGATGAAGCGCCAAAACTATGGGCCCCGTTTGGGTAAATTGGTGTTTCAACTTCCCAGGGACGTAACTTTGGCATACTATCTTCATTTGATCCACATGGTACATCATTAGAAAGATATCTCCGAGGACTACAACTTTCACCATGAATATATATTCCAAAATGGAATGATATTTTCTGGAGGTGCGATGCCCAAAAAACATCATTTAGGGCCTCAAAACGGTTCCGGAAGTTCAGGACCCGAAAAATTGCTAAAAATAGTAAGTTGTGCCGAAACTAAAAAACTGAAAGAGGCAATGGTGGGGCCCCAAGTGGAATAGGCAGGTGGCCACCAATATCCACCTGGATCAACTCTACTATAGTCACCTCTTTTCATGAAACCTTGGTACATATAGATTTGTTATCACATAATATTTTCTTAATCAATAAATGTGTATAAAATTATATGATAAGGATATTTTGCATAAAGGAGGGATCCCTCATAATTAATAGAGCATGGAGGGATCCCCTCATAATTAATAAAACATTATATTAGAAATATGCACTATTATCTTTTTAGTTCTCATTAAAATACAAATCATGATATGTTTTTTTTTTGTCAATTTGGTAGTGCCTTGTTATTTTCTATTTATATTTTGAAAGAAGGTTACAATAGATAGTAATTTTGTGACCTCAACCTGCCCGAAGGAAAACAGGTCTGTTGGCCACCTTAATTCATTAAAATCCATCAAAAATTGAAAATGTTTCATTCTTTTGTTTTCCGCATTAGCTAGTTCAATATTTAAACTATTTACAAGGTAACAGTTTGAAACGAAAGCCCTGTCCAAAAAAACAAAATGCATATCCAGAATTAAACTGAAATCCTATCCATCTGATGATTCTATTAGACCTGGGTCCTTTGCTGTAGAACCTGGCATGTCTGCTTGTTGTAGCTGTTGCATCTTCTTCTCAATGCGTCCAACACGATCTTCAATTCTCCCAATATGGTGGTCGCTTGGTACTGAGTGAGCTTGATATGTTGAATCTGAATATCAATGTCCTGTAATAATTCCAACATTTTTAGTTCTTGCTTCTCTTTGCATGGATGAATACTTTGAATAGCCTTAGGTAAAAGGCATTTCATAATCCAATAAGTATGGACTGTTTGATTGAACAATGAGAGGCGACCTCGAGTGTTCCCAGGATCTGAAACGAAGTCCATAATTTCTACCTCTACTTCAATGTCTTCCTCATTGCTCTAGGTTTCTCTTTCCCAACCATGAATTTCCTGTCTGACTTGAGACGAATTTCCAAGGGAGTATACCGATGAGAGATTTAGTAGGACCTCTTTCTTTGTCTTCCTGCCTCTTTTCCTGTTCTCAGCTTCAGGTTTTATCATCTTCTACTTCCCTTTTTCTTTAGTTTGGGCCATTGTTTGTCTCGTTTGCCTCTTAACGATTGTGTTGAGCTAATTAATAATAAGACTGAGATGTGGATTGCGCAAATAAGAAAAAAGGATAATAATTAAACTTTCAATCTTGTGACCATGGACATCATTTTGACGGTTACGATTCTCCTCTTGACTTAATAGAGATGGGAGATGAGAAATGTTATCAGCCCTGGAAATAGCATGGATATAAAGAAAAACCCAGAAATGATAGAAAGTCCGATCGATAAGAAAAGGCCAAAAAATAGCAAGGGAAATTTTATGAGAGAGGCAATATTTCAAACTAAGATCCTGAACAACTAAAAAACCTTGATGGAAAAATAGGGTAGAGTCCAGGCAGACCGACATCAGAATACTATGCTACCTATCAACACTTACTTTCAAAAGAAGAGATGACCAGAGATCATAGAAATGATACATGACAAAAAAATAAACATTCCAGCCCAGAGAACCACATGAGATTACAATTTACCTTTCTTCCACTTCTGAACCTCAAATATTTGATGGAGCGAACACAATAACTCTTGACCAGATAGCAATAAATCTTCATAGACAAGTCGAAATTGGAAATAATCTTCCTAGCATGACAAGGATCTCTAAAACAAGGCTCAAATGCCTTCGAAGGAGGGACCTCAGACCAATTTATTAAAAGCCATGTTTTACTTGCAGATTCTTCCCTAACCTGATACATTTCAATGCTACCTCTAAAAAACGTAATATTGAAATGGAGAAGAACATACTCCAATAGTAAAATGAGCCTGCTACAGATTGTGGACGCTCCAGTCCTCACCCACCTCAATTCGTTGGCTTTCACAGAGGAAATATTTATTTTAAAAAACAAATTGCACCACTTAAACCTAGCCTTTGAATGGATTTTACCTCCCGGTTCTGACAGCACAGGCTAGCTTAACAGTTTTGTGATCATTCACTTATCCTCTGCATGCCTCCATAATCGTATGCTGGATGGATTTAACATTCCTAATTAATGTGCATGAAAGGATTTTTCCACTTGTCTTATATGTTTACTGAAAGCCTCGTTCTTTGAGCACCCCGATCGGGGATCTCATCACCCAATAGATATTTTTCAATAATTATCTTGAGAGAATGTAGTTCAATATCCCAAGTTCTATATGTTGGTGTTACATCCAATTATCTTCCAACATTTCGACTCCCTCGATTTTCCAAATACTCTGCTGCCTCATTTCCTATTCGACAGAAATGTAAAGGTATCAGATACTGGATTTATTGAATGAGAGATCATATTTCTTTAATCAGATTTGCTATCCTCCAGATTTTACTGATCTTTTCCTAGGATGATCCTTGTTGTAGTTTCTTTAATACTTCTGTGACCATTGTTGAATCTCCTTCTATAATAAGACATTGAAAATTTTCTCTTTTTGCTATCATTAAGCCCTGTTTAACTGCCGATAGCTCAGCTTTATTATTTCTTGCATGTCTTATATCCATAGAAATACCCCTACAGGCTTCCCCTCTAGAGTTTCTAAATATCCCTCCAGCTCCTGCTTGCCTAGGATTTCCTTTTGATGTTCCATCATAGTTTAATTTGATGAATCCATTTTGTGGTACTTGCCACCTTTCCTGTTCAGTTCTTCTTGGGGGGTCTAAATTTCCATAAATTAGTTGAAAAAATTTGGGGTTTTAGGTTTAGATTGGCCATGATTTGAGTTTCGATACCATCTGTCTTCTACTCATCCTCTGCCCAATTGTATGTCAGAAAATTTTCACAAATATTCTCAACCATCTCTTGCCAGATTTGGTCCTTGTTATTTAATTCCCCTTTGAATATCCTATGATTCATTTCTTTTCAGATCCCCCATAAAAGAAACCCGGGAAATATTCTCCATGCTCTGTTCAAGACTTCACTTTTGAATCCTCCCTTCCGCCATTAAATTATTATTGTATTTATATTTGTGTTATCTCGATCCTTTCGCAGAAATATCGTTTCAATATTATTCCACATTATTTCAATGATTTCATAGCTATTTAGAAGATGTCCTATTGATTCATTTGTTTTCCTGCACATGTAGAAAATTGAAGGACCATACATTCATCTCTTTTGCAGCTGGTCCCAAGTTATAATTTTCTTGTGACTTAGTAGCCAGAAGAAATACTCCACTTTTGGCCAATGATTGATACCCCAGACTTTTTTCCATATAGTTCTGCCATTGTTATTAAGATTATTAGCATGAATATTATAATCCTCTTTAATTGTAAGCATGCCTTGACTTTCATATCCACATCTGATTATATCCTTTCTTGTTGCCAATACTATTCTCCTTGTACTCAATTCTTTTCCAATATTGTTCCATTTTCTCATTTCCAGTGCGCCTGGCCAGTGAATTTTATCTTTCCATCTTCTCCATTGGTTATTTTGATGTTGACACCAATATTTATTGATTAATCTATTATTTGGAGTGTTTTTTAATAGGAAAAATTCCCCTAAGTCTAGCCTGCTAAAGAGTTTTTCTGTTTTTTTCCACGAATCTTCACAAAAAAGTGTTGATCTTCCTTCCCTTACCTCCCAAAAACTATGTTGATGAATAATATGTCTATTCTGAGAAGCAAGATTCCATATTTTAGAGCCTTTTGGGACACTATCAATTTTAAGTTTTCCTGTTATTGATTGTGGCATACTGTATTTCCGTTCCCATATGCATTTCCAGAGGTCATGATCTCCTTGAATCCATCTCCACCATAATTTAGCTCCCATGACTTGTTTAAGACATATGGGTCACAAAGTCCTAGGCCTCCTGCCTATTTTTCTTTTATGAGTTTATCACATGACATAAGTGCCCATTTCCTGCATTCTTGCACTCCTTGCCAAAGGAATTTTTTAAAAATATTTACTAATTTGTTGCAAAAGCTTTTATGTGCCGCTTTGCCTGATAATTGGTAAATAGGAAGTGATTGTAAAACATATTTGAGAATTATTAGGCAACCTGGAGCATTTAATACTTGAAATTCCCAATTTTGCAGTTTTTAGCAATTCTAGATATAAGATCTTTCCAGTCTGCAATTCGTAAGGAGGAATTATTCAAGGGAACCCCTAAATACCTCATAGGGAACGTTCCTATCTTAAATCCTAGCATTCTTTCCAGAAAATATTGCATAGGATTATTAATATTAAAGAAATATACATTTTATTTATCAGTATTAACAAGCGTACCTGAAGCTTCCATGAATACTTTCAAAAATTTTAAAATTTCTCTTGCTTCTCTCAACGAGGCCTGACAAAATAAGAGGATATCATCAACAAACTATTGATGTGTCAAGCAGAGATCCAGACCCCATATTTTTAGTCCCTGTAGCCGCCCTTCCGTCAATTGAGCTTTAATTAATCTTCCTAGTCCTTCTACTACTAAAATGAATAAGGAAAGAGAAAGCGGATCCCCCAGTCGGAGACCTCTAGATATATTAAAAGGTCGAGATGAAATTCCATTTAGAAAAATTGAAAAGTTTGGAGATGATATAAATGAATGTAACCATTGTACCCATCTATCATCAAACCCAAATGCTTTCAGAATTGCTATCATATAAGGCCAACTAATGCGATCATATGCTTTGGAGAGATCTAGTTTTATAAGCATACCTTTCACCTTGAGTGATTTTAATGAGTGGATTTCCTCCTGTGTTGTAACAATTCCATCCAATATTTGTGTTCCTTTGACAAATCCTGTTTGCTCCGGGGAGATAGAACTAGGCAAAAGAGGTTTAAGCCTGTTCACCATGATAGTTGATACATAGATGACATTACATAGAGCTATGGGTCTAAACCCAACAGGGGTGTCCGAATTTTCCTGTTTAGGAATAAGAGTTATGAATGTGGCATTCAAAGCTGGATAAAAAATTCTATTCCTCCTCGATTCCTCAACTATCTCCCATATATCTTCACCCATGAAGCTCCATGATGCCTTAACAAATTCAGTTGTAAAACCATCTGGTCCAGGGGCCTTATTCCGCAACATACTCATGATTACTTCCTCTACTTCTTCCATACTAATCTCTCTCAGTAATGCTAAGTTCTACTCTCTTGTAACTATTGATGGAATGTTTCTCATTATTCTTTTAATTTCTTCCTGTCTATTCTGATCAGACTCTGTGAGAAATTTTTTGAAATGATCCACTAATAGTTTTTCCATATCCTCATGTTGAAGTAATCGATTACCCTATTCATCTTTTAATGAAAATATTCTATTATTTTGTCTCTGTTGTATCATAGTTTTGTGAAAAAGGTTGGTGTTTCTCTCCCCTTATTTTAACCATTGAACTCTATAGTTTTGCTTCCACTGTATCTCCTCTTGCTTTCTTCATTCTTTTAGGAGATTGAGAGTACTTCCTTCTTCTACTACTAGGTCTGTTGTTCTTCCATTCAGAATCATAGTTTTTTGTATATTTTCCATTTTTTCTTTGAGTCTAACCTGCTCCTATTGGATGTTGCGAAATTCTATTTTATTCCATCTTTTAATTTCTGTTTTCAATTGTTTTAATCTAAGATGAAAGGAATGCATTTTATTCCTTCCTATTATTCGATTAGTTTCCCACCAGTGTTTAGCTTTATCAAGGAATCTTGGATGTCTCAACTAGGATAATTCAAATCTAAACGGTATATTCTTCGATCCTTATTTTATATCAATATCTATGAAAATTGGCCAGTGCTCAGATCTGAGTGTTGGAATAATCGCTGCCTCATAATATACATCAAGACTTACTAAAGCTTTTGAAGCGAGGAATCGATCTAACCTTGCTGCAATTTGATGTCTTTCTCCTCTTCTATTATTCCATGTATACATACCATTCACCATGGGAATTTCTACCAGATGTAGATCTGTCAACAAGTCCTTCAAGAGTTCGATTTCTAGGTCTTCTCTCCTTATTCTACCTTTTTTTCTGTCAGATTTAATAACATATTGAAATCCCCACCAAGGAGCAAATATTTTTCCTGGTGCATTATATTTAACTTTCTTATGTCTTGTAAAAACGCTTCTCTTTCTCCTGGGATTGGAGGGCCATAAACTGTTGATATTTGTATCTTTTCATTTGATCCAATTTGCCTAAAAGTACCAGATAAAATTCTCGGAAGTCCTATCCATCCTTCCACTACAATTTATGCAGGGTTCCATAATATGGTTATGCCTCCTGTTGTTCCTCTTGAATCTATAGCCATTACCTCAAAATGTGGTTTGAACGAGTGAATAATTGTGGACATTTTTAGGCATGATACTTTAGTTTCTTGGATCATAATTACTTGTGGTTTCTTTGTTTTCAATCTTTCCTTTAGGTATCTTTGTTTTCCTTTACTGTTTAGGCCTCTTATATTCCAAGAGATTACTTTCATTGGTTAACTTTTGGGAATTTTTTGGAATACCATTGTTAACGACATTATCTTACCTGTATTTATCAGCATCTCACCAACTAATTGTCTGGATTCCTGTAGTGTTCTCCTGCCCCTCTTTTTTGTTCCTTTTTTTTGAGGATTAGGTCCCTTAAGTACCATTTTTCCTGGGTTCATTTCTTCCATTTTTTCTTGGGCTGTTAAATAGTTTTCAAAAGTTTCTTTATACAACTTTTTCTGTTCTGTAGGAATAAACCTATCATCCAGATTCTTCCATTCATTCAATAAATGTTTTAATAATCTTTCCTCTGCACTCAATTCTTCTTTATTTTATTCTATATCCATTGGTATCTCTTCCATTTGGGTATTATCCTCTGTTTCAATATGATCTTGCAATGCTTTGCGCTTTGTTGTCAAATTTTTTGAATTACCCGCCCCATGGCCCGGCTCCGAGCCTTCTTCCTCAGAATGCGATGTTTCCCCTTCCTCTTGAAGAACTTCATAGTGATTCATTGATACTTTCTGTGTAGTTTGATTCATAATATTTGTAGAAGCCTTATTATTTCTTCGTTTTGTTGAGACTATAATAAATCCATCCTCTTTGTCTTGGCCCTGGTCAGGAACATTAGGTTGATGGCTAGACTATTGTTCCACAATATTTAGAGGGCATGATTTGTAAATATGCCCATACTCACGGCGTCTTCGGCAACGAAAGGGAATATGTTCGTAGTCAAGAAGTTGTAGCCAGATTTTACCATCATATTCTAGTTCTATATTTTCAGGCAATGGATCAGAAATATTCATATATACACAGATTCTTGCAAAAGAAGTATAACGGCCTCGACAAGTGGTTTCTGCTATTTTAACAAAACTGCCTAAAGAGTTACCATCCCTTCCAAAATATCAGGGTCCCAAAAATCCATTAGGAGTCCAAACAGCCGCACCCACACAGGTGCTGCAACAAATTTTTCCTGGTCAGTATTATAGCATTCTTCCCATTGTCTGAGAAAAGCCCATCATTATTATAAAAATATGGACCTCCTTCAAAAATTATTTCCTTATCTAACAGGTTAGTAAAATTGACTGTAAAAAATCCTCTAGCCCCAAATTTGAGATCAATGTGACCTCTGGGTTTCCATTTTATTTGTATCCATTTCAATTAATCTTTTTCTATAGGCCAAATACCAATAAACTTACATATCAAAGCGTGATCCTTCATATAGCTCCTGCATTCATCCAATTTGTTTGCTGGGATAATGAATTTGGGTTTCTTCACTGCTTGTGGCAGACATTGGCCTTTCATCTTTGCTTGCTAATATTCTCCCATCACTAGAGCTGTCTTCTGATGAGAGCCTCCAACTTGGTGTCTGTTCGATTGTTCTCCATTAATTATATTACGATAGGAGGGGGAGAGGCCCCCTCTCGAAGCTGCCGCCATTGGCGCACCAAGGTATGTGGATAGGCCAACCTCACAGGATTGAGCACAAATTTTCAAACCCCAACTGACTGCCATTTTCTTGGAGCTCATTTTCAAAAGATTTTAGTTCTTCTCCCAATGTTTAAATATATGTTCTCAAAAATCATGATATGTTATAGTGTAAATAATCTAATATATTATTGAATACCATTTTTACATTCAATAGTAAAGAAAATAAGTAATTTCTTTAAATAAAAAAGGAAAAATATATTGTAAAGACAATTTCAAAACATATAACTTTTTTATTAATATTTATTTAAATGAACCATTTATGTATAATAACAATCAATAAAAATTATTAATCCCAACTATTATTTCTTCCTAATAATTAGCATTACCAAGTACTAGAGCTTAAGAAGACTTGAACCTAACTATCAAAATGAATTTGAATTCATTTATTGTTCTCATTCAATCCAAAATATCACGTCCTTCAATATTTAGCATAATAAAGTGTGAGAATTCTTGAATCTACTTATAAAAATAAACATCCTCTATTGTAATTGTTAAATCCAAAAATATCATGTTTAAAATTTTAAAAATATGATTTGTTGACTTACCAAAATATGAATTTGCTTGTGAAGGCATGTATATCATGTTGGGGTGGAATTTCCTCCTATTACATGTCTTATATATATATATATATATATATATATATATATATTTATGTATAATTGTTAAGTATCCATTACATCCAAACTTTCATGAGAAATTATCCTTAATATCCTTCCAATTTTTTTCTTCTGATAAGCTATATTTTACTTTGGGCCTACAAGTATTGTAATGGTTCGAGATCTTTGTGGATTATTTTCTCCTTTCTTGTCAAATAGTGTTTCAAGTTATTGACAATTTTCATAGGTGTTTCAAGTTCTTGACAATCTGCACTAGGGTATAGAGATCCTTGCTATAAGTAGTGTAGTTAAGAACTTTCCCATTAAATAGTTTAGAATAGTAGATCATATAAGCCTTTTTCCCTACTCCTTTTACGCTAATCCACTTGATTTCCATTTCCTCAAGGCTATATTCTTCATATATTGTGCCTGTACACAAGCCTCGTCCACCAATCTAGGCTTAAAAAACATCACTTGCTTTTGCAAATGGATATGTAGACCTCCTACATACTTGAGGAGTACATATGGGTTCCTTTGGGAGATACCCAACGTTGTGGCCCCCTTTATAAATTTTGTGGTGTACTCTTGTAGAATTTTCCCATGCCTCTTCCTGAAGTTGTGCCACTAGATCCATTGGTCCTCTACACACCTAATATGGTAAAATTATGACTTGATAAGAAATTTAAATCCCTCTCACCTAGACATTGGAGGATCCCCTTCTAACCTAAAGGTATTTGTGTGGCACCTTTTTAGGGCAATGCCCACTAATTTCAACCATGCAAATGAAATGTTATATTCCTTCTCTATATGATGAACATTGAAATAATCTATTATTATTGTAACCATTTATTTAGATTTAAATCATCAATCTCACCTTGATACAACTTTATATTTGCATTTTCTTCCATTTTTGAACAAGGATTGTGAATGGTTCATGGTACTATAATTGGGTTGATATTTTTCAAATTATTTCCCCAACTCATTCTTTGTTTTTCCTAATCTCATGATATCCACTCGAATCATACCTTTGCATTAAAACCCCCATATTTTATGAATAGGACAAACATATTGGTTAGGGATGACATGAGGAGATTCACATTACAGTTTATATCTACATCTTGTGATTCCAACTATGAAAATATCTCCTATGTGGGACAAATTTATCAGTCATGACTAGGGTTTTATAACTTTTGGCTTAGCTAATCTAGATCTCCTTCAAATATCCACAATATACCTAAAGGAATATTCTCTAATACCAATATGATCCATAAATTATCATCAACATTTCTTTGGATAGTTTGTCACAACATATCTACTAAAATAAATTACAAAATTATAAATTGAAACTATGGAGGTTTATTTCTCCTTGTATTTCTAGATATATGAATTATTTTTTATTAAATATGCATGAAAATTATATTTATGCAGAATAGAAGATGAAAAATAAAGTCAAACAAAATTTGACACAAGCGATACCCTAGGAAACCATGATTATATTTATGCATAATAGAGGATAAAAAAACAAACTCAAACCAAAATTGAAACAAGATATATCCTAGGAGGCCATTTTGGGAGAAAACCCAACTGCGATGTGAGGTGGCTCTAGTCCCTTTCTCTAAATAGAAAATGGTTGCCAGCATAAAAGTATGTCTTATTGCCTATGGGATACTATACTGCAAAAATATTCTCTATATGTTGTTCCTATACATATCAACTACTCTACCCATCTATGGAACCAAATTATCTCAAAAAGAATGGAATCTGTTTTCCTCCTAGTGGCTCAATTATAACACATCCCAATAACCTAATAATTATAAGGTTTGACTCCTTTAACTCTTAGCTAGAGTTACAATATTAACTCTTCTAAATTTTTTTTCACCATGCTTATTTTTAAAGCCACTTTTCCAAGAGTAATGGGAGTTAACATGGCATCCTCTCCAATTATGGTGGTCAAAATTGGAAGGTCAACTTTTGAGTAACATAAATTTTTTATACATATTCCAACTAAAGTGATTCTTTCACTATGAGAAATTTATCTATGTGTTGAATATGAAAATAAAGTTGTTGCACTAAAGAAACGAACTTTACCTCTTGAAAATGTCTTTTGATTCCTCAAAATTCTCGAGGAAGGTTTTAAACTCTAGTCTTCTAAATTGGATCTTGCCAGTAAAAATGGTTTCATTAGTTGATTTATCTATTTTTTTTACTCTAAAATCATCAATATGAATGAAAGACAATATAGTGCTCCAATTTCGATCTCTCTCCACATCTCTCCCCCCTTCTCTCCCTACCTTTCCTTCAACTTTATCCCTCTCCAAATCTCTTCCCTTCTCTCTCACTTCCTAACTCTTACTCCCCATCCCTCTTCCTACCTTCCTCCCACTCTCTCTATATCCCTCCCCCCCCCTCTCTCTCTTCCTTCCTCTATTTTCCTCTTCCCCTCTCTCTCTCTCTTTCTCTTCCTACCACCTATTTTTATCTTTCCCTCTCTCTCTCTTCCTCACACTTTCACTCCCTCTCTCCTACCCTCCCTTCCCCCCTCTCTCCCCCTACTTTCCATCTACCTCTCCCTCTCCTCTCCTCTCTCTCTCTGTTTCCTACCCTTCTTCCTCCCTCCCTCCTGCTTTCTCTCCCCTTCTCCCTATCCTCTCCCTCTCACTTCCTCTCACTCCATATATCCCTCTCCCTCTCCCTCCCACTCTCCCCTTCTCACTCTGTCTCATCCACTCTCCACCTCTCGCTATTTATCACTCACTTCGACCACTCCAGCCAAGATCCAAGTCATTGGGGATTGGCCAACCCCAACCACTCTAACAGAGCTCCGCAAATTTCTAGGTCTTGATAATTTCTATTGTAGGTTTGTGTTGGGATTCTCTCATATCACTTGGCCCTTGAGTTAAGTCACCAAGGGAGGAGCGAAAGAAAATTTATTTTGGTTTTAATATCAACAGAAGGTGTTCGTAGAGTTGAAACATAGCCTCTTCTCTGCTCCAGTGTTCACATTACCAGACTTGCAACAACCATTTTCAATCGAGATATATGCCTCTGACTATGCTATTGGGGAAATTATTACTCAAAAAGGGCATCTAGTGGCATATCACAGTGATACATTGTCCAACACCGTAAAAAAGTATCCAACTTATGAAAAAGAGATGCATTCCATTGTGTAGGCTTGCAATCAATGGAAGAATAACATTTTGGGGAAGGAAACAATCATACACACAGACCACCAACCCTTGCAGTTCGGATAGACACAAGGGAAGTTGTAGAACAATCGCCATCATAAGTGATCCACATATCTACAACATTTTCATTTGAACATCAATTACAACAAGGGAAGTACCAATAATGTTTCATACTACCTCAACTGACCTTCGATCGTGGTGCTAACCACCGTGCTCAACTCTTGTGGGCACGAGATTTTTTATTGGCCGCTACTCTACAAGAGTGATCTAGAATTCAGCCACACACACAAGACGATATTGGATGGTAACAACACTCCAAATTTTCACCTCAAGGATGCACTACTATTTCACCTGGGAAACCTTTTTGTTCCTTAAAGTGAGTGTGCAAAGATGATTTGGGAAGCGCACTACAGTCGGATCATTGGGAATTTTGGGGTTGAGAAAACAATGGAAGTACTACAAAAGTATTCATATTGGAAAAACCTTCGACAGGATGTCGAGAAGTACATCAAATCTTGCACTATCCGCGCCATTACCAAACCGACCATCAAGAAGAAAGGCCTCTATAATTTTATGCCTAGCCCTAGTCGGCCTTGGGAATCCATATCCATGGATTACATGTCAAGTATTCCTTATAGTAAGCATGGAAATGACCATTATGACGGTCTACAAGAAGAATATCACAGGAGAAGCCACTGCTAAAATATTCTTTGAATGAGTGTGGGCACACTTTAGGATCCTGTAGTCTATCATCTCAGATCAGGACAACAGGTTCCTCAGTACATGTTGGTCCAACCTCTAGTCAATGCTGGACACCAAGCTCACCAAGTCCACAACTCTCCATCCCCAAACTGATGGCCAGACATAGGTCGTCAAGAGGATGATCCTACAAATTCTGCGCATGTACAACTCAAAGCATCCACGCACATGAGATGAGAGCCTCCCCATTGTACAACAAAACTATAACTGGTCCCTCCACAGCTCAACCGACCACATCCACTTTCGTGTGGGCTTAGGATTCCAACCACTATGTCCCAATGATGTAGCCATGCCATTTGCAGCTACTCAGGTTGATTTGGCTCATTTCCAATTTGAAGTTGACAAGGAAAACAAATTCATTGAGCACATTCAGCACATCTACAAATAGGTTCATGAAATATTGGAAAAAGTCAATGTTAAGTACAAGAAGTGACATGATCAACATTGGGTGCCACACAACTTCTAGGTGGGCCACAAAGTGTGGCTACATTTGTAGAAGGAGCGCCTCGCTGGACCCCACTGCAAGCTTCGCCCGCTCTGATATGGGCCATACACCATCACCAAGGCTATAAGGGACAATGCCTTCGAGCTCAGTATTCCACCATTCGTTGGTCCGCACCTAGCATTCAATGTGGACTGCCTTCGACCCTAATTTCCAGCTCTACTAGACATATCTGACAAAGAAGAACAACTCACACCAATAGAGTTAAACCCAGACTGCATGGAACAAGCCACAACTGATTGGATTATGGGCACTAAAATCAAGAACACCCGCCAATAGAGGATCCATCTATATCGACTTGTCAAAGTGGGTCATGTCCTTCACCAGAGCAATTGGCTCACTAGGGACCAAGTTCAACAAAAGTTTCCTCGTCCCATGGAGGAACTCAATGAAATGGGGACCATTTATTCCTAAGGGGGGAGAAATGATTCATGTGGATATTGGTGGCCATACACCTATTCGACTTGGGCCCCCACCATTTTTTCTTTTAGTTTTTCAGTTTCCTTAATTGTAGCACAATTTACTATTTTTGGCATTTTTTCGGGTCGTGAACTTCCAGAGCCATTTTGAGGCCTTAAACGATGATTTTTGGGGAAAAAACCTCCACCAAATATGAGACCGAGACTTAATACTTTCTGTAGTCCTCAGATATATATATTTCTAACGATATATCATGTGCATCAAACAAAGATAGTATGCCAAATTTATGACCTCAGAAAATTGATCTACCAACTTACTATGATGTGGCCCATAGTCTAGTGTTTCATCTCCTACGGTTAGGTTTTTGGATGTTTAGGGTTTTCCATTGTTTCTAAATAATAAATTGTTAGTCATCATTAATTTTTTCTTTCTATATATGACTAAATGTTTATCCTAGATTTCTAGAAACAAAATTCATGAATATTGTGAGTCCTAGAAATCTCACTGCCTTCATCATCCTTAGGATAAATTTTTCACTATTTTACTACTCTACCGAGTCATGGCTAGCCTATCACTCCCAGAAGACCAATCATGGGCTTATGCCACTAATTTTCACTACGTTTTCCACCTCTGACCTTACCACTCTGTTTTGACTTGCCTAACCCTTCTACTTACACCTTGGATTGCCAAGTAGCCTAACCTTTTCCCCTATTCACCAAATGCCTCAAGCATTTCTGGTTTAAAATCTAGCTTTCTAGGCTCTTGAGATAAATCAAAATCAGTATTTTTGGGTCTCAAATGCATAAATTCTATCAAAAACTCTATTTTACACCTAAAAACACTGAGTCCAGTTTTCAGCCAAAGGCCAAGTCCAAAATAGCCTCCCAGTTGGTCATGTAGGGTTTCATGGGTTATTCATTGTTTTGTTTTTCTAAATCACTATTTTACATGTGCCCAAAGATGAAATCAAATGAAAAGGAGGGTTAGCACATGATTTTCGAAAAGGTATAAAAAATCCTTCAAGAAAGGCCTCCTTGGTCAAAGCACAACTTCTATAAAAGACAACTGCCCATCTTAGACATTTATTTAGGAATGAATGAGATGCCCATCAATAGAAAAATAGGTAAGGTAAGAGGGAAAATCATCCCTAAGGGAAGCCATAGCAAAGGAGAGGCAGTAGGCCTATGTAAAAAGAGAATCAGGGTTTTGGGACTGATTGGCAGAAAATAGTGTTGCCAAGCAAGGAACCAGTGCAAAGGCCACAAGGATAGAAGGCACAACAACACAACCAAGCACACATTGAAGATTTTTTTTTAGAAATTATAAATGACAAAGGGATCAAAGGAAAATGAGTTATAGGCACCTACAGGAATCATAAGTGGCCAAGGGAAGACATAACATGGTATAAATTTCTAAACTTTATCAAAATGAACATATCACTATCATAATCAGTAAGAAGGTGAAAACACATGTTTTAGGTCAATTACACTCAAGAATGCCGAAAAGGGCAAGAAAAATGGTTTTAGTTTATCAGAAGAGACAGTTTGGATAGTGCCTAGACTTTCAAAGATAAAAAAAAGGGGACCCCTTCCTCCTTTCAATACACCATCACCAAAGAAAATCACTTGGGAAAGTTGTAAGTCACCTGTAAAAAGAGTCAAAGAAATATCAATTAAAATTATAGACTGACCAAAGGAAAACATAGCAAGAGTGGGTTTCTAGTTTTAATTTATTGATTCAAAGGGTATAAAAGCATCTCATTCATCACTCAACTCCATTTGTCATTTGAAAAAAAGGAGTGAGAAGTCTTCAAGAGAAATTCCTGAGTTTCTAGCTGACTTCAGGCAGAAAGAACCCGACGCTACGCTCCTGGAAAACCTCACTACGTGCCTATGTGTGCATTATTCAGAAATTATAACCCTGTGCTGCACTCCTCTGGAAGACCGTTGCACATTTCCCGTGTGTAGGAGCGACTGACTTCTTTACCCAGTGTTGCGTGTTTGCGCTACCCGCTCACAGGGATGTGTAGAGGCCCGACATGCCCATATTGCTACTCGCTTGTCCATTCACAATGCACAAAGGGGCCCGAAAACTCGTGTAGTTCTGTCGGCGCTATGTGCCTGCCCGTTCAGATGCTGCACGAAGACCATCCGTCGGTGCTGCACTCCTGTGCTCCACCTGGGCGCTATCCACAGGGCCGTTCACTCCGACCCGACATCGTGTGCAGGGTCTTGAATGTTGCGCTCTTGTGCTACGCATTTAGCTAGGAAGCCTTTCAAGCTGGTGCAAGCCTCCAAATGACTCAGGACTCCTCCAAATTCTCTACTTAGCACGTCCTAGAGTTTCTATAAGAGGTATTTAGATGTTCTACTCCCTCTCATACTGTTTTTAATGGTGAAACTTGGGAAGAAAGGTAAAAGACCCTAAAGAAAGAGAAAACCTAATCCCCTAGTAACAACACTCTTGTTTAAAGAGCATACCTGACCTTATCATTTTTCCCATATTGTCCTTCTTCATTCATCATTCCCCTTCACTTGCAAATCACTACCTTTCTCATTATCATCTCATTTTCCGTCTCCATACCATTTCACAAATAGTTTCAGGGTTTTTATTTCAAATCAAGAGTAAAGAATAAAATGTCTAGAGAAGGCAGTAATGACAGTGGCAAGGAAGGCCAAAGGCCTAGGAGACAACACAGAAGGGGTGGAAGAGTAAACAGGTTTGAACCTTTTAACACCAAGGATTTGACAACCTCCCCTACAACAGTAGCATATTTCCAAGAGGTGGGTTGTTTTGATATTTGTGAAAGAGTACAAAGAGTCCAAAGTCACCCTGAATTGACTAGACTTTTTATCCTCAACCTCCATGACTGTCAAGTAAATCTAGCTGGGGTAAAATCTGAGCTATCCACCAATGCAATTGCTATGGCCACTAGGATACCTTTTATGGGAGAAAAATGGTTCAAGTAGGTGAATTTGGACCTAAGCCATTATCAACCTTTCTTGAAACCAAGATACCAAGATGATTGCGAAACAATTTTTCACTTTTCCCATTTGTTGGAGAGATATGCCTCCTTAATGAAAGTCATCATGAAGTATTTTACATGCAAGGGGAGGTTTTATAGACTTTATTCCTACCATATAAGACTTCTTATGCACTTCACTAGGGCCAAGCTGCTACATTTTCCTTATTACCTTTATAGAAGTATTGATAAGTTGTCATACATTGTGCAAAAGAGACCTCCTTCACAACAAATGCAAAGTCTTTTTCACCATTCTCTTATCAAGATGATTGTGTTGCATCAATTAGAGCAACAGGGTATCCCATGGGAAGTATTCATCGCCCATGATGTTTTCACAATTCCACAACCTCTTTTTCTACAAATTTTACCGTCATCATCTCATCCACCTTCCTCCATTCCTCCATCAACCCCCACTGACCATGTTTCCTCATCCAAACATGAATCCTCTCCCCAAGAGAACCTCCCTCCTTCACCTTCTCCTAAAGCATCAGAACAAGAAGAAAGTGATGAATAACAAGAGGAAAATGACAGTCAAGAGGAAAGGAAAAATGATGAAGAAGAGGAAAATTAAAATGAAGAAAGTAGTGATGATAAGGAAGATACAAAGGATAGTGAAGAAGGAAATGACAACGATGAAGAGGACAGTTTAGAACAAGAAGACAATGAAGAGTCAAATAATGAAGAGGAAAATTATGAAGACAAAGGAAGTAAGCCAAACAATGATAAAGAGGATAATGAAGAGGTAGATTTTGAAGACAAAGGAAGTGAGCCAAATAGTGAGGAAGAAGCAAATGCAAGCAGTTAAGAAGAGTCATATGCAAGAAATGAAGAAGAAGATGACAATGTTGAATATCTAGAAGAAGATGACAATGATCAAAATGAAGTCAGTGAGGACATTACAGGGGAAAATAAAGAGGTTGAGGAAAATGAAGAAACTGATAAAGATACCTATAGCAGTGACACCACAGAAAATGATAATGGACATAATAATGATGAAGAGGAAGAAGAAACTAGTGAACAGGGCGGTGATGAAAAGAACAGTGACAGAGAGGCTAGCAATGAAGAAGAGGAGGAAAATGCAGAAAATAATGACAGCAATGAATCTATGAACCAAGAAAGCAACCAAGAGGTTGATGACAGTGGTGAAGATCATCACAGTGATGCTAGCATGGAAGAAAATAAAAGTGACTCTCAAGAGGGTAGTCAAGAACACAATGTAGGAGACATAAATATAGAGATCATTGATGAAAGGAAACGCAGTCTTGAGATTACTCATGATAAGGGAATTCTAGTAAACAGATTTGATTTTCTCCCTCTCACATAAAAGGATCAAGGCTTGTATTTTCTGCCTCCAAAATCCAAGGGACCATGCCATCCACCTTAGCTTAGCCACTAGGCAAAGGGAAACAAAAGGTAAAGGAAGAAGAAGAAAATAATGAAGTTGAGAGGGAGTTTGAGATCATTCAGGTGGATAGTGATGAGGAGGATGAAGAAAGGATCACAAAATTGCTCCTCCAGGATAGAAATTCACAAATCAAATACCTCCAAGCACATTTCGATAGGGCCAAGAGTGTGAATGATTCCCTTGACTTAGAGAACAAGAAGCTAAGAGCACAAATTGCAATATATGAAGCTAGAGCCATCAAGGCTCGAAAAGAAGCCCAAAAGGCATAGGTAAAACTAGAATATTTCATGGGCACTTATGAAGAGAGCGAGTATGATGAAGGACAATCTAGGAGGAGAACTATAACCATGGGGTTAAAGAAGTAACTGAAAAAGCAAAGGGAACAAGAATCAGCGCTAGCAGAACAACTCCCTCTTGATGATATTTTGACCATGGAGATAGAACATGATCGGGAGCCTTGGTTGGAAAGAGCCAACATACACTTGGAGGCTAAATTGAAGAAGTAAAATCAAGATCTTGACCTTCAAAGAAGAATGACTGAAAATTATGCTCGAAAAAACCAAGTTGCAAGGGTTGAACTCAAAAAGGCCCAAACCAAGATCTAAGCACTAAAAGAAGAAAAGGGCCAAGATAACCTTTGAATATTGGTACAAGATTCTCTACAGGTCTCTTAAAACCCATGAGGCACACTTCCACCAAATTTGGGAGAATTTTGACAAATTTTGGTTTTTTGCTAATTTGAGGGCCAAGGGGGTAGCACACATGGTGCTACGATTTTTCTCAGAGCATCTTCAAGAGGAAAGGCTCATATTTTTGGAATCATCATCTCAATAATAGCATGCTCAAAAAGTCTCAATTCAATTGTAATTTTTTCCGTCCTCCAAAAGGGTAAAAAACACCCTAATTTTCACCATTCTGCCTAGTTTTCAGGACATGTGTTGCGCCTCTACCAGCCTTGGATTTTTTAATTTTTCAACAGGTTACAGAGATCCAATAAGATAAAAAAGGATAATCTGGAACGTAGACTCAAAGGGCTTTCTAATGAGCCATCATGGAGCCTTTTCTGACATCGTTAAGGCCTTCAAAACACTGCTGCAAGTTGACCCAGTTTTCCTGCTCCTATGCTACGCCCTTGGCATGGAAATTCATCTTAAAACATAGTGATGCACCCTTAGCAGAGGAAAAGTAAAAAATATACACTTAGCATGTTTTAGGAGGCTTTTCAGAGCCCAAATGTCAATTTCTTTGCTAAAAGTACTCGAAAATATATTTTGTTTTAGATATTTTGTGCCTCGGGCATTGCAAGGTCTCAAGGACAATAGTGACATTTCTGATTATCCAATAGGCTTCTAGAGACTCTATTAGGTTTTTCTCCTCCTTTATTTTTAAAATGAGCATTGAGGATTCATTGTAAATGTTGGCATTTGATGAGTTTTGAGAGCAATACATGGTTCTTTGAGGTTGAAGAGCAATTTGGTATTATGGATCTTGTGAATGATTTGCCTTGATTGATGATGATGAATGCTTTCTTGCAGGATCCTTGATCTTGGTTAATGGTGATGAGTCTCTAATTTTTTCATTTTTTATTTTTTATCATTGTGTCCATCCTTCTATGTTTCATTAGATTAGAAAGGTATAGGCTGAGAAATGTTGTTTGAGGCACCTCAGTCCTCCTGTATGCTATTGTCTTTATGTTTTCCTCTGTTGGGATATTTTAAGGAATTCTTAGGTGCTCCTTAGACCCACCTAAACTTGTTTTTTTCATTAATGGTTTAAGAAGGTAGTTTTCAAATATCTTTTATGGTTAGCCATGCTTACTTCATGCTATCTAAACTCTATTTGTGGAATCTCTCTTTGATGTGTTACTTGCTAGACTTAGCCAAAGAGGCCATGTTCTGATCATGCCCTTTTCCCATGCTTGATAAGTTTGCCTCAAAGTTCTTTATAGCTTGATTGATGATTTCTAGGAGTTCCCTCTTCATTGATTAAAGTTATTTTTCATCTTATATGTTTTCAAAACTTGAAGGTGAAATCACTAAAGTTATATAAGTTTTCTTGCTTTCTTTGTTTCACTGAATTGTTCATCTTGAATGTCTATTTGTTTAAGTATTGTCATTGAATTAATGGTTTTACCTATCCCATGATTATTATATTTTTCTTATCAGTATTTTAGACTTTCTTGGTTATCGGTATTTGACAAAGGATACTTCACTGCCCCTTTCCCTACCTTGTTCACCAACTTAATGTTCATTTCACTTCACACATTACCTTAAAAGATCCATTGACCACACTATATTTTCCCTGTGATGCACTCTGACTCATTTTTTAGATATCCATGACTTCATAGACTCCATAGCCCAATGATTTGATGACCTCTCACTCCACCTATCCTACTTGATCATCTTACCTAACCAAACAAACAACAAACCCTACACTTAAAAACTAGCCTAAAATCAACCATCTAAAGAAAAAAAGTTTACATCCTTTGCACATCGTAGCGAGAGCCCTCTCTGAGTCCAGGAAGGCTAGGTATTAGGACTCCGAAGACTATTCTGATGTTACCTTGTGTATTTGGTCTACCAATCTGCTAAATCACGGGACCCTAACATAATGGCGATCACGGTGGGACCTTCTGAGTAAGTCACAAGTTGAAATTTTTTATATCCATTGATTCATTGCCACCTCATCACCATCACTAACATAATGGAAATAATGGTGGGACTAAGTACATAGTAGCCTTTATATCAGTTACAGACTCATTAGACCCTTAGTTAGACTTTTAAAATCTTGTGATTGGTAACCACTTCATCATTATCACTAACACAATGGTGATCATGATGGGACCTTTGAGTCAGTGACAATCTAACTATCCCATAGGACTTCATAAAACCCTTATCAAATCATAGAGAGCTTAAATTGTCAGCCAAGAAGTAGAATCCAATTGTTTTACCATCCTAGAAAAATGATGAATCAACTCGAAGATACTCATAGAACCCTTAGGGCTACATAAAGGAACTCAAAAAACCCCAAAGCATCCCTATATTGGTTTTTGTCAATTATTGGTGGTGGACCATACATAAACATCCTCAAAACAACTAAAAACATCCACTTGGAAACTCCACTAGCCTCCAGTAGGCCTACTACCCCACTAGTTATTATAGACTCCCATGGGAATGCATTGAGCAATCCCAATCATGTTGATGGTGGAAAGCAAAGTTTAAATCTTCTACCCGGCGACTCCACAACCCTCAGTAGACCAAAAGACTCCACTAGTAGAGAACTCTAGATTGGTTGAAAAGATACGGTGACCCCTTTCTGATTTACAAACATGGATCCGAGAATACAACGAAGATATGCCCCAATGAGTAGAGATCATATCCCTGTATTCCCACACAAAATGCCTCAAATAAATTGGATAAAAAACCTACCTATATTTCAAGATGAAAAATTTGATGACCCCTTGTTACATCTCATCAAATTTCATAGACATATATGGAGGTTAAAGGTTGGATGGCATGAGGATTGCCTCATGAAAATGTTTATGGCAACATTAGAAGGTAAGGCAAGAAATTGGTATGAATGGCTAGAACCTGGAATCTTGTTTTCTTTGAAGTATTTCCACTATGTATTTTATAAAAACTATATAGGGTATTTTCCATCTCTATCATTAGCTGAAAATTGTTGTGATCTATCTGAAGATCTCATACAACACCTTGTAAATATTGATGAAGATTTACTAAAGTGGCATCCTGACGATCTATTAGAGGAAATTCACACATTTCATACTCAAGATAACTATCATAACAACCTAGAGGAGTTAGTTGGCGAATAAACCAGTCAAGAAATAGAATAAAACCCATAGGATCCCTCTGAAGTCACAAGTGATGATTCACCATATCTTCTAGGTGAGGCTC
Organism: Pinus albicaulis; assembly: GCA_034641835.2. Taxonomy (NCBI): domain Eukaryota; kingdom Viridiplantae; phylum Streptophyta; class Pinopsida; order Pinales; family Pinaceae; genus Pinus; species Pinus albicaulis. The sequence goes on along the minus strand of JAXQQM020069614.1, from coordinate 238,803 downwards.
AAGAAAACATTCAACCTCAAAATCAACCTTCACTAGAGAAAGAGAACTGATGTAGTCCTATCCAAATAAAGATAAAAATGCCTCCTCTTTTAACTGAAGAGGAAATAAATTAGATTCTAAACATGCAACCAGCCTCTAAACCTTCATGTGAACAAACATTTATGTTCCTTCTCCTACTAATCCCATCTACCATAAATCAAAAAGTGAACTTGTAGATCAATTAAAAGAAAAACAATATGATAATCCAATTTTCTTGATTGTCAACACTAATTATTTTGATGATTTTCCAAAGTTTGATCAGTATGATGACAATCATGTGCTCGAAATAGAAGATAACCTTGCAGAGCCATCAACATTTGTTTTGTGGGAGGAAGATATTTTTCATCGACTTGGAAACAATAGTCAGCCAATACATACCATCTATGACACTGATGAGGAAAGCCTTGAAAGTTTAGAAGTAAGTGAGAGATCCCTGACTCTTTGTTCTACTTCATTTCATTCCATCAGAAATAAATTTCATGTGATTGGAAATCAGCAGCCTTTTTGGTTTGGTGTTGAGGTTGGTGAAGATAGTGAACGTCTTGAGCAAGTTTTCAGTAAGAAGCCTTTTCCTGACATGGTTGAGGAAATCCTTAATGACATAGATCCCTTCTCAGCTCCAAATTTGCAACCACCAAGTTCCATTGGATTTCAATTGTAGATGAAGGCTTAGAAATAGATAATTTTGGGAAACCAGCTCCAAAGATAGAAGAAAATATATATCAACACCTTAGAAATAAGCCACTTCGAGGGGGAAACCTCTAATACATTACATGAATGAACAATTCTTGGATGATACAAATGAAAAAACCTCCTTTCTATATATAGGAGTCCATGGGGCCACAATTTAATCCTAGTGGTGCCATAATGTAATCCTAGCTGACCTAACAATAACAATCTAAGGGCACAATAATAACAATATTGGGGTTTGATGGGGCTAAAATAATAACAATAAGGGGATAAACTAGTAATATAGGGACCTAACATGCCCGTCTCCTTAAAAAAAAATTTTTCCTCAACGCTTGAGTAGCTCTGGGTGCTTCTGTATAAAATTCTCATCCTCCCATGTAGAATCTTCAGTGGGTAAGTTCTTCCACTTGATGAGATACTCTGAAATTGATCTATTTCATAGCTGTCGAGTTCTTGTTTCCGTGATCGCTTTAGGTTCCAATATGATTTTTCCTTCCTCATCAATTTCTGGAAATATTCTTTGAACTGGAATATTTTTACCTATAACCTTCTTTAAGCATGAAACATGGAAAATTAGATGCACTTGCGAAGAAACAGGAAGCTCCAATTTGTATGTTATACTACCAATCTTTTGCAACACCTTGTAAGGACCATAGTACTTTGGTGATAATTTATTATCCTTCTTAACTTGCTTGAGGGACATTTTTTTGTAAGGTTGTAGCCATAAAAATACCCTGGCTCCTACATCAAAACTTCTCTTGCTGTGACGTTGATTTGCCTATTGTTTCATTCGATTTTGTGCCAAATTTAGGTTATCCTTTAAGAGTTGGAGAACTTCTTGTTGATGATCGATGTGATCTTCCACTGCTTGAACCTTAGAATTTTCTCTTAAAGATGATGTGATGGACAGTGGATGATATCCATAAAGTGCCATAAATGGGGTCATTTTTGCTATAGTATGGAAGGAAGTGTTATACCACCATTTAGTGAGAGGTAACCACTTGACCCATTGTGTCTGTTTATCAGATACAGAACAACGAAGATATCCTTCCAAACATTTATTCACTATCTCAATTTGACCATCGGATTGAGGATGATAAGATGATATATGAGCTAATTGAGTACCCAAACAAGAAAATAACTCTGTCCAAAAATTTCCAGTAAAAATGGGATCTCTGTCTCTCACAATAACCTTTGGGTTTCCATGTAGCTTTTGAATTGTTTGCATAAATGTAGTAGCAATTGTACTTGCTTTAAATGGATGAGATAATGCACAAAAGTGTGCATACTTGGTAAGTCTATCAATTACCACCATGATGACACTATTTCCTTCAAACTTAGGTAAACCTATGATAAAATCCATTGAAATATCCTCCCAACGTTGACTTGGAATGGATAAAGGTTATAGAAAACCTGGGGTCTTAATTGTCTCAACTTTATTTTGCTGGAAAACAAAGCTTCCACCACAAACTTTTGAATATCAGATTTAAGGCCATCCCAAAAAAATTCTTTCTTCACCCTGTGGTAAGTTTTTAAAAATCCTGAGTGTCCTCCTAAAGGAGAATTGTGCAATTCCAAAAGAATATTTTGTTTTAGTTGGGAATTCTTACAAAGATATAAGCGATCTTTGTACCATAAGGAATCATTTTTCCAACTAAATGTATCAGATGTACTAGGATCTTGCTGCAACTTTTGAATGAGTGTCCATACATCTTTGTCCTTCTTCCATTCATCTCTTGCTTCAGTTATCCAATCTGGTTGGATAATAGAAATGGCACAAAGCAATGCTTCCACCTCTTCATTCTTTCTTGAGAGTGCATCTGCAACAACATTAAGATTTCCTTTTTTGTAGATTATTTCAAAGACATAACCCAACATCTTTGTGACCCATTTTTGCTGCTCTTCTGACGATAGTCTTTGTTCCAAAAAGTGTTTAAGACTATCATGATCAGTTTTTACCTTGAAGTGTCTTCCCATTAGGTAAGTTCGCCATTTCTTTAGTGCATGCAGTATTGCTAACATTTCCTTCTCATATATAGGTTTCTGTAAATACTTTCCTTTGATTGGACGACTTTCAAAAGCAATGGGTCTTCCTTCCTGCATTAAAACTGCACCAATTCCATTTCCTGAGGCATCACATTCCACAATAAAGGTTTTTGTGAAGTCTGGCGTAGCTAAGACCGGTGCTAGGCGCATTGCCTCTTTAAGATGTTCAAAGGCCTTAGTTGCTTTAGGAGTCCATGAAAATGCATCTTTCTTCAATAATGTTGTTAGAGGTGCTGCTATTCTCCCATAATTCTTAACAAACTTGCGATAATACCCTGTTAACCCGAGAAATCCTCGCAACTGCTTTATGGTTGTGGGGACTTTCCATTCCTTAATGGCTTTAATTTTATTAGGGTCTACCTTAACACCCTCGTGAGATACAATATGACCCAGATATTCCACCTCTTGTACTCCAAAGAAACATTTGGATGTTTTTTCATATAATTGTTTCTCCTCCAATAGTTTGAGCACCCTGTCAACATGTTGAACATGATCCTTCCAATACCTGTTGTAGATTAGTATATCATCAAAAAATACTAGCACAAATTTTCTAAGGAAGGGTTTGAAAATGGAGTTCATCAACCCTTGAAATGTAGAAGGTGAATTGGTAAGGCCAAAAGGCATGACCAAAAATTCATAATGACCCTCATGATTTTGAAATGCTTTTTTCGAAATATCTTTAGTCTTCATTCTAATTTGATGATATCCTGAACGGAGATCCAACTTATTAAAATAAATTTCTCCATGTAACTCATCCAATAATTCAACAATCACAGGAATGGGAAATTTATCTTTAATGGTGAGCTTATTGAGCTCCCTATAATCCGGATACATGCGCCATGATCCATCCTTCTTGTGCACCAATACTACTGGAGTAGAGAAGGAACTTTGACTAGGTTGAATTATACCAGCCTCTAACATTTCTGAAATCATACGTTCAATTTCGCTCTTTTGGACATAAGGATATCTATAAGGCCTGATGTTTGGAGGAACACTTCTTGGAATCAAATGAATAGCATGATCATCATTAGGAATAGGTGGGAGTCCTTTGGGAGTTTCAAGAACCTTGGAGTGATTGTCCAAGACCTTTTGGAGATCTGCAGAAATAGATGATTTTGATGTTGGAACTTCTAGTGAGCATAATTGTGCAATTACGCCTCTTTTTTATTTCTTCAGAAGCTTTGTCATGACATTAGATCTTATTATCTTTCCTGGCTTCCTTGCGATACCCTGTAATTCTACTTCCTTTCCTTCTTAAAAAAAATTCAAGAAAAGTTCTTGAAAATTAAAAGCTACCATCCCCAAAGATTGTAACCATTGTACTCCTAGTACAACATCAGCACCTCCCATAGGAATGGAAAGCATTGGACTATTCAATACATATTCCCCCATGGTTAGCTTGATATTATGGTATTACCCGAAGAAGTTTATATTTCCTCCATTTGCAACCATCACTTGACATTTTGGTGTTGGGTATAGGAAACAATTCAATTCCTTAGCTACCTTACAATGAATAAAATTATAGGTACTACCTGAATCAGTCAACTCTATTACCTTTTTCTTCTTGATATGTCCTTCTATCTTGAGAGTTTTAGGAGTGGTAATTCCTACTAATGCATTACATGATATGGTCAGACTCATTTATTCCTCTTCTAGGGTTGTTTCCTGGTGTATATCCTCTTCTTGTTCATTTTCTTCTTCCTCTTCACAATCTATGCAAAATAATTTATTCTGAGCACACTTATGACCTTTAGTGTATTTTCTATCACAATTGTAGCAAAGAAATTTTTCTCTTTTTTCTTCCAATTGTTGTGGTGTCAACCTTGTAGGTTGTGGAAATCTAGGAGTAGCAACAATTCCCTCTCTATAGAAGTGAGTGGTAGGCTTCCTTGTCGCCATAATTTTACATTCAATTTTTCTTTCCAACTTGAATGCCTTCTCCAATGAATCAGGTTCCAAAACGCGAACTTCATGTTGGATGTTATCCTTTAAAGTACCTATGAAGAGATCAATCCTGTGTTCCTCTGGAATATCAGTTACCCTTATATTCAATTTTTGGAAGTCCTTAATGTGCTCCCCCACTAAACCATTTTGTTTGAGATTTATCAATTGGCTAAAGAAGGTGTTTCTCTTTGTATCCTCATAATGTGCTATCATTTCCTTTGTAAAAATTGACCGAGTGACAATTTTTTTACAGGAGCAAAGCCATCGATGCCATACAAATTTATTTTGTTCTAAATGTAAAGTTGCAATGCGTACCTTTTGTGTGTTTTGCACATTATTGAGATCAAAATATTTCTCCATCTATAGTATCCACGTTACGGGATCCTTTCCATCAAACTTCCTCATATCCATATTTGGAATATGGTGGTTCTTCTTTCCAACATTAGAGTTTATGAAATCATGATTAACATTTATTTTGTTCCCATCATGAGTTTCCTCTACTATATTTTCGCCATTAGGAAACATTTCTTGTATCAACTTTGCCAAATCTTAAATGTCTACTTTTATGTTTTCCATTTTTTCATCTATCTTAGCTTCCATGCCATCCATATTAGCTTCCATGCCCACTTCCATGCCTTCCATCTTAGCTTCCAAACCATTCATCTTAGCTTCCATGCCTTTCTTCAAACCATCCATCTTAGTTTCCACGCCTTTTTCAAAACTTCCATTTCATTTTTTGTTGCTCTTTGCGATAGCGAAATTTGGTGCACTTGCACTTGTAATTTTGATATCTCATGTTGTGTTTCTTCATCTTCATGAGTCATAGTAGAGCCTTCTGAAGGCTTAATGGGTGTTGAATTCATTTTAGGGTCCATTTTAGAACACAATACTGATATATATTCTTCAATATGCCCTTGGAATAAATTCCAACCAATTTTTTTAAAATGAGACTTATGTAATTCGAAAAAAAATACACACCTTTTTCTTGCTTTTGAGAAGCGCGATATTGAAACTGAATTATCTCTATGATTTCGGATCTTCAATATCTGAAATTTGGTACTGAGGTATCCCTATAAATCCTCTTTCGAATGCCATAAGTCTGACCTGATTTCGATTCTTGAAGTCAAGGTTGTGCCCAATCTCCTACGATGACCTAATTATGTACTGGTTCAGTAGAGAGAACTTGTATGACTTTCCAAGTGTCATTGCTTCCTCCTTCGGCTCTGAAATTGATAGATAGGAAACTAAATTCCATGTGCTTGCGTCCACTTTTTACATAATTCCAATTCGATGCCCAAAGAGAGAGTTATGAATATTTTCCCACGATCACCTCTTTGAGATGAAATTCAGGAGCCTGAAAAAGTCCTAACTTTCACATACCATATCTCTAAAAATATTGTAAACCAAGATCTTAACTTTTGTGATGATGTTCCTTAGGAGTTTGGCTTCATGCTCTAAAATTTCTGATTTTGAGCCTTCATAGAAAAAACGTTATAGTGAAAATGCCGTGATGATCTGTTTAGGTTAAATTGAGTAGCCTGCAAAAATACCTGACTTCCATAGATCATATCTCCGAAAATATTACAAACCAAGCTCTAAAATTTTGCAAAGATGTTCCTCAGGATTTTAGCTTCATACTCTAAACATTTCCACTTCTGAACCTTCACAGAAAATTTTTTATAGCGCAAATGCCACGATGACCTGTTTGGAGCAATGAAACCCTAGAATCCAAAGATGTGATACCAAATGTTGGGAAACCAGCTCCAAAAATAGAAGAAAGGATTTATCAATGCCTTATAAATAAGCCACTTCGAGGGGGAAACCTCTAATACATTACATTAATGAAAAATTATTGGATGATACAAATAACAAAACCTCCTTTCTATATATAGGAGTCCATGGGGCCACAATGTAATCCTAGCTGACCTAACAATAACAATGTAAGGGCACAATAATAACAAGATTGGGGTTAGAGGGGGCTACAATAATAAAAATAACTGGGCTACACTAATAACAATAAGGGGCTAAACTAGTAATATAGCGACCTAATAAATTGAAAATCAACATCCTTTTTGGTTTGGTGTTGAGGTTGGGAATATAGTGAACCTCTTGAGTAAGTCATCAGTAAGAACCCTTTTCCAGACATGGTTGAGGAAATCCTTAATGACATAGATCCCTTCTCAGCTCCAAATTTGCAACCACCAAGTTCCATTGAATTTCAAATTGTAGATTAAGGCTTAGAAATAGATAATCACATAAGAGTTGTTGCGCTTCTTTCTCAAGAAGATTTACTCCCAAAGAGTGCTCCTCCTCATCAGCATGATGGCCTTCACGTAGAATTCATTCCACTCAGTCAAGGCATATCAGGATTGCAAGAGAATACCACTACAATATATGATGAGTCTAGCAGTTCAGATGATCATGAGGAAGAAGAAGAGTTTCTTTCCCAAAATATTCCAAGCTTAGCCATGTGGAGGAAGAAGCAACCCTAGATCAAGCTTATCTCCAAAATCCTCTAAGCCAGGTATTGTTTCAAGATCCCTTTGCTAATTTTTTAGAGACATTTGAAGAAGGAGTAAAACATGTCAAGAGCGGTTTGATGTGGTGTTTCAAGAACATTTTAGGCACTACTGTTCAAACACAAGTGAGGTGGGAGTGGCCTTTTGATTTTTTTAGAACACTCAAAGAGCTGAACCAAGTTCCCTCATGGAATCATCTTCTTGATTGGATATATTGGAAAAGAGAGTTCACTAGCTTAATGTATGTCATGTATAGATTATATTAGGATAGATAGGTGCAAATAAGCTCAGCACTATGAGCATCTTTCTAGTTTTTAGTTTTAGAATGTTGATCTTGAAAACACAAAAACACAGAAAAGATGAAAAAGAGGGTAGATTTGAAAAGAGGTATAGCCCCATACCCAAAAAATAGTGAGGCTGGAAGTGTGCAAGCCTAAATGCCACTACTTGTTCAAAAAGAAGATCTTGTTTAGTCGTCTGGCCTAATCATGGTTGAACATGTTTTCAATTTATTGTTGATAAGTTAGTGAAAGAATGTTGGTCAAATCATTTAAGCTTGACTGTGAGTGAAATAATGTTGATCAAACCATTTAATCTTGACTTGTCAAAAGGAAATAGATTAGGAATGAAAGATACTGGTTCCACATGCTTAACTCTGAACGAAAGAGAAGGATAGGGATGATTAACAAATAATGAAACACAACCCTCATACCTTCTAGTTTTTTTTTTTACGAAAATAATGTTTGTGTGAAGCTTGTCTTAATGCCACAACCCATGGTAGATCAGATTTCCTAATCTTGGTTTAAACGATGTTTTCAATTTCATTTCAATAGCTTAGAGAATGAATCATGTCGAATATCTCAATCTTGGCAATTGAGTATTTTAGATATAGAATAAAGGAGTTCACTAGCATAATATGAAATCTTGGAAGAAATAATATAGAAGTATATAGTTTGTTTTCGCTTTCAGAATAAAGAGAATGTCAAGGGTTTTCTAGTTCAAGTGCACTCGAAAGAAAAAATGTTAGGCCAAGTAATATTGGCAGGTAGAGCTAATATTGAAGCAATCATGTTTTGTCAGGTTCTTGAGATCATAAATTCAAAGAGAAACATCAACAAATGAAGAAAGAAAATTTGCCCAATGGATCAGACACTGGTCTTCATAAACTCAGAGATCTGATATCTGAAGTTCTGGAAACCTCTTGAAAAGGAGCTGCCCTCCACAAGTGGAGCCACTATTAGTCATCAGTATTTTTTTCTTTCTATAGATGAATAAATGTTTATCCTAGATTTATAGAAACAAAATTCATGAATATTGTGAGTCCTAAAAATCTCACCGCCTTCATCATCCTTGGGATAAAATTTTCACTAGTTTACTACTTTATCAAGTCATGTCTAGCTTATAACTCCCAGAAGACCAATCATGTGCTTATGCCACTCATTTTCACTATGTTTTCCACCTCTAACCTTACCACTCTTTTTTATTTTCCTAACCCTTCTACTTACACCTTGGATTTCCAAGTAGCCTAACCTTTTCCCCTATTCAGCAAATGCCTCAAGCATTGGTGGTTTCAAAGCTACCTTTCTAGGCTCTTTAGATAAATAAAAATAAATATTTTTGGGTCTGGAATGCATAAAGTCTGTCAAAAATTCTGTTTTACACCTAAAAACCTTCAGTCTAGTTTTCAGCCAAAGGCCAAGTCCAAAGGGGCCTCCCACTAGGTCATGTAGGGTTTCATGGGTTATTCATTGTTTTAGCTTTCTAAATCACTGTTTTACATGTGCCCAAAGATGAAATAAAATAAAAATTAGGGTTAGCACACGATTGTCCAAAAGGTGTCAAAATCCCTTCAAGAAAGGCCTCCTTGGTCAAAGCACAACTTCTGCAAAAGATAACTGCCCATCTTAGAAATTTTTGCAGGAATGAATGAGATTCCCATCAGTAGAAAAAGAGGTAAGGTAAGAGGGTAAATCATCCCTAAGGGAAGCCACAACAAAGGAGAGGTAGTAGGCCTATGTACAAATATAATCAGGGTTTTGGGACTGATTAGAAGAAAATAGTGTTTTCAAGCAAGGAACGGGTGCAAAGGCCACAAGGATAGAAGGCACAATAACAAAACCAAGCACACATTGAAGATTTTTTCTTATAAATTGCAAATGACAAAGGGATCAAAGGAAAATGTGTTATAGGCACCTGCAGGAATCAGAAGTTGTCAATGGAAGACATAACATGGTATAAATCGCTAAACATTGTCAAAATGAACATGTCACTATCACAATCAGTAAGAAGGTGAAAATACATGTTTTAGGTCAATTAAACTTAAGAATGCCAAAAAGGGTAAGAAAAATGGTTTTAGTTTATTAGAAGAAATAGTTTGGACAGTGCCCAGAATTTCAAAGATAAAAAAAGGGGACCCCTTCCTCTTTTCAATACACCATCACAAAATAAAATCACTTGGGAAAGTTGTAAGTCACCTGCAAAAAGAGTCAAAGAAATATCAATGAAAATTATAAAGTGACCAAAGGAAAACATAGCAAGAGTGGGCTTCCAGTTTTAATTTATTGCTTCCAAGGGTATAAAAGCATCTCATTCATCACTCAACTCCATTTTTCACTTGCCAAAAAGTAGTGAGAGGTCTTCAAGAGAAATTCTTGAGTTTCTGGAAGACTTCGGGTAGAAAGAACCCAATGCTACACTCCTGGAAAACCTCGCTACATGCTTGTGTGTGCATTCTTAAAAAAATATAACCCCGTGCTGCACTCCTATGGAAGACCGGTGCACATTTACCGTGTGCAGGAGTGACCGACTGCTTCACCCGGTGCTGTGTGTTTGCACTACCCGCTCACAGGGACGTGCAAAGGCCTGATAGGCCCATACTGCTATGTTCTTATCCATTCAAATTGCATAGGAGGGCCTGACAGCATGTGCAGCTCTGTTGGCACTACGCGCCTACCCATTCAGACGCTGCATGAAGACCATCTGCCGATGATGTGCTTATGTGCTCCACCTAGGTGCTACTCATAGGGCCATTTAGGCCAACTCGACAGCCCGGGCAGGGTCCTGAATGCCACGCTCCTGTGCTACACGTTTAGCTAGGAAGCCTTTCAAGATGGTGCAAGCCTCCAAATGACTCAAGACACCTCCAAATTCTTTACTAGGCACGTCTTGGAGTTTCTATAAGAGGTATTTAGATGTTCTACCCCTTCTCATGCTGTTTTGAAAGGTGAAACTTAGAAACAAAGGTAAAAAAACCCTAAAGAAAGAGAAAACCTAATCCACTGCTAACAACACTCTTGTTTAAAGGGCATACCTGACCTTATCATTTTTCCCAAATTGTCCTTCTTCACTCATCACTTCCCTTCACTTGAAAATCACTGCCTTTCTCATTATCATTTCATTTTCCCTCTCCATACCATTTCGCAAAGAGTTTTAGGTTTTTGATTTCAAAGAAAGAGTAAAGGATAAAATGTCTAGAGAAGGCAGTAATGATAGTGGCAAGGGAGGCCAAAGGCCTAGGGGAAAACAAAGAAGGGGTGGAAGAGTAAATAGGTTTGAACCTTTAAACACCAAGGAGTTGACAGCCTCCCCTACAACAATATCATATTTCCAAGAGGTGGGTTGTTTTGATTTTTGTGAAAGAGTACAAGGAGTCCAAATTCACCCTGAATTGACTAGAATTTTTATCCTCAACCTCCATGACCATCAAGTACATCTAGTTGGGGTAAAATTTGAGCTATCCACCAATACAATTGCTATGGCCATTGGGATACCTTGTATGGGAGAAAAATGGTTCAAGCAGGTGAGTTTGGACCTAATCCATTATCAACCTTTCTTGAAACCAAGATACCAAGCAGATTGCAAAACTATTTTTCCCTTTTCCTATTTGTTGGAGAGATATTCCCCCTTAATGAAAGTCATCATGAAGTATTTTACATGCAAGTGGAGGTTTTCTAGAATTTATTCCTACCATATAAGACTGCTTATGCACTTCACTAGGGCCAAGCTACTACATTTTCCTTATTACCTTTATAGAAGTATTGATAAGATGTCATACATTGTGCAAAAGAGACCTCCTTCACAACAAATGCAAAGTATTTTTCACCATTCCCTTATCAAGATGATTGTGTTGCATCAATTAGAGCAATAGGGTATCCCATGGGAAGTATTCATCGCCCATGATGTTTTCACAAATCCACAACCTCTTCTTCTACAAATTTAACCTTGATCATGTCATCTACCTTCCTCCATTCCTCCATCAACCCCCACTGAACATGATTCCTCATCAACACATGAATCCTCTCCCCAAGAGAACCTCCCTCCTTCACCTTCTCCTAAAGCATAAGAACAAGAATAAAATGATGAAAAACAAGCAGAAAATGACAATCAAGAGGAAAGGAAAAATGATGAGGAAGAGGAAAATGAAAATGAAGAAAGTAGTGATGATAAGGAAGATACAAAGGACAGTGAAGAAGGAAATGAAATTAATGAAGAGGACAGTTTAGAACAAGAAGACGATGAAGAGGCAGATTATGAAGACTAAGGAAGTGAGCCAAACAGTGATAAAGAGGATAATAAAGAGGCAGATTTTGAAGACAAAGGCAGTGAGACAAATAGTGAAGAAGAAACAGATGCAAGAAATGAAGAAGAGGTAGATGCAAGCAATGAAGAAGAAGATGACAATGCCAAAGATGTAGAAGAAGATGGCAATGATCAAAATGAAGACAGTGAGGACATTACAGGGGACAATAAAGAGGTTGAGTAAAATGAGAAAAATGATAAAGATACCTCTAGTAGTGACCCCACAGAAAATGATAATGGCCATAATAATGATGAAGAGGAAGAAGAAAGCAGTAACCAGTGCAGTGATGAAAATAACAATGACAGAGATGCTACCAGTGAAGAAGAGGAGGAAAATGCAGAAAATAATGATAGCAGTGACTCTATGAACCAAGAATGCAGCCAAGAGGTTGATGATAGTGGTGAATATCATCACAGTGATGATAGCATGGAAGAAAATAAAAGTGACTTTCAAGAGGGTAGTCAAGAACACAATGCAGGAGACATAAATACAGAGATCGTTGATGAAAAGAAAGGCAGTCTTGAGATTAGTCATGATAAGGTCATTCTAGTAAAAAAATTTGAGTTTCTCCCTCTCACATATAAAAAAGGATCAAGGCTTGTGTTTTTTGCCTCCAAAATGAAAGGGACCATGCCATCCACCTCAACTCAGCCACTAGACAAAGGGTAACAAAAGGTAAATGAAGAAGAAGAAAATCATGAAGTTGAGAGGGAGTTTGGGATCATTTAGGTGGAAAGTGATGAGGAGAATGAAGCAAGGATCACAAAATTTGTCCTCTAGGACAGAAATTCACAAATCAAATACCTACAAGCACACTTGGATAGGGCCAAGAGTGTGAATGATACCCTTGACTTGGAGAACAGGCAGCGAAGAGAAAAAATTGCAATCTATGAAGCTAGAGTCATCAAGGCTAGGAAAGAAGCACAAAAGGCACAAGTAAAACTAGAAGAGTTCATGGGAACTTATGAAGAGAGTGAGGATGAGGTAGGACAATCTAGGAGGAGACCTAGAACCATGGGGTTGAAGAAGGCATTGACAAAGCAAAGGGAACAAGAATCAACGCTAGCAGAACAAATCCCTCTTGATGAGCTTTTGGCCATGGAGATAGCACATGATCGGGAGCCTTGGTTGGAAAGATGCAACATACACTTGAAGGCTAAATTTAAGAAAGAAAATTAAGATCTTTACCTCCAAAGAAGAATGACTAAACATTATGCCTGGAAAAAAAAAGTTGCAAGGGTTGAACTCAAAAAGGCCCAAACCAAGATCCAAGCACTAAAAGAGGAAAAGGGCCAAGCTAGCCTTGGAATCTTGACACAAGATTCTCTATAGGTCTTTCAAAACCCATGAGGCACACTTCCACCAAATTTGGGAGAATTTTGACAAATTTTGGTCTTTTGCTAATTTGAGGGCCAAGGGGTTAGCACACATGGTGATACGGTTTTTCTCAGGGAATATTCAGGAGGAAAGGCTCACATTTTTGGAATCCTCATCTCAATAATAGCATGATCACAAAGTTTCAGATCAATTGGAGTCCTTTTTGTCCTCCAAAACGGTAAAAAACACCCTAATTTTCACCATTCTGCCTAGTTTTCAGTACATGTGCTTCTCCTTTACCAGCATTGGAATTTTTTATTTTTGAACAGGTTTTAGAGTTCCAATCAGATAAAAAAGGATAGATATGGACATTAGACTCAAAGGGATTTCTAATGAGCCATCAGGGATCCTTTTCTGACATCAGGAAGGCCTTCAAAACACTGCTGAAAGTTGACCCAATTTTCCTGCTCCTATGCTACGCCCTTGGCATGGAAATTCGTCTTAAAACAGAGTGTTGCGCCCTTAGCTGAGGAAAAGTCAAAAATGTATGCTTAGAAAGTTTTAGGAGGCTTTTCAGAGCCCAAATGTCAATTTCTTTGCTAAAAATTCCAGAAAATATATTTTATTTTAGATATTTTGTGCTTTGGGCATTGCATGGTCTCAAGGACAATAGTGACATTTGTGATTAGCTAATAGGCTTGTAGAGACTCTATTATGTTTTTCTCCTCCTTGATTGTTAAAAGGAGAATTGAGGATTCATTGTTAGTGTTGGCATTTGATGATTTTTGAGAGAAATACATGGTTCTTTAAGGTTGAAGAGTAATTTGGTGTTGTGGAGCTTGTGAATGATTTACCTTGATTGATGATGATGAATGCTTGCTTGCAGGATCCCTGAGCTTGGTTAACGGTGATGTGTCTCTAATTTTTTTATGTTTTCTTGTTTATCATTGTGTCCATCCTTCTATGTTGTAGTATATCAGAAAAGTATAGGCTGAGAAATGTTGTTTGAGGCACCTTAGTCCTCTTTTATGCTATTGTGTTTATGTTTTCCTCTGTTGGGTTAGTTTAAGGAATTATTAGCTGCTCCTTAGACCCACCTAATCTTGTTTGTTTCATTAATGGTTTAAGAAGGTAGTTTTCAAATATGTTTTATGGTTATCCATGCTTACTTGATGCTATCTAAAATCTATTTGTGGAATCTCTCTTTGATGTGTTACTTGTTAGGCTTATCCAAAGAGGCCATCTTTTGATCATGCCCTTTGCCCATGCTTGAGAATTTTTCCTCAAAGTTCTTTATAGCTTTATTGATGATGTCTAGGAGTTCCCTCTTCATTGGTTGAAGTTATTTTTCATCTTATATGTTTTCAAATATTGAAGGTGAAATCACTAAAGTTAGATAAGTTTTCTTGCTTTCTTTGTTCACTAAATTGTTCATCTTGAATGCCTATTTGTTTAAGTATTTTCATTGAGTTAATGGTTTTCCCTATCTCATGATTATTATCTTTTGATTATCAGTATTTGAGACTTTCTTGTTTATGGGTATTTAACAAGGATACTTCAGTGCCCTTTCCCCTACCTTGTTCACCAACTTAATGTTCATTTCACTTCACACATAACCTTAAAAGATCCATTAACCACACTAGATTTTCCGTGTTATGAACTCTGACTCATTTTTGAGATACCCATGACTTCATAGACTCCATAGCCCAATGATTTGATGACCTCTCACTCAACCTATCCTACTTGATCATCTTGCCCAACCAAATAAACAAGAAACCCTACACTTAACAACTAGCCTAAACTCAACCATCTAAAGCAAAAAAATTTACATACTTTGCACATAATAGAGAGATCCCTCTCTGAGTCCAGGAAGGCTAGGTGCTAGGACTCCAAATACTGGTCTGATGTTACCCTATGCATTTTTTATACCAATCTGCTAAATCACGAGACCCTAACATAAATAAGCCTTTGAACCTCATTGTAACACAATTTAGAGGCATGTAGCTGCCACATATCTTCTCATAGATAAGCTACCTGCACCCTAGCTAGTTTATTTCCATTCTTTCTGTAAGCATATTTCAGTTATGAGATATTAATGAAATGAAGTATTATTTCCATTGCATCTTTGCATTTATGTGTATTTATGTATTTTATTGTGTTATCTCATAAGTCCGGATCAAAGAGTTTGTTCATTTATTTCTCTTCCTATTTATAAAGGCTACTCAGATTCACCTCCTTTTACATTCATGTAGAAACAATCTTCTCATACACATCCGAGTTGCATTCAACAGGGTTGCTTGAATCAGTGACCATGAAATTCTTCTTCTTATTATTTTTCCTTTTATTCTTCAAGTTAAGGTCTAGATGCAACTTGTAACACTTCCCCTTTGTGTGACCATCAAGGTTATAGTGGTCACAATAACTTTTGGGATCTTTACATGGGTTTAATGTGGAACTTTATTTTTATCTTTTCACCATTTCCATTTCTTGTTCTCCTCCTTAAAATAGTCGTGGTTCTCCTTCTTCTATCGATTTATTTCCCTTTCCTCATGCCTATGTTCTCTAGGTATTATGCCTATATAAAAGACTCATCCATCGATATAGCCTTCAACAACATTACTTAATTTTACAAATGGTTTTGTAGAACCCCCAAATACTTTATGAGTACATTTAGGTTATTTGGGGAGATAACAAACATTATATCCCTCTTTTTGAATTATATGTTGTACTCTTATACGTTCTACCTCTACTTCTTCCTAAAGTACTGATACTAAATCCACTAGTCCTCTACATACCCAATAGGGTAAAAATATGACTTTATGAGAGTTTTATAGTCCTTCCACTTATATAGTATGCGATCTCCCTCTAACCGTAATGTCTCCATGTGAATTTCCCACTAAGTTAGTACATGGCCCTCTCATTTCAACCGTGAGAATAAAATATTCTATTATTCCTCTATGAGATGAATACTAAAATAGAATTATAATTGTTACAACTAATGATTTAGCTTCACAGAATTGATCTCACCTTAATATAGCTTGATATCAACCTTTGATTCCATTTTTAATAGGGATAATTAAAGGTTCGTGGCACTTGAACTCGGTTGATCTTTTCAAGATCTTTTTTCAACTCCTATATTTCTTCCTTGTCTCCTCATCTCCCCTCTCATAAGAACTCTACATTAGAACCCCCATATTCTCCAAATAGTGGAAGATTATTGGTTAGTGAAACAATTAGGATATTCACATTATGGGTTATATTTACAACTTGTGCTTCCAATTAAAAAAAATCTCTTCTACAGGATCTGAAGCATTATTCACAAATTCATCAACCATGACTAGGATTTTATGACTTTTGGCTTAGCCAATCTAGATACCTATAAATCTCTATAATATACCTAAAGAAATTTGATCTGATACCAATATGATCCATAACATTCCACCGATATTATAGATATTTTTTTACAACATATCTACTAAAATATATTAGAAAATTATAAATCTAAACTATGAGGTTTATTTCTGCTTATATTTATGGATTTGTTAATTAATATTTATTGTGTATGCATGAAAATTATAATTATGAAAAA
Organism: Pinus albicaulis; assembly: GCA_034641835.2. Lineage (NCBI taxonomy): Eukaryota > Viridiplantae > Streptophyta > Pinopsida > Pinales > Pinaceae > Pinus > Pinus albicaulis. Next base: position 222,080 of record JAXQQM020069614.1, on the reverse strand, counting down.
ATGCAGGAGAGTTAATTCAATATATATCCTAGTAAACCCTTTGAAGATAAAATCCACTGGAAGGTGAGGTCACTCTGCTCTCTTTCACTAAATAGGAAATGTATACAAGTGAAATAACGTAAGAGTTGTTTCCTATGGGCTAATACAATTCAAATTTTTTTTTTTCTCTCTTCATATCCCTCTGATCTACTCTTCTCATATATGGGAAAACATTCCCAAGCAAAGAATGGAACCCACTTTCCTCCTAGCGGCCCGATTAATACATCACAATGACCTGCAAGTGTTTAGGTTTGACCCATTCAACTCTTAATTAGGGTTACATTATTGACTCTTCAGTTTTCCTCTCTACATGGTGGTTTCACTCAATGAACCTATGACATAGCATGTACGTTCGTGGCATACTAAACAATATCCTTAATTTGACTACATATTGGAAAGTACCTCTAAAAATACTTGATTTAACCCCCTACCAATATAAATCTAATACATATTACCCATTTAAAAATCCCCTACTTCCACTAGATATTGTATGTATCCATTTTTTCATTGACATTTTTTATACCCTTTTATATTTATATCCTTGTTATAGTGACATGATGTCTCTCTTATGACCCCACATGCATTCTACAATGCACCTTTCTTATTTTGATATACATTGTAAATGCATATTATTTCTCCCACAATGAGATTAATCAACCCACACTCGAGCACATCTCACTATGATTTGTGGCATTTAATGGTATAAGGAACAAAAACATCAACCATGTTTTAGGAATATTGATTATGTGCATGTCTATAAAATAACATGTAAATTTATCTATATGATGATGAAAAATAAATTGATGAATCTTTATGAATAATTTTGCAGAAAATAAAGTGTTCTATCACAAGTCTATACCCTTGAAATACAAGACCACTATATAAAAGAAAGTTTGGGGCCCCAAATATCAAATCAAGGGTGCAATCCCAGCCTAGACATGCTTAGAAGAAGAGGATGGACAAGTCCCAACACATGCACTCTTAAGGAATTAACATGAAAACATGAAATCACCTTTTGATTCACTGTTATCTCACCAATAAGATATGGTCTATCACACATAGACTATGTAAAATGCAAAAATAGATTGGAGATAACATTGAGGCATTAAATGAATGGGCTAAAACTAAAACATAAGAAACAATTTTGGTTCTAGAGGTGATTTGCTCCATTTGGCTAGCTCAAAACAATGGTTTGTTCCAAAATAAACCTCCAAATATCTATAATATTTTCTACATGTTGAAGCAAATCATTAACTTATTATGAACCTCATGAAAGACAAGTCTTCCTTTCACTATCATACCTTAGAAATACAATATCAAAATTTATAAGGATATTTTGATGGTGCCTCTCAATGGAACATGAGACTCAACAACACTAGAGAATGACTCCTAATACCCTCTAGTGAGACATTATCTTTCAAAAATAGACTTGGAAGTGCCACCAATAATAGAGCATAGTTCATCACATTGTGCACACTTCTTGATATTCCTTAGTAGATATGGACACTCACAAGTGGTTCTAGGCTAGATTTTGGGCGAATCCACATTTATTGATATTTTCCATCAAGAAAGAGTAATAACTATATGAAATATCTTTTCCAAATTCCATCCTAATATCTTACTCATATATACATGGAGCTTATCAATGAAGCATAACAAGTAGCAGATCATGTTGTGACAGTTCCACTAGGTTACAAATCAAGAGCACATTGAATGGTATCTCCCTTCCATGTACCATAGTCATATTTTGACTCTACGAATAGAAGTGAAGCTATATATTTAAGCAACCCCTCCCAAATACATGTATTATGTAATATTCCCAAATGGGAAAAGAAGAAATATAGTGCAAAATAATGGAAAAATGCTGCAGATCATCATTTATAAAGAAAGAGGCCAATATGGAGGCCTTTCATATGTTATTACAGTAGAAAAATATTTGTAAGAAATGACCCATAAGATGCATAACAAGAAAGACAAACCTCTAATGAACAAAATCCCTCAATATAAGGTGTTGCAACCATATATAAAAGCTGGAAAACCCTTACAGTGTTATTTTATTGGCTCTGCAATAGAAGTAGATTATACATCAGATCTAGAACTGATATGTGCCTCAAGAGTTAGATCTGTATCAAATCCATGCACTATACAAGCTCCTCTAAAGAACCCCCTTGGGGTTTTCAGCAAAACACCAAGTACAAGATGTAGATATGAGATCTAAGATTGCAGATCTACTGAAAAATACAGATCTAGAAAATGTGGTTGAACTGATATGAAAAATAGGATAAAATCCTCCAATAGATCTTCAAAGTGAAGGGAAAATCCCCAACACTAGAAAATCAACTCTCTGAATGGTGTGCTGAACCACCTTGCAACTCCTCCTACAGAAATAATGCATATCTAGAAGTAAACTGCGTTGTAGGGATCAAAATATAGTTGGCATGATGCCAAGATCTGAAAAAAAGCTCCAAAGCCTTCAATATTGTCCTCCCAATGAAGTATAAACCTCCTCCACTGAAAAGGAGCATTGAAATGGCCTAGATTTGAAAGATCTAGTCTCCACTTGCTACAGATTCCAAAACCAAAAAAAACCTCAACAGGATCAATGTTGTAGTTGAAAGAAGAAGCTTGGCCCTAAGCCAGATAGTGGACAATGTAATAAAAACTCTCCCAAGAGCTACTCAATGGGAATTGGTTCGATTCTCGATCAGGAACACCCAATTCTAAACAAAATTCAATCTCAACTAAACAACAAGAGAAATATATATGTCTAAACTAACCATATACTCAGAAAATATCATATACATCAACAACCTTCTAATGCTACCATCCTCTTCCTTTTAGGAGTCAAGAGCTTTCAAACCCTAAACCACATCCAATGATAACACTCCTTTCACACAAAGCACCTCCATCTAAAACTGTGTTGTCTTTCATTGATGGCCACTCCTCCATGAAAACGTTGTAGATTTGGTTAAGGTTGACCCAGTCAAAATGTTGCAGCCCCTATCACACCTAAGGGTGCTTAATTAAGTTTCCAAGATTTATCCTTTTCACATTTGGCATTGATTTATTCATCATTAAGGAGAAATATGGATCTCCTTTGCCCTCTTATTCTTTAAACAAAGCATAAAAACAAAAATAAGTATTCCAATTAGCTCATGACTAATTGGGAATATTACAGTCCTCCCTTCCCAGATGTTTCTTGTCCTCAAGCAACTAACAAGGTGAGTGCCGCAACTCTTCTCCTTCTTTATTGGTTACACTAACATGTGATAAGCTTCCTCCATAAGCTAAGTGTTCACCAATCCATCCCTCCATGAATTTCTCCTCCAATGTTCTCGTGAGATGTAAATAATCCATCCCATAAGGAGAGAATAGCTCAAATGAAACAAACAGGGTTTGCCCAATGCTCTCCTTGAAACATGTAGCATAAGGTATGTGGAGAATCCCCATCCCATAGGGCACATAGATACCTCCCATCCTCCCTCCATACATTCCCATAAAAAGTACAAGTACAACATCAACATATGGGATGAAAATTACATACATACAAATAGAAATTTGTGCATATGGAAGTGGGTCATAGTCCCACATGTGGAACCAGCTCAGTACATCTCCTGAATGCATCAAATCATGATGTGGTAAGTGGTTTCCCCACCACTTACCTTTTATCCAAGTAATCTCACTATGGATGAAACTATGAGATATATTTGGTGCCTTAGGAATGCACCCACAATGATCTAATATCTCCCTTATTCCTCTAAGGGAGTGGCCATGTTTAGAAATGTTTGTGACCCAAAGTTGGCCATGAAGTTTATATGGAATACTATTCCTTCTTGGAGCTATTTCCTGCATATACATGGTGAAATAATGCAAGTAATAATCAAATGAATCATTAGATACACAAGCATATTTTTCACCAATGTTTCTCCTTCTACAAATGGAGTGGTGCATAGATACATCTCCTCTCATTCCAAAAGAGGAAAGAGGTGGCTGAATTAACTCCTTCATAGATTTATGTTGTTGTACCAACTCCACATGGTTCATGCATCTTTGAAATGATGATATAGTTCCTCTTCAAAGCCCTTCCAAGTGTAGCTTTCCATGATCGTGTTGTAGGCCTTCATGGAATAAGTGTGGCTGAAAATGAACTCTTCATAGGCCCTTTGTAGCAACTTCTCCTTGAGCTTGGAGGCTCTATATAAGAAGATCCTACCGTGATAGTAGATGACTTCATCTTGGATTGAATAGTCATCCTCATGTAGCTGGTCATCAAGTATCATGCATGTGAAAATATCCTTGAAATAATCCACCAACAGTTGGGATTTCCAATATGGATTAATCTCCCATAGTGACAGCATTGATGATCTATCACAAATAATATCTATCATATGGCTTCCCTTCTCCTTGACATCTCTCATGCCAAAGTTATATGTTGGAAGGTTGTTATACTTCCCTTGCTTCCCCTCCCATAGCGCAAAATCTAAAATGAGAGTGGGTGATGAAGATGTTGGGAGAATGTCTCCCTCCTCCTTGAGTCTACCCAAGACTCTCAGTGATGTATCATGGCCCCTCAATGCTCCTTCACAAGCCAAATATATCCATGTTGCATCATGTTGAGAGAACTCTTTTTTTCATTTCCCAATAAAGGGGTCTCCCTGGTGGAATGCCTCCATGTAATGAAACATCAAGGATTAGAGCAGGCTGTGTATGTGAATGGACTGATTTTTCCCTTCTTTCACTACACAAATCATCCTCCTCCTTCTGTGCATAAACCTCCCGAAAAGGATGGGTGTGTATGTTCCCAATCACTTGATGCTGGCCCTCCTTCTCATCTTCTCCTACCTCTTGTAAGATCTCACAGTCTAAGGTGTCTTCTTCAAATTTATTAAACCCATGTACACCCAACATTTCCTTGGTGTCAAGAGTCTTGATCACAAAGGAGTGATCTACCATAGTGTGTGTCCCCAATATTGGATTCAATGTTGGAACACACTTCCTCCATTTTTTTGTCTCATTGCCTATAAACATAGACACATGCTACTCATGATCTTCATATGTAATATCCTTTGGAACTTTTTACAAATATGCAAGAGTTCCTCTAGTTGAAGCAATTGCTTCATCTCCATATCCAAATATAAATAGATATCCTTCTATTGTCACAACACTGGAGGATATTTCCAGCTCTTCCTATTCCTTCTCCTCATCAATGGAGAATACCTCATCATTAAGAGATCCTTTGACGTGATCTCCTTTTGAAAAAGGAATCCTCATGTCTTCTTCATGAGAAGAAAGTTCTTACTAAAGTGGGGCTTTTTCCCTTGACAAAATATGTTGTAGATTTTTGACCCCCTCAACAATGTTATGATATGGAGTTGGTTTCATGGATGTTTCCAACTCATGCAAAGTTTTTTATTTCTTGGGTTTGGTTTTCTCTCCTAAGAAAGTTTCAGATTGTTTCAAATCAAATATTTTCACTAATCTCCTAGTGAAATTTTCATAAGTAGATATATTTACATTTTTCAATGAAGAAGATTCAAATAACCACCAGCAATAAGCCTTACCTTCCAGATGCAGCACTAATACTCTAATGGCTTCCTCTTCTGAAACTTGACGCAGCTGTAAATATGTGTATAGCTCCTTTATCCAAGCTTTGGCTGTGCTCTTGGGTGACCCATCAAAAGTAGGTAGAAAGAATCTACCCAAAGTGTGTTTCATGCACCCTCTTCCTCTATTGTAGTTGTTGGGTCTTCTCTCTTATTTAAGTTGAAAAAACCCTTGGAAGTTTAGATTCTCCTTGAATCTTCTAGACTAAGATTGATATTCTTGGAGATAGTCACCAAGAGTCTCCTCCTTTTGTGTTTCTCCTTCTATTTCTTCTCTTTCCAAGAATGTAGGCATGGTACAACGTTGTACATATGATGATGCAGCTGAATGCTTAAACCCATAATATGAAAATCTGGAGCTTTCTTCATGTACAAGCTTCATTGGAGAATTTCTACATCTCTCCATCCTCATTTCTATGATGTCTTTGTTAATGCCCTGAATAGTTTGGGAAAAGAAGTCTTGAGAACTCCTTCCCTTTCATTCCTCCAGATAATGGGGTTTTACCCTTGTCTTATTTTTCTTTTGTATAATCATATTTTTTGTGTCTTCTTCTTTGATACCTCCTCTCTCTATCAGTAAGAGGCTCTCCCTCTTCAGATGACATATTGGTTTTTCAAGATTCATAGGTTATGCCAATATTATGCTCCGATAGCCCTGTAATATTCCCAAATGGGAAAAGCAGGAATATAGTGAAAAATAATGGAACAATGCTACAGATCATCATTTATAAAGTAAGAGGCCAATATGGAGACCTTTCATATGTTATTTAAACACCAAAATATGTGTAATAAATGGCCCATAAGATGCATAACAAGAAAGATAATCCTCCAATGAACAAAATCCCTCAATATGAGGTGCTGCAACCATATATAAAAGCTAGAAAACCCTTACAGTGTTATTTTATTGGCTCTGTAACAGTAGTATATTATAAATCAGATCTAGAGCTGATATGTTCCTCAATATTTAGATCTATATCAGATCTATGCACTATACAAGCTCCTCTAAAGAGCCCCCTTGGGGATTTTAGCAAAACACCAAGTACAACATGTAGATTTGAGATCTAAGACTATAGATCTACTGAAAAATACAGATCTGGAAAGTTTGGATGAACTGATATGAAAAATAGCATAGCCTCCTCCAATACATCTTTAAAGTGAAGGGAAGATCCCCAACACTAGAAAACCAGCTCTCCAAATGGTGTGCTGAACCACCCTGCAACTCCTCCTACAGAAATAACGCAGATCTGGAAGTAAAATGCATTGTAGGGATCAAAATATAGTTGGCCTGATGCCAAGATCTGAAATAAGCTCCAAGTCCTTCAATACTGTCCTCATAATGAAGTAGAAACCTCCTCCACTGAAAAGGAGCACTGAAATGGCCTAGATCTAAAATATCTAGTCTCCACTTGTTGCAGCTTGCAAAAACAACCAAATCCACAACAGGACCTGTGCTATAGTTAAAAGAAGAATATTGTTCCTAAGCCAGATAGTGGACAATATAATACAAACTCTCCCAAGAGCTACTCAATGGGAAGAGGTGGGATTCCTGGTCAGGAACACCCAATGCCAAACAACATTCAATCTCAGCTAAACAACAAGAGAAAGATATATGTCTAAATAGACCATATATTCAGAAAATACCATATACATCAACAACCTTCTAATGCTGCCATCCTCTTCCTTTTATAAGTCAAGATATTTCACACCCTAAACCACATCCAATGATAGCACTCCTTTCACACAAAGCACCTCCATCTAAAACAACGTTGTCTTTCATTGATGGCCACTCCTCCATGACAACGTTGTAGATTTGTTCAGGGTTGACCCAGTCAAAATGTTCTAGCCCCTTTCACACTTAAGGTGCTTAATTAAGCTGCCAAGATTTATCCTTTTCACATTTAGCATTGATTTATTCATCATTAAGGATAAATATGGAACTCCTTTTCCCTCTTATTCTTTAAACAAAGTAGAAAAATAAAAATGAGTATTCCAATTACCTCATGACTAATTGGGAATATTACATATTACCATGGTCTATTGTTGACTATTTTAGCATATTGGGTGTTCTTTTCACTTAATAAGCATCCCTTTCAGCAAAATTATGGATGAAATATTTCATGTAATGTACATCTACTATGATAAAAACTATGAAAAATATGGGACGAATGAAAGTTAATATTTTACACTTATAAAGGATAAGAATCCATATATAGGTACTCCCTCTATAAATAATATGATTAGGATGTTTTATTTTGGAAACAAGAGCCACGTGGTGGAAATTTCATTGTGCTTGTAGGTGTTTTTTTTAGCATTGTGCATGGAGTTCCAACAAGAGTCGCGTGGTGGAAATGTCACTGATTTTTTGTATAAATGTATTTTTTACATGTAAGTTTGTGACATATAAAAAGTTGTTCCAATTTTTTAATATGAAAGGGGAGAAATTGCATGCATAACCACCACCCTATAGTCAACTTTGGAGACCCAATTTTCTTTTGAAAAATTTGTGATGTACAGTAAAGAATAATAGCATACACACGATCCTATACGCCACACAATGTTATGTTCAAATATACAGCCAAAACTTGAACAAATTGAACAATAAGTACCACATTTTCTTCTTGATGAATCGAATCAGGTGTAAAAATGAACAATAAATAAAATTGATTGCGAATTTGAGGGAGAAAATATTTTTGAATATGAGAATAACCCACTTTTGATATCAAGTTTAAACATCCTAGTCTAATTAGTGATTTTGTTTTATGATTGGAGAAGGTTCTAAGACCAAGCCTTTCCATCCTCTAAATACACATCATGCCCACATAAATGAAAAATATGCATTCTTCAACTAAAAACTAATTGTTGTGAAAGGATTAAATCTCAACATTGCAAAAGAAAAAAAAAATTTAGGTTGATTCAATGTTTCCATAATGGGTCTAGTTTTTATGAGTAACACCTTAGCACCAACAAAACAATTATTTCGAAAATAATTGAAAATTACATATGACGCTAGATTTACATGGACAAAATCTCATAAAAGAACATAAAAATAAAAAATTATTTAAGACGGTGCCAAAAGTAATAAATATAGATACCAACCAATAAAATTGTATCAGTTTCCATTAAATTTGTCTCAGGTACATAATTTTGGCTCCCAAAAATTTTGAGACCAATCCTTTCTAGCCTCTAAATACATTATGATCAATTTGGCCTCAAACGATCAATGCATTTTAATTTCATATAATAAATTAGCCCACCTCTGTAACATGACCAGTTGAAAGACTCAATAACTGATAAGAAGGGCTAAAGTTATATGATCTTTTAAGACTTTTAGACTTCCTTTCATTGAGTGTTTTCTTATCAACGTGCACTTTGGTAGAATCTATATTATTCTTCTTATGAACTGTTGATGCAATAACTCCTATAACTTCTATTGAAGCAAAATTTATGCTTGGATCTTGAATATTATTCTCCTATTTTTTGTACATGGTACAAGTGCGGTGGGAGAGGTTACAAGGGTATTTTTTGGGCCTTCATTTAAAGCAGTAGACTCTGAAATTTCCACGTTACTCTTCAATTTGGGCTTCAAAGCACGAATTCTTGTATAGATCCTGCAAAATAAACCCATATCAATATATATTTTTTTGTAAGACAATCACATTGTACCTCTTGGAAACAAATATTTGGAAAGAAGAGAAATAAATTAGGTTGTATAATTAACAAGGCACTCAAGTTTGTTTGCAATTTTATGATACCCTTTTTAGAAGATTTGAATAGATCAACAGGATGTCTCAATATTTTACACATTACATATTACTAATATTACTAATGGAATATGAAGATGCATGTAGATAATTTCCAAAGGAACACTCGCATAAAAATACCCACGTAGATGCTTACTAAAGCCAGAATCGCATAAGAAGATCTAGGTAGACAACTACAAAAGGCATATGCGTATAGACAAGTGTGGGTGTGTGGATCTGGACCCATTAAGAACCTCTCACACTATTATTTATGTTATTAATAAATAAAATTGTGTCACAAGGAAAACAAGTGAATGAGGCTAGAGGATATAAAACCCATTTAATGAGCCTAAGCTACAAGCTATGGCATACAAGTGAAAAAAAGAAAAAAGACTCTCTGAAAGGATGAACCACAAGTGTTAACCCTAGTAAAGGGAGACGTGTTACTCAACGTTAGATAGTGCAGACAGATGTAGACGAAGATTTAGAGAGAATACAACCAATGAAGAACCAGATAAATCTAATGTGTATACAAAAATTAAAAGAATGGAATTAAAGGAACATGTGAAGAAGTTCTCGACCCTGCTCACTAGGGGAAATGTTAGTAGAAACTGCTTAACGAATGGTCAAATTTACACGGGGAAATGTCCAGAATTATGTCAATAACTACAAAATTGAGATTTGAAGACCAATACACATTTCCTCTGACAGGGGTATGTTCAACATTTCAGTTATTTACCAGTACCCCAATCATTTTGTTAAAATTAGATTTAATATCCTCGTACTATTTTCTCAAAGGATGGAGGGAAATATTAGTGTTAACCATATATATCCCAAATTATATGAATAAAATGTAATTATGTAAACACTTTCGAGATATAGATGAGAAATATAACATACATAACATGCGTTGTGAGATTCATAGTGATCCATGAGAATTTCCCCATCTTGTTCATTGAAAGCAAAATCTAGGAATGGTTCTACAAGTAGCCATCTTATGACCTGCAACAATAATCCAATCTTTATAAAGGGAAATAAATTACTATTTTTTATGGAAAAAATCATGTACTATGGTCCCTATAACTAAGATCCAAGAATGCATACATACTACATGAATTCCCATGGAATTTTACTATTGCAGAGTTGATAAAAGGTGGAGCTTATAAAATAATACAAGGTGTGTTTACTATGCAACAAGTAATTATAAAATATCTTCCAACAGAGTCTCTTCTTCTTCACATGAAGTTCAATTAGTTCTCACTGTGTAGTGCACACATATCACGTCAAATGTAACATCTTGAATAAATTTTAAAATTCACTTCTAAATCCTGGAACCAAAAATATTTCATCAAATCATCCCTAAGTTTCTTGTTCAATTAATTATATAAATTCAAAAGTGGCCACTAAAATCCCATCCACAAGTGTATAAAAATCCATTGAGTTTGGTGCTCATGTGTAGCATCAATTTTGAAATATCATTTAAGTAGTATGCAACAAGTGAAAATATTGTATCTCACATTGTATCGAAGAAATTAACACACTGCAATTCCATTCAAATAGCTTATTTTCACCTTCAGTTTTCAAATATATTCTAAGCAAAAAATATCAAAACAGGCACAACTATGTCCAACCAAATGTAACACACTACAATGATTAACAAACATCATCATAAATAAGCTAAATTGATAAGTGGATGGACACATAAAAGAAGAACATGTCATGGTACAAGAGTTGGATTCCAATACTTCTTCAAAGTATTGACACATATCTATCCGTTGCTTGAAATATTAGGGTAGAAGAGTTTTTCCACAAAATACCCTCCATTCCAATCCAATCATTTCTATTGAAAGACACACAAAATTATTTCTTAGTTTTTACAAGTCAAGCATCCCCCTTATATACTTGATGATTTAGATAAGCAATAAGCAGAAGAACAAAAACAATGTCCTATGGGAAACTAAACATCTAAAGCAAACATAATATCTATTTAAGAGAATTTAAATTGGATGAAGCATAATTATAACGATAAAAAATTTCCTATGGGAGGAGAGTTTGGAAAATCAAGAATTAGAACCAATTTAATTTGAAAAACACCAAAATCATATGGGGTGCCAGCTGCATGAAAAAACATCAACAAATGTAAATATAGCTCATGTTCCAAAAATGTACTAATAATCATGAAAAAAAAATAATTCAGATGCTTCAATAAATTCAATATGAAAAAGTGATCCCTTTCTCAAGCATAGAACATCCAAAATATGTTACATTGTTCTGGATTATTCTTTTAGAATGTACCTAGTATTCAATGTCTATAATTGTGATTGAAATTTTGTCATCATTCACCACCACTTTTATACCTCCATTAGGTGATTCATCGAGACTCTTTAGCTCCTTTGGAATTTCATTTATCACCCTGGGCAAGAGGTTTTCAATTTTATCCTATAACATAATATATATATGTATTTATGTATGAAGATCCATTTCAAAATGGAAAGCATCACAAAAATTTATGCCAGACAGAAAACATATTAACTGATCACGGGAAACTTGAAATATAACAACCTACATGCAATGTTCATGAGTGTCCAAGATGTTTGGGTTTTACATTTTGTAAGTTGAATACTAATCGGAACTCTGAACCTTTAATTCTAGCATTGGGGAGATGAATGGAAAATGGACTTTATTGCAGTGTTTAAGAAACAAAAATATGCATTCACAATATTCTAATTACTGATAGTTATTTATGTATATGAAAATGGTAATATAAATCACAACAAGCTCTAGTAAGAGATGAAAGGCCCCAACTATTTACTGATGTAAGGTTTTTTTCTTTTTAAAGGAAAAGGGACTTGTGGTAAAAAATAAACAATTTTATGCCAAAAATATATGTATAAGGAGAAAAAGGGATAGAAACATTCATAATTTTCCAATTTAGTTGTAGGAAATCCTCTACTATAAATAATTATCTATAATGCACTAAAAGGCCCCATCATCCATCTACATGGTCAGTATTTATACCATGTGCCATTGATAAAGACTAAACATGAACATTGCTAAAGACAAAACATAAACATTCAAAATATTCCAATTAATGATAGTTATTTATGTATAGTAAAATGGTAATAGAAATCACAACAAGCTCCAGTAAGAGATGAAAGGCCCCAACTATTTACTGATGTAAGGTTTTTACTTTTTAAAGGAAAAGGGACTTCCTTGTGGTAAAAAATAAACAAATTTATGCCAAAAATATATGTATAAGGAGAAAAAGGGATAGAAACATTCATAATATTCAAATTTAGTTGTACGAAATCTTCTACTATATATAATTGAGTATCTATAATGCGCTAAAAGGCCCCATGATCCATCCACAGGGTCAAGATTTCTACCATGTCCCACTGATACAATTTCCTGAAATTCAACTTGTAGAAATGGATGGAAACGTCCACTTGTTGACTTGGAATATGGAACCTCCCTATCTAGTAGGTAATATGGAATTTAAAAACTCTCATTTACCTTGAAGGCTTTAGAATTACAACTTTAGTAAGGAATGTGGAAAGAAAAAAGAACAAATATCATTGTCAAGGAATAAATACCACATGCCATGAAAAGATAGAGGGGCCACATATTCATTTTTTCATATTGACCAATTTTATCACGTTGCAAAATGTGTATAAAAGTAACATAATTTCCTTAATTATAACTTTTCACAATTATTGCATCTAATTGTGGTATTCCTTGTTTTATTTTTTTGATTGTCACCTTAGACATTTGTCACCTGGATGATCTGAAGCAGAATATTGGAAGCAAGTTAAAATTTTCTAAAACCCTTTGTTTTATGAGGCAGTTGAAAGTATTCTTATTGATATGTGTAGGTTTGGTATTAGATGCATTTCACTTAACATTTGGTTGTTATGTTCTATCTTTTTCCTTATTGTCAATGGAAATTTGTAGGAAGAAACCTGAAGATGTGTATTCATATGGGTATTTTCACTTCTTTCAAGGTGAATTTAGTATATATATTTTCTTGCTAGATTATTTGGATATTTTTACCCTTCATATCCTTTCTATATCCTGTAAAAAAAAACATTTTCAAGGTTCATTTGTGGCTCATGTCAGCTTTGAGATTACTTCCAGTGTCAATTTAGAATGGACATTGAAGGCATGTTAGATGCATGCAAATGCATCATTGTGTTATATAGGATTTTTTTTATAAGTACTATGAAGTTGGAATCTTTATTTTATATTATTGTTATCGTTTGCATTTACAAGACAAAATGTATTAATAGGAATTGCAGTGTATTCTAAGGTAAATTGGAATTTAGTGGTCATGAATTTCTATGACTACAGTAGGACATAGTAGTATGCCAATGCCTAACTGAAAATAAGGCAAAGTGTTCAATATTCTTACATTGGATAATTTTACTTAGTCTTTAGGTCGTTCATCTCTCCCACGATATGTTTTTTTCCTCAACATTAACTAGAGACTCCAAATATATTGAATATGAAGAGAACTGTGAAGTTCTATTCTAGCATAGACAATATTGGTGAATGCCACAATTTGGAAATGATTAGAAGGATTTTCCACAACAAAAGTGGAACATTCGGAAACTGAGTACACAACATAAAAATATAGTCAATGCTTCCCGACTTGAAAGTTTCTCAAAATTGTTGCTCCCACTCCTGCTTCCTGCTTCCAAGCGGCCTTGGACAAAATATGTTTTGTTGAGAAAATTTTCAATTACATTGCTTGACATGGATTGAATTTTTAAGCTTACCTATGAAATTTTGGCCATTCTCTCTGAAACTATTATGAATTTAACTATCAAGAGCCTAAGGTTTTACAACCTTGTGATTTAAAAATGTATCTACATCAAGGTAAATATGTCCATGGACCTCAAAGAATATGTTCATATTCTGGATAAATTGTTCCACCAACCAATGCAATATAATAATATACCCAACATGTGTTCTAGGTGTCAGACCCTTGACCACAATATTTGGAAACATTCCTTTCTTTCCAAACTAGAGAATTGACAACCCTAATCTCATCATGCTCAACCAATCACTCAAAATATTCCTAAAGGAATGTTTAACATGGGTGGGAAGAAATGATTCACTGAACAATAAGCCCTCATCTAGTTAGACATGTCTAGATTCTTGGCCACATGCCAAAATCACACATCTCATTTGTAGGCCATAAGCCTTTTAGAAAAAAAATAAAGACCCGAAATGTTCTTCTCAAAGACATTCCTGGACAAATGTAAATAAGAGGTCTTTCTCACATCATGCACTCTTTAATTTTTATACCTCACAAGATCCCATGGAGAACTTAAAATATCCAAATATTCTCCTCTTGCATGACTATTTCACTCATTTATTAAGGGACAACTTATAACTCATTTTATGCCCTAGAAAGCATAAGAAAATGAAGAAAATACCATGGAATATTTACAAGATAATGGAGCACTGTAGATATACTATGGTTAGAAGAATAGGAAACTTGTTTTGAGAGTTGAATTCTTGTATTTATAAGATGTGAAAATAATTTTTTCGAACATGAAGAATGTTTTCAATTATATTTGGTTGAACAATAGTGCTTGGTTTTATAGATGTAGATGAAAAGGGGGGTCTTTGCAAATATTTTTTTATCTATAAAGAAACATAGATTATATTTATATGAGGATAACACTTGAGGGGATAAGGCAATGTTGGAACTGGTCAACTATGACATTTGTGCTCCATTGAGGTGACCGTAAATATTTGGTGCAATGTATTTTTTTCTCTTAGTAGATGTTTCCTCTAGTAATATGTGGGTTTAATTTCTTAAATTAAGTTAAATGCATATGTTGGTTTTAATAATACTAATACAAAATAAAATAGATAACGTAAATTATAAATATCATTCAGTCTGAGAGTCGATGTTAATTCCACTCTAATGAATTTGTAAATTTTGTGAGGAAGGTATCCAAAGACTTGTTTATGGAACATATACACCTCAATATATTAGGTTTGTGAGAAGGAAAAAATAGAATGATTTTTGGGATCCATGGAATTTCAAAACAAGAAATGAGTGAAAGGAGTGCACACTACAATGTACCAAATCAAGAGGAATCCAACCAAAGTCAGGATGGAATGTCACACCAATGGAAGCTTAGTCTACAAGAAAATTGCATGGTTGAAACTTGAAATATTTTTTCTCCAGTAGCATATGTTCTAATTCTATATGAGGAAATATCATCTTAGATCCAAAATTTTCCAAAATGAAGATTGTCCCATGCTTCCTTAAAGTATTTGTAGTAGGTACTCTAGAGCTTGTTATGCACTAATAGGCAGCAGAAGGAAGGTACCTTAGGAAACTATGCATGTAGAAAGGAAGGGAGGATAATTGATGGATATGCCCCTATTTAAAGAGTAAGAATATTCCCCCTAGCCCCTGCATTTTATCTTGGATCTGGAGATAGGAGCACATTCAGAAAGGGTCAATATTGCAAAAGAGTGGTCTGGGACCAGACTGAATTTTTGATAAACCCATTTCCCTGATTCATTCCATGTATAAATATTATAGAGGGTAATTAGAGAGTGTTGAGATAGCCAATCATAAAATTCATGAATCAACTAGATCAAAATTCAGAGGTGGATTTCCCAAAATACTATCAATGGTAAAGCATATTTGTCCTCTATTTCAAGGTACCCAAGTGATATTCTCAAGGAGAAGGGGTCGATTTATCTTTATTAATATCAATATCTGGGATCCATTTTAAGAATGAAGAGGACTTGCTAAAGTATTCTTGTTGAATAAATTTCTTCATGTGACCAATTACCATAGGAGATTTGGCCCCAATTCTATATTCATTAGGGAGGGGTATTTGATTCCTAAATCTCCATTCTGATTATAGAGAAAAATGATACCCAACTTAACCAGATAATATTTCCTATTTTTGTACCTCCTTGCCATAAAAACTTGCAAAGGAGCTCAGAGATTTGCTAGTTGACACCCAAAGGAGCTATAAGGGAAGTAAATTGAAAGCTTGGTAAATTTGAGAGGATGCACTTGAGAATAATCATTCTACCAGCTATGTTAATCCAATGTGAACCCTATTGAGATAATTTCATTTTGGTCTTATCTATAATGCTCTACCACAAAGGAGATGAGAGATAATAAAGTCAGAAAGAATTAATACACAGTCAAACTATGAGAAGAAAGAAGCAAAATGATTGTGATGATAAAATACCAAAGGATTTGTACATTAGTTTCATTTTCTTCAACTGACATATAAAAATTAGGTCCATGAATAAATTTTAATGAATAATAAAAATAAATCTTCTTTCCTATTTTAGACTACTCCCAACATGAACAGATGTTAAATAAGGTTTTCCTTTTACATAACATAGCACATGAAATTTCTCTAGCTTATGCAGTTCGTATCATTTACTGAAGGAATTCAAGATTTCTAAAAGATTACCAACCATATTAGAGATTAAGGGATAATGCAGAGACTAATAAGCAGCAAAGCACTAGGAACTAGCTCTGCTTCACCCTCCTAAGAGTTGTTGATTTTAATATTTTGATAAAAAAACAACAAATTTGGAAACCATTCTTACTAATCACATAACTATAACTTCCAGAAGCCTCCATGATACAAAACCAAATAAATATGCCAACATTATGCTAATAGAAATTGCAAGTTGTTCCACATAAAAGAGACTTTGGTCAGTTACAGTTAAGATTTATAGGGCTTTAGAAGTCACTTACATCCATGCAAATATGGATCCTTAGAGAACCATTATGAAACTATATTCCCAAATTGAGAAAAATAAGAATTTAATAATATGAAACTCATATGATTTACAGTACCAAGAGCTCCCCACAAGTTCTTTAGAGCTATCTCCTCAGCCTTACTTAATTTTTTTCCTCCATTCATGGCTACCTACTGTTTTTATGAAAAACACGTGAAAAACCATTCCATACCATCAAAAAGTTGACCTCCGCCTTCCTCCTTAAAATCCTCGCTACCGTACTTCGCAAATCACAAATTTTCCCTTTTTCCTTAAGGCTTACCACCTCTGAATGCCGATTGCGATACTGTGATCACGCTCCACCTCCGGTTCCATCGCCACGTCATCCCTATCACAATCACATCCCACAATTTTTACCTTATCACAAATCATATCTCACACTTTTTATTCGGTTCTATTAACACTTACTGCTCTTTTTGTTGATTGTGATATTGCGATATCGCATATCACTCTCTGCAACATTTACCACATCGCAATTCGTAGTTTGCAACATTTTCCTCATCACATTTTTCCACTCTATCTCCATCGCATTTTTCACTTCGCATCGTTTAGTGGTTTTCATTAATACGTACCACTCTTTCTGCCGATTGCGATATCACATTTTTCACTTCACAATGTTTACTCCATCACACTTCACACTTTGGAAATTTCACCTTTTCACAATTTGCACTTCTCTCCCACTCTTGAACTATACTCCCGCTTCTCCACCATTGGAATTTTGAAAACATTCCCCTTCAAAAGCATGTTCTGCACTATAATCAGGTTTTATAAGGTTTACACCTCCCCTTTCCACTTCGAAGCCTCGTTTCATGTGTTAAGCCCTCCATCAGCCTTTTTTAGCCCATTTTTCCCCAAATTTCTAGAAATAGCTTTTAAATTTTAGTTAGATCACGAATAGTTGCATCGTTAGAAGCATGGTAGCGTGGTAGATAGATCATAGGATAAGTTAAGTGTGGTTTAGAACTAGTTTCATTCCTACCATTTATTTTCAACAATATAGTTTAGTTTCTTTTCAGTCATTTCCTTTTCTAAAAATTAAATTAGTTTCATTTCTGTCATTTATTTTCAGCAATTTAATTTAGTTTCCTTCTGTCATTCCCTTTCTAAAATTTGGTTTAGTTTCATTGAAATGTGACAGAATTCACTGAGAACCCTTAGAAATAGCACCTTTTCATAAAGCAGAAGAGGATGACATGAACAAAATGCATATGATGTGTATATAACACTGTCACCTCAAATTTTGTATGAAACCCGGGTTGATAAAGTAAAGTAGGGAAGCCCTTGGGAGTTGTAGCACTCTTGGTGCAATATCGGGGCTCACCACCTTTTGGCGTCGTTTCTGGGGAGGTTTCTAGTAGATATTTTGACTTTTTTTTTAGCATTATTTTCTTCTTTCCTTTATTTTCATTTCATTTCATAAATATTGAAAAAATAAAAAAAGATTCAACTTTCATGCCTCGTAGGACTAGGAATACTCAAAGACAAACCTTACCTAAAACCCCCATGTCACCTCCTTTCCACCCTCCACTCTTCTTCAGTGGTAGTGAGATTGAACCCCCTCTAGGAGAGCCTTCTGAATATTTTGAGGATCCTATTGGGGAAGAAGAAGAAGACCTTGTTTCAACTGAGGGACCTACTTCACCTATATTAACCATGGTTGGGACCCAGAGAGCCTTTCCTGTAAGAGAGGCAGATGAGGACAATAAGATGAGAAAAATTAGCCCCTCATATCTTCCACACTTCCATGGATTACCTCTGAGGACCCTGACACATTCATGTTTGAATTGGTTGTTGTCTGTAGGTCTTATGACTACACCTCTGATGATCAAAAGTTGAAGCTATTCCCATCCACTCTTAAGGATGCAGCCTTGTGCTGGTTCATGGGTCTTGGGGAGGTAATGTGGAGTACCTAAGTAGAGACATGATAAAGAGAACTCAACAGCATAGAAAGATTACTATAGGTCCAAGGAAACTAAGGATGAGATATTTAGGATGACTCTAGGGCCTGATGAATCCCTAGACGATTATGAAGAGAGGTTTCAATTGAACTATAAGAGAGCCAACTGTACTCATGATCCTGACTCACTTAAACTTGTACTTATTCAAGGGGTTAGTGAAGAGATGATAGAAACCTTGAATATGTTATCAGGAGGAGATATCTACCAACAACCCTATGAAGCAGTCAAAATTGTCTTCTGGAACCATTCTAGGGCATTTAGGAAGAAGGGCAAAGCTAGCCAAAGTACATCCAATACCCCTTCCTCTTCCACCTTCATAAAACATGATATTGGAAACATGCTAGAGGACTTCAAGAGTGACATGTTGCACACCTTTTCTTTTTAAATGGAAACAATGTAGTTCAAAAGGAAGCAAGAGGAAGCAGAGAGAGGCCTGGCCATATTTTGTCCTAGATGTACCAAAAAACACCCAAGAAATGAATTTCCACTGAATTTCATAGAGGTTTTCTTAGTCTGCGAAGAGAATCATGCCACAGACAAGTGTCCCTCCTTACTTGGACTTAAATTTGTATATCAAGGTGTGGAAACAATGTCATAGAAACTTTGTTTGATCAACCAGAGAATGCCTCAGGGCCCTCAGCCATATCAAAAAGGTATGTAGGGTGCACCTCACTCTTAATATTACAAAAATTAGAGTGAACCCATGAAACCTTGGTACACCCCCACTCCTCCATCCTAGCCTACACCTCCTACGTGGCCTTCTAACCCTTCATATAATCCTCAGCCAGTAAACCAACCATTTCACCGGTATGTTCCACAACAACCTCAGTGGAAAAATCCATCCTAAGGGTGGAGGCCTCAAAAAAATCAACTACTTGCTCTAATGCCTCCACCCCAACCTCAACCTCAGCTTACTCATGTCGCTCCACCTAGGGTACCTATACCTGCACAACCCAATTCGAACCCAAACAACAAATAGGCGCAAGAGGCTCCTAGTGGAGAAACATCCCATCCAACTTATGATGTGGAGATATAGGATGTTAATCTCGGGTCGGGAAGAGTACTCGCAGACAATCCCCCATCTCCACCTGTAGAGGTTGAGGAGGAAAAAGAAGAGGATACCACTCAGATCCAAAAAATCCTTTTCCTGAGTGCTTGATCAACCCTAGTTAGCACACCCTAGAGGATACTGAACTCCTAGGACAATTGGAAAATTTGTGTGTAAATATGCCACTTCTCCAGGCCATTAAGGATTTCCCTATCTACAATAGACTCATCAAAGAAAAGTACTTCAAGAAAAATTGAAGGAGAATAGAGATACTCCCTCCATCAATGTGGTAGGACAACTGTCTCACCTGATGTTGGGGAAGGTGATATTTCCAAAATACATGGACCCTGGTAGTCTAGTTGTTGAGGTACATATAGATGGTGTCATAGTCCCCAACACTTTGATTGATTTAGGGGATGCCATCAATATAATGACCAAGGAAACTATGTTGAAACTTAATCTTCAAGGAACTTTGTGGAAAACCACAATAGCTCTGCAACTTGCAGATCGGTCCACAGTAACTCCGGAAGGAATTTTTGTGGATGTTATGGCTACCATTGATCTTGGGAGTATCCTATAGATTTCTTGGTCCTGCAGCCAAAAACCAAGTTGAATGGTTATCCTCTCATCTTAGGGAGACCTTGGTTAGCCACTGCAGACACTTATATTAGTTGTCGGGCTCGAAACATGACTATAAAAAATGGGCCTTTGTCTAAAAATCTAGTGTTATATCCTCTAGCCCAGCCTTCCATTGATCATCATCTCCTTATATGGTTGGAGGATGAATAAGATGATTTATATAACATTGTCCCTATGTGTACCATATATGATATCCTTAGAGGGGTGTAGCTTGATGAAGATGAACTCATCAACCATGCCATTCAAAACCAGTCCTCCACTAACACTCCTCTCGAAACCCTAGTCAAATAGTATAAAATCCATCCTTGGATGGAAGTGAAATTAGTTGAGACAACCTCTAAAAACACCAAGGCTGTCGATTTTTGCACATCTAGATCTATTAAAATCAACCTAAACCTCTCAACTGAAGAAGATAAGGAGCTATGCCTGCTTTTGAAACAAAATATTGAAGAATTTTCCTGGGATTACAAGGACATGAAAGGGGTGCATCCTTCAGTATGCAGACATCACATTTACATCAAAGAAGGATGCAAGCCTTTGAGACAACCCCAAATAATAATTAACCCAACTCTAAAGGACATATTCAAATAAGAGTTGTAGAAACTATTGGATGCAGTGTTCATATATCCTATATCCGACAGTGAGTGGGTATCTCCTCTTGTCCTAGTCCCAAAGAAGAATGGGAAGTGGTGAATTTGGGTTGATTATAAAGAACTTAACAAAGCCACCAAGAAAGACCATTTCCCTTTGCCCTTTATAGACCAAGTTATGGATGGCCTTGCAGGGAAGAAGTTATTTTCCTTCTTAGATGGGTTCAGTGGGTACAATCAGATTCAAATCAGCCCTGAAGACCAGGATAAGACTACTTTCACCTACCCTTGGGGTACCTTTTCCTATAGATTCCTACCCTTTGGGTTATGTAATGCCCCAACCACCTTCCACAAGGTTGTCCTGAGAATATTTTCTGAGTTAGTCCATGACTCTACCGAAATTTACATGGATGATTTCACACCATATGGGGATGAATTCCAGGAAGCTATCTCTAATTTGGGTAAAGTACTAAGAAGGTGCATTGAGATGCATCTCTCCTTGAGCCCAGAAAAGTGTGAATTCCTGAAGGAAGCAGGGGTTGTATTAAGACACTCCATATCCCAAGCAGGAATATAGGTAGGCCTAAACAAATCACTATCATCAAAAGGGTACCTGCTCCTTAAAAGAAGAAATATGTTAGGAGTTTCTTAGGCTTAGTTGGTTACTCTATAAGGTTCATCAAAGATTTCAACAATATGGCTTTACCATTATTTGGGTTATTGGCCAAATATTCTGAGTTTATTGTGTATGGTCCTTGTCAAGAGTCTTTTGAGCTCATTAAGAAGCAGTTGACTACTACCCCCATCCTCCGAGGTCCAAATTGGGCTCTTCCTTTCCACATCTACACTGATGCATCCAACAAAGCTGTAGGGGTAGCATTAGGAAAATTAGAGGACAAAATCCCTTATGCCATTTATTTCATCAACAAGAATTTGTCCAAAGCCGAGCTTAATTAAATTGTTACTGAGAAGGAGATGTTGGCCATTGTCCATGCATTGAACAAATTCAGGTATTATGTCACTGGATATCAGACCTTTGTTCACAATGACCATGCAGCCATCAAGTATTTAATGAACAAACTATATATTAATTCTAGAATAATTAGATGGTTGTAACTTTTCAGCAATTTGATTTGAATATTGTTGATAAACCTGGAAAGGAAAATTCTGTTGTAGATTTTTTATCCAGGTTAGTTCTCCCTATAGGTGAAGAAGGAATGGTGGATGTCCAGCTACCAGATGAACACCTCTTTTCCATATCAGCACTCTCACCATGGTTTGCTGATATAGCCAACTACTTGGTTGTTGGGAGACTCCCTCCTAATATTTCATTAAGGGAGAGGAGCAGAATCATCAGAAAAAGTGCCCCTTTCACATGGATTGGGGGGGAATCTCTTCAAGCTAGGCCCCGATCAAATCCTAAGAAGATGTGTGAGGGAAGAAGAATTTTTTTATATCCTCACTAAATTTCATGGCAGCCCAAGTGGAGGCGACATTTCTAGAAAGAGATTTGGTTACAAAGTTTTGAAGGCGGGTTACTATTGGCCTACCCTTCACCAAGATTCCAGAAGATACACCAGCAGGTGTGACCAATTCCAAAGAATGGGGAAACCCACACAAAGGGATGAAATGCCTTTACACCCTCAAGTGGCTCTTGAGCCATTTGAAAAATGGGGCATGGAATTTGTTGGACCTATTGATCCACCATCCGGATGAAAGAAGTATATCATAGTCTGCACTAATTAACTGATAAAGTGGGTTGAAGCAAAAGAAGTGAATGTAGCAACTGAGGATAAAGTAGCATAATTTCTAATGGAGAATTTTTTTTACAGATTTGGATATCCCAAAGAAATAGTCACTAATCAGGGATCGCAATTCACCTCTCACCTCATTGAGAATATTTTGAGGAAGCACAAGATTAAGCATATAAATTCTACTGCCTATCACCCTCAGGTGAATGGACAAGTAGAAGTAACTAATAGAGATTTAGAGAGCATTCTCACCAAGGTTGTCAACAACAACAGAAAATATTGGGCAGATAGATTGGTAGAAGCTACTTGGGCCTACAACACTACTTGGAAGGCAACAACAGGATTCACTCCTTATGAACTGTTCTATGGTAATAAAGCTCTACTTTTAGTTGAGTTTGAATTCAATACTTCAATAATGGCAGCTAAATTAAATATAGATCTAAAAAATACCCAAAAAGAGAATTTGTTGCAAATAAATGGATTGGATGAGTTTAGAATGCAATCACTTCTTCACACAGAGGTCGTTTAGTTGCAAAGGAAGGTATGGCATGACAAGAACATAAAAGAAAAGAACTTCCAAGAAGGATATTGGGCACTGTTGTATTATTCAAGATTTAAAGACTTCAAAGGAAATTTGATGACAAGATGGTTGGGGCCTTACACAGTGGAAAAATTATTTGATAATGGTGCAGTTCAAATCAGGACCATAGATGAGGAAGGGATCCCCTTGCTTTTCAATGGTCACAGTCTTAAAATTTACAAGAAGCCTTTGTTAAGGGAAGAATTCATCAATTTAATAAGTAGAGAGGTGTATGTGATCGGAAACTCCATAGTTTCCCACACCTCCTGAAAGAAAAAAGAAAATAAAGTAAGAATAAGCTTGTGGGTTGAAAACCTTGATGGAGGCAGCTCACTTGCTCAAAAAGAAAGGGGAAAAAACAATAAATATCCCCGGGTGAAAAACTCTTTGAGACACCCAAGGAAAGTTTGTGGGTTGAACACGTCCATGGAGGCAGCCCAATTTCTTTCGAAAAAAGAAAATAAAAAAAAAAGAACAAAACCAAAAAATGCATTTGCATCACTATGTTTTTCTGCGTTTGTTGTTTTGCAGGTTTCTAATGGTTTCTGGAAAACACAGGGAAGCATTCATCTTATTTTTCCTTCTTCTATCTTGTCATCCATCCCATCATTCACTCCATTCATCTTCATAACTTCCTCCATCACCTCCATACACCAGACTCCTCCATTCCTGAGCACAATGTAGCAAGAGAATTAGCACACAAACATACTACTACAAACATCAGGAAGTTCCTTCAGAAAAAAAGTTGTTCATGGAATGCCAAGAAAAGCAACAAGGGTAGCTGCATAAAAAACTATAGGAGAACAAGAATGCCATCCATGGCATCTGAAGCACACCACGTGAAATCCACAACAGAGAGAAACAATAGATGAAGATTAGAAGCTCATTCAAGAAGCCGCTCCTTCAACAAGTTGCTCACTCAGAGAACATGAATATGGTCAAAAAACGCAACATCTAAAAAGGCTTGTCTCAAACCTCCAACTCCTGCAACTTCCTTGGAAAGAATAGATAAACTCAAGTATAATCTCTCACCCCTTGCCACGCATTCATAATAGCCATAAAATAGTTAATTTGTAGACTTAGAGTTTGGGGGGAAGAAAGGTGGCCAGTTAACTCGGCCACGACCATGAGGTATGGTTGGAATAAAAATAGGAGTACACGCCACCTGGGCATGCAAAAGAAAATTTTAAATTAGTTGAGTAGAGGAGAATGAGGGGAGGAAAATGTGTAGTCCATCTTGAATTAACAGGGAGGAGGAACCAATTGTGTACAACAGAATTGGAGCTGAGCGGAGTTATATTGGCAATCCAAATTTAGGTGCATCATCTAATAAAAGGAGATATTGTCTCATCCAAACTAGTGAATTGAAAATTTTTAGAGGGAGAAGACCGATGGAAGAACACAACACTTGAAGAATAAGAAGAATAAGAACTATAAAGAATAAGAGGAATAACCAACAGAAACAAGGAGAACCAGAAGAAGAAGAGAGAGAGAGAAAGGGACAAAGAAAAACATAAGAGATGGCCATAGAAGTCATAGAGATAACAGAAAGTGGGTAAGATGTAGACTCACAACCCAACATCACATCCCCTCACAACATAAAGATAACTGCCACCATGGCTCCTCTAAGCCCAAAAATCAAAAGGCAAAACTCTAGGTATTCTGCAGCTGACAAGAATCAGAGAAAGCCATAAACTCCTCCAATAAGCTCGATCATCATCGAAGAATCATCAAGGGGGAGGAAAGCATTAAAGAAATATTTCTGAAGGAGCAGCTGCATAAGGCACAAGTAGAGAATGTAGCACTAAAGGAGAAACTACAACAAAAAGAGGAACAAGTAGCCACCATGGCGGACTTATGCATAGAAGCCTTTCATCACAGATTCCCCTCTGACTCATATGTTGTGTACCTCAAAGAACAATGGCTTCTGTTTAAAATCAACACTCTAGCCTCCCATGGATCACTCCCTTTCCAATATTGTAGGAAATTCATGAAGTTCTACAAGCAAGCCAATATAGCTGATCATGAAAAGATGACAGAGTTTTATATGCATAACTTTGTGCTAACAAATCTGGAGATTTGGGACCCCAATCCTACAATGGGGGATATGTATTTAATGGCTCTAGCATCTTCGATGGTGAATGAGGAAAATAGAGCCAAAAAGATATGGAAGGTCATGGGAATAAGAAATAGAGAACCCTTATATCTCAGACCGCAAGTGTTCAGCCCAAGAGGAGTGATCCTTAACCAACGAGAGATTGGAAAGGACCCTGCACTAGTTGAAAGCTACCTTTAGGCTCAAAACCAGGTGATAGGCCACTTTGATGATGTTTCTAGGTAGATAGAAGAGGAGTGCATTATGGCCAACCAGAGGAGATGGAACAACCTCCCACATAGCCTCAAGAACAGGTAGTATCATACTCCAGAAAGACTGAGGGGTGCATTGGAAATGGCACCATTATACAAGAGGGCTATGCAGGCCAAAAATATTCGATGGTTAGGACTAAATCTCAGCCCACCGTTGCTGCTGGGGCTGACTGATGAAGAGGACACAGATGCACAAGATAGAGAATAGGAGAATGGAGAAAAGAATGATGGATTTTACCCCCTTGGGGAAACTCCCACACTTCTTCCTTAGGAAATCAGGGGGGCTGTCAAAGCTTTGAAGGAAATGGAGGAGGAGGATCAGTTTCTGAGAGGATGAGCAACCATTTAGTAGGGTGTTCATGATGAGCTCCATCATTAGACATATTTGGAGGGGTTAATAGTCACCCTTTTGCCTTATTAGACCTCTTTTTCTTGCATTTTTTATTATTATCTGGGTTTATGATGCTAGTGTAAGTGGTGATTAAGGCTAACATACTCTAAGTACCTAATATAAGGTTGAGTGAAGAAAATCATCATTTATTAAGCATTTTTATAAATATTTTATCACAAAGGCTTGGAGGAGATAACAAGGAGGAATTATAGGAGGATTTTCCACCCTCAAAGGCAGTAGAAGGATCCCAAATATTCTCTCAAGAAATTTGAATTCCACAAGCAGCCAAAGGATCCCTAAGGGTTCCCTCCATCAATTCGAATTCCAGAGGCAGCTGAGCAAATCAAAGAGGAGAGCACTCAATCTTGGTTTACTTGGAGTCTGGTGGACTCAATCACCATTTTATAGGGAGTTATTGGTAGCTTCCCTATAGAATAAATAGAGCAGAGCTAGAGCTAGGAAGAGTTAGTCAATCCTAGTCTCGATTCCATTCAGAATTATTATTGTGAACTATTGAAGATTTTTTTTTTATTCAAGGATCGAAAATTTAAGATATGTATGTAGTTATTCTTTTATGAAATGAGCAGACTGATTTCATTTGATTGATTTAAGTTCAGAGGGCTAGGTTCGTGGGTTAGGGCCCAGCCCATGTGCCTTAGATTCTCTGTTGTTACTATATTTTCCTTTTCTGTCAGTTAGTTAGTTTTTCTTCTACCATTTAAGTTAGATCTGCTTGTGATAAGTTTCATTACTATTTAATTTTTGTGATGTTTTAGTTTTAATTTCTTATGCGTAGTAAAATAGAGGGAAAACTCCAAAAAATTGTGGTCAAGCCTCCCCCTCTCATCTCTGTCAATAGAGTTCGAGTAGGGTAGACCTTCCCATAGGCCAAAATTGCTTTATGTTTTTAGTTTCGGAAAGAATTTGTATTACCAAGTCCAAGCCTCTCTTTCCCTGTTTCATCATGCATTTATGCTTCTTTCCCATGCATGAATCTACAGGTGTGCTTCACTTCTGAGCACTACTCTTACGCCTCCATTCCCCTTCTTTCCTTCTCACCTTAACGCCGCACTTACCTTTTTTTTCCGAACTCACTTAAGCCCTTCAACCTTATTTCTTTGTTTTCCTCTGTTCATGGCTAACTACCCATTTTACGAAAAACACATGAAAAACCATTCCAAGCCATAAAAAACTCGACCTCTACCTTCCTCCTTGAGATCCCCTCTACCGTACTTCGCAGATCACAAATCATGACTTTTCCCTTTTTCCTTAAGACTTACAGCCTCCAAATGTCGATTGTGATATTGCGATCGCGCTCCGCCTCCGATCCCACTGCCACGTCATCCCTGCTGCAATTGCATCCCACAGTTTTTACCTTATCGCAAATCGCATCCCGCACTTTTTATTTGGTTCCGTTAACACTCACTGCTCTTTTTTCCGATTGCGATATTGCGATATCGCATATCGCACTCCGCAACATTTACCACATCGCAATTCACAGTTCACAACATTTACCTCATTGCATTTCACCACTTTATCTCTGTCGCATTTCACACTTCGCATCATTTAGTGGTTTTCATTAATACATACCTCTCTTTCCGCCAATTGTGATATCACATTTCACACATCGCAATGTTTACTCCGTCGCGCTTCGTACTTCGCAGATTTTACCTTTTTTCAATTCGCACTTCGCTCTTGCTCTCAAACTGTTCTCTCACTTCTCCACTATTACACTTTTGAAAACAATATGCTCCAAAAGCCTTTTCTGCACTATAATCAAGTTTTATAAGGATTACACCCCCTCTTTCCACTTCTAAGCCTTGTTTCATGTGTTAAGCCCTCCATCAACCTCGTTTAGCCCATTCTTCCCCAAACTAAAAGAAACACCTTTTAAAGTTTAGTTAGATCATGAATAGTTGCATGGCTAGAATCATGGTAGCATGGTAGATAGATAATAGGATAAGCTAAGTGTGGTTTAGAACTATTTTCATTCCTCCCATTTCTTTTCAGCAATATAGTTTAGTTTCTTTCTAGTCATTTCATTTTCTGCAAATTAAATTAGTTTCATTTATGTCATTTATTTTCAGCGATTTAATTTAGTTTCCTTCTGTCATTTCCTTTCTACAATTTAGTTTAGTTTCATTGAAGTGTGACATACTTCACTGAGAACCCTTAGAAATAACACCCTTTCGTAAAGCAAAAGAGGATGACATGAATAGAATGCATCTACTGTGTATATATCACTATCACCTCAAAGTTTGTACGAACCCCAGGTTGATAAAGTAAATTAGGGAAGCCCCTGGGAGTTGCAACACTCTTGGTGAAATACCAGGGCTCACCACCCCTACCCCCCACCCTCTCTTTCTCTGCCCCCTTTCTCTCTCTCTCTCTCTCTATCTCTTCCCCTAGCCCCTCTATCACTCATCCATTCTCTCCAGTCCCCCGTCCTCCTCACTGTCTTCCACAACCCCCTCTCTCTCTTGCCCACATCTCTTTGACATGTTTCTAAGCACAATGAAATGAAAATAGAGTTTACATAATGGGAGCAGATAGTAAAAAAACATATAAAATAAAATTCAAATACTTTAGAGTGAAGATACATTTGAAAAATAAATAAATAAAACTAATGAAAAACCTCAATACTCAGAAAAACAAGTTTCATTAACATCATTCATTCATAATACTGAGGATGTACGAACAAGAATATATTATTAATTATCAATCAAATTTAATAAAAAGTATATGTAAGGAAGGAAAATAAAAACATTTTAATTTTAAAAATAATTAAAATTATAAAAAATTTACAAATAAATTAAATTTTAAATATAATATTTATGTTATAAAATAAAATGAAATATAAAATATGATATATATATATATATATATATATATATATATATATATATATATATATATATATATATATATATATATATATATATATATATATATATATGTATATATATTAGCATGTAATTGAAAACTTGTTTAAAAATTGAAACTCTCCCCTCTATGTGTGTGGGTGTGTGTGTATGTCCATATCTTCTTATCCTCCCTCTTCCTCCCTCTCTCTCCCACTCCTCCTTCCTCTCTCGCCCTTCCACTCAATCTCTCTCTCTCTCTCCCCTTCCTTCCCGCCTCCCCTCTCTCTCCTTATCTCCCTATCCCTCCCTCCCACTCTCTATCTCCACATCTTTCCCTCCCACTCTCTCTATCTCTTTCTCTCTCACTCTTCCTCTAACCCTCTCCCTATCTCTTCCTCTCTCCCCTTGCAATCTCTCTCTCTCTCTCTCTCTCTCTCTCTCTCCCCCTCTCCCCCCTCGCTTTCTGTCTTCCCATGACCTTCTTGCCTCTTCTATCTCTCTATCCCCCCTCTCTCCACCTCTCCCACACTCTCTCTCTCCTCTTAATCTTCCTTCCTCTTCTCTCTCTCTCTCTCCCTCTCTCCCCAATCCCCACCCCTCCCTCCCTCTCTCCCCATGCCTCCCTCTCTCCCCATGCCCTCCCTCCCATATTTCTCTCCATCTCCAACTCTCTCCCTTATGCTCTCTCACCCTCCTACTCTTCCTCTCACCCTATCCCTCTCTCAGTGACTCTCTAGACCCTCCTCTCTCTCTCACTATCTCTCTCTCTCCCCCCTTCTCTTCCTACCACTTCTCCCCCCTATCCTCACACACCCTCCACCTCTCTCTCTCTCTCTCTCTCTCTCTCTCTCTCTCTCTCTCTATATATATATATATATATATATATATATATATTACTCTCTTCCACCTCTTTCTCATCCTCTCTCTCCCCTCATACCTCCTTCCCTCCCTCCCATTCTCTCTCTCTCTCTCTCTCTCTCTCTCTCTCTCTCCCCCTCTATCTCGCAGACTCTCCCCCCACCTCTCTCTCACATGCACTCTCTTTCTCTCACTCTCCCCCTCTCCCTAAATATGTCCCTTCTCCTCACTCCCTCACTCCCTCCAACTTCCCCTCCCTCCTTGTCTATCCCACTCCCACGCTCACTTCCTCTCCCTCTCTCTCCCTCTCTCTCCCTATATCCCACCACTCTCCTACCCTCCCCCTCTCCTTCTCTCTCCATATTCCTCTTCCTCTCCCTCTCATATCTCCATTGCCCTCTCCCACTCCCTCCCCTCCTCTCTCTCTCACTCTCGCTCACACCCTTTCATCCCACCCTCCTCCCCAGCCTCTCTCTCTCTCTCCCTCTCCCTCTCTCCCTATATATCCCATGACCTCTCTCTCTCTCTATATATATATATATATATATATATATATATATATATATATGCATGCATGCATGTATGTATGTATACCCCTATTTCTCCCTGTCCAGTTCCATTCCTCTACATCTCCCCCTTATACTCTCTGTCACCCTCGCCCCCCCCTTTCTCTCCCTCTCCCTCTCTATCACTAACTCACTCTCTCCTTCTCTCTCTCCATCTCTCTCTCTCTCTCTCCCTATATGTATCCCTCCTACCCTCTCTCTATCCTTCCTTTCAACCTCAACTCTCTCTCTCTCTCTCTCTCTCTCTCTATATATATATATATATATATGTACTTCTCTCTTACCCCCTCCCACCCTCTCCCTCTATACCACTCTCTCTTTCACCCACTCCTTCCCTCTCTCCTTCTCTCCCTCACTCTCTCTCCCACTGACTCTCTCCCTCTCCCCCTATCTCCAAACCCCACTCTCTCCCACTCTCTCTCTCCCCACTTCTTTGTCTATTACTTCCTCTACCTTTCTCCCTTTATTTATGATGTTCTGTCTTCCTCTTTTCCTCTCTTCTGCCTTCTCTCTCCCTCTCTCTATCTCCCTCTATGTCTCCCTCCCACCCTCTATCTATCCTCCCCGTCTCTCCCTCTTAGTTTCCCTCCCAACCTCTCTATATCCTCCCCACCTCTCCCTCTTAGTCTCCCTTCACCCTCTCCCTCTCTCTCCTCTCCCCCTCTCTATATCCTCCATTTCACCGCCTCTTTCAATCTCTCTCTCTCAATATATACCTCTCTCTTACCCCCCTCACTCCCTCTCCCTCTCTCTCACTCACTCACTCACTCCCTCTCTCCTTCTCTCCCTCACTATCTCTCCCACTTAATCTCCCTCTACCCTTAGATCTAAACCCCACTCTCTCCCCACTTTTCTCTCCCCACCTCTATGTCTATTATTCCCTCTCCCTCTCTCCCTTTATCTACCATCATATATCTTATTCTTTCCATCTATGTTGCCTTATCTCTCCCTCTCTCTATCTCCCTCTATGTATCCCTCTCACCCTCTATCTATCGTCCCTGACTCTCCCTCTTAGTTTCCCTCCAAACCTCTCTCTATCCTCCCTACATCTCCCTCTTAGTCTCTATTCCCCCTTTCCCTCTCCGTCTCCCCTCCCCATATTTTCCTCTTTGTCTTTTTCCTTCTTTCCATATCCCTCCCTTAACCGTATTCCACCCCCCTCTCTCACTCCCTCCCTCTTTCTCTCTCTTTTTATCTCTCCCTCCCTCCCCGTCCCCTACTCTTTATCGCTCCTTCCCTCCCTCTCCCTCCCACAATCCCTCTCCCCCCCCCCCCCCCTCTCCCTCTCTCTCTCCCACACCCCCCCTCTGTCCCTCCCTCCCTCATTATCCATTTCTCTTCATCCCTCCTTCCCTCACTCTCTCTCCCTCCCTCCCTCTCCTCCTCTCTCTCCATCCCTTCCCCTCTGACCCTCTCTCTCTCTCTATCTATCTTAATATCCACTCCCCCTCGCCCCCACCCACCTCTATATTACTCTCTTCCTCCTCTCTATCTCTCTCTCTCATCATACCTCCCTCCCTCCATCCAATGTTGTTTGTCTCTCTCTCTCCCTCCCTCTTTATATCACATACTCTCCGCCCGCCCCTCTCTCACACACACTCTCTTTCTCTCTCACTCTCCCCCTCTCCCTAACTCCATCGCTTCTCCTCACTCTCAATCTTTCTCTCTCACTCCCTCCCTCCTACTCCCCCCTCCTCTACCTCTCTCCCAATCCCACTCTCACTTCCTCTCCCTCTCTCTTTCTATCTCCCACCCTCCCACTCTCCTCTCTCCATTTTCCTCTTCCTCTCTCTTGCATCTATCCCACACCTCTGCTAGTCCCTCCCCTCCTCTCTTTCTCTCTCCCTCTCTCTCTCTCTCTCACTTTCTCTCTCACTCTTGTTGTTTATCGCTCTCCATTCCCCATCATCTCTCACTCTCACTCTCTCTATTACTCCCTCTCTCTCTCTTTGTATTTCTCTCACTCCCCATCACATGCTCTATCTCCTTCTCCGTATATTTATTCATCCCCTCCCTCCCTCTATCTCTTTCTCTCTCACTCCCTCCCACTCCCCCTTCCTCCACCTCTCTCCCAATCCCAATCTCACTGCCTCTCTCTCTCTCTTCCTATCTCCCACCCTCCCCCTCTCCTGCTCTCTCCAGTTCCCTCTTCCTCTCTCTTCTATCTATCCCATCCCTCTGCTAGTCCCTCCCCTCTTCTCTCTCTCTCAATTTCTCTCTCACTCTTGTTGTATCTCACTCTCACTCTCTATGTTTCTCCCTCTCTCTCTCTTTATATCTCTCTCACTCTCCATCACCTAATCTCTCTCCTTCTCCATCTATCTATCCATCCCATCCCTCCCTCTCTTCACCCTCCCCCTTGCACTCTCACTCTCTCTCGTGTTCTCTCCCTCTCACACTTTCTCTTCTTCTTTTTCCTATTCCCTTCTCTCTCTCTCCCCCTCCCTCCACCGTCTTCCACCCCCTTCTCTCCCTCTCTCCCTCTCCCCCTCTCTCTCCGTCCCTTCCCCTCTACCCATCTCTCTCTCTCTCTCTCTATCTTACTCTCCATGCCCCCTCGCCCTGACCCACCTGTATCTTACTCTCTTCCTCCTCTCTCTCTCCCTCTCTCTCTCCTCATACCTCCCTCACTCCATCCTATGCTATTTCTCTCTCTCTCACTCACTATTTATTTATCCCTCCCTCTCTATATCCCATACTCTCCCCCCCCCCCTTCTCACACACACACACACTCTCTCTCTCTCTCTCTCTCTCCCTCTCCCTCCCTTCTCCTCACTCTCACTCTTTCTCTCTCACTCCCTCCCACTCCCCCTTCCTTCCCCTCTCTCCCAATCCCATTCTCACTTCCTCTCCCTCTCCTTTCCCATCTCCCACCCTCCCCATCTCCTTTCCCATCTCCCACCCTCCCCCTCTCCTCCTCTCTCCATTTTCTGCTTCTTCTCTTTTGCATCTATCCCACCCCTTTGCTAGCCCCTTCCCTCCTCTCTCTCTCTCTCCCTCTCTCTCTCTTACTTTCTCTCTCACTCTTTTTGTCTCTCGCTCTCCATTCCCCATAATATTTTACTCTCACTCTATCTATTTCTCCCTCTCTCCCTCTTTGTATCTCTATCACTCTTCATCACATGATCTTTCTCCTTCTTCATCTATCTATTCATCCCCTCCTTCCCTCTCCTCCACCTCCCCCTTGCACTCTCGCTCTCTCACGTGTTCACTCCCTCTCGCACTTTATCTTCCTCTTTCTCCTCTTGCCTTCTCTCTCCTTCTCCCCCTCCCTCCACCGTCTTCCAACCCCCTCTCTCCCTCCCTCCCTCCCCCTCTATCTCTCATCCTATCTTCCCGTACCTCCTTGTCAGCTTATCCTTCTCCTTCCTTCACTCCCTCTCTTTCCCACCTTCCCTCTCCCCCACCCTCTCTCTCTCTCTCCCTCGCTCCCTCCCTCCGTCTCTATCCCCTTCTCTTTCTTCCTCCTTCCCTCACTCTCTCTCTCTCTCCACCCCTCTCCCCCTCTCCCTCCCTCTCTTACCCTCTCCCCATCCTTCTCTCTCTCTCTCTCTCTCTCTCTCTCTCTCTCTCTCTCTCGCAATCTCTCTTATTCTCTCCCTCCCATCGGTATCTTAATCTCCACCCCCCTCACGCCTGCCCACCTCCCTCTTCCCCCTCTCTCTCACCCTCTTTCTCTCCTCATACCTCCCTCCCTCCCTTATACTCTCTCTCTCTTTCTCTCTCTCTCCCTCGCTATTTCTCTCTCCCTTGCTCTTTCTCTCTCCCTCCCCCTCTATATCTCATACTCTCCTCCCCCCCTTTCTCATACGCACTCTCTCTATCTCTCTCTCTCTCTCTCTCTCTCTCACAAACACACACACACACACACACACACACACACTTGTTATGTATCCCTCACCCTTCCCCTCCATCTCTCACTCTCCCTCTCTCTCTTTGCATCTCTCTTACTCTCCATCACATGCTCTCTCTCCTTCTACCTCACTCCCTCCCTCCCTCCCTCCCTCCTTCTCTCTCTTCTCCCTCCCCATTTCACTATCACTCTCTCCCATGTTCTCTCCCTCTCACACTTTCCCTACCTCGCATCCCTCTCTCTCTCTCACTCACTCACTTATCCTCTCTCTCCTTCTCTCCCACTCTCTCTCCCTCTACTTTCCTTCCCTCTATCTATATCTCCCTCCCCGTCCCCTTCTCTTTCTCCATCCCTCCCTCACTCTCTCTCTCTCCCTCCCTCCCATCTCACCCTCTCTCTCCATCTCTATATTATACTCTCTCTTCCTCTCTCCCTCCCCATATTTTTCTTGGTCTCCTCCCCTCGTCCCCCTCGTCCCCCGCCTCTCTCTTGCTCTCTGCCCACCACTCTCTCTCACCGTCTATCTCTCTACACACCTCTCTGCCTCCCTCCCTCCTACACTCTCTCTCGTTCTCTCCCTCGCTCTTTCTCTCTCCCTCCCCCTATCTCCCAAAATCCCCCCCGCCCTCTCACACACACTCTCTCTCTCACTCTCCCCTATCTAAGTTTGTCTCTATCTCACTCTCCATCACATGCTCTCTCTCCTTCTCCCTCTCTCTCTCTCCCTACCTCCCTCACTCTCTTATCCATCCCCCTTACACTCTCACTCTCCCTTAGTCTCTCCCTTTCTCTCACCCCCTCCCTTGCATCTCTATCTTTATCTCTCTTGATATCTCACTCTCATTTATCCTCTCTCTCTCTCTCTCTCACTATCTCTCCCATTCTCTCTCCCTCTACCTCTCTCTCCCTCTCTTTACCTCTACTTTCCCTCTGTCCAGATTTGTCTCCCTCTCTGTCTCCCTCTATTGCTCAAGTGTCTCCCTCTCTCTCTCTCCCTCCCTACCTCACTCTCTTCTCCCTCCCCCTTGCACTCTCACTCTCCCTTACTCTCTCCTATAGTCTCTCCTTTTCTCTCACCCCGTCCCATGCTCTCTCCCACTCACCCTTTCCCTCCCCCGCATCTCTATATTTATCTCTCACTCTCATTTATCCTCTCTCTCTCTCTCTCTCTCTCTCTCTCTCTCTCACAATCTCTCCCACTCTCTCACCCATATACACTCTATTTCTTCCTCCCTCCCTCACTCTCTCAACATTGTACGCTCTTTTTTTACCTCCCCCCCACTCTCTATCTCTCTCTCGCTCTCCCTCCCTCACTCTCTTGCCCTCCCTCCCTTACTATCTCACCCTTACTCTCTCCCTCCCTCCCTTACTATCTCACCCTTACTCTCTCCCTCCCTCTCCCTCTTCCTCTCTCTCACGCTCTATCACTCACCCTCCCTTGCTCCCTCTCTCTCTCCCTCACTACTTCCAACCCTGTCTCCCCCCATTAATCTCTCTCGCTCTCCCTCCCTCACTCTCTTGCCCTCCCTCCCTTACTATCTCACCTTCACTCCCTCCCCCTCCCCCCCGTCCCTCCCTCCCTCTTCCTTTCTCTCTCACTCTATCACTCACCCTCCCTTGCTCCCTCTCTCTCTCTCCCCCTCACTACTTCCATCCCTATCACGCCCCATTAATATCTCTCACTTTCTTCCTCCACCCTATCTCTATCCCTCCCTCCCTCTCGCTCCCTGCCTCGTTATTGCTCTCCCTCCGTCCCTCTCTCCCTCCCTCTCTCTCTCTATCTCTCCCTCCTCACCCCTCTATCCCTCCCCTGCGCCTACCCTCCTCTCTCTCTTCTATGTCCTCCTTGTCTCTCTCACCCACATCTCTTTGAGGTGTTTTAAAATACAAGAAAATATAAATAGAGTTAATATAGTAGAAACAAATAGTAAACAAAATTTAAATGATAATTCAAATCCTCTAAACTTGAAAATAAAACTACATTTGAAAAATAAATAAATAAATGAAATAATAAAAACCACAATCTTAAGAAAAAAGAATTCCATTAACATCATTCATAATACTAAGGATGTCTCAACAAGAATATATTATTAACTATCAATCAACTTTAATAAAGAGTATATATAAAAAAAATGAAAAACAATTCAAATTGGAAGATTATTGGAAGATTATTAAAAGGAAAGTATATAATATTATTTAAACATATGTATACAATATTTTAAAGTATATGATATATTTGTTTTTAATTAGCACATCATGTAATTGAAAACTTATTCAAAAATCGAAACTACTATAATTGAACGGTTATCCAAAATGAAAACTATGATTAAAATATGTGTATTTTTTTAACAATTACAAATAACTGTGTTAGCGTTTTTTTTAAAACGATTAGCGTTTTTATTAAAGGATTATTAAAAGCTTTAGTCTAACTAGAGTGTTTTTTTGCTTTGAAAATCATTG
The DNA here is from genome assembly GCA_034641835.2 of Pinus albicaulis. Taxonomy (NCBI): domain Eukaryota; kingdom Viridiplantae; phylum Streptophyta; class Pinopsida; order Pinales; family Pinaceae; genus Pinus; species Pinus albicaulis. The sequence continues at coordinate 184,976 of JAXQQM020069614.1, read as the reverse complement.
AAATTTAGGTAAGACTTTAAAAAAAATTGGCAAGGATTTTTGTAAATCTAGGTTATAGCTATCAAACTTCAATATTTTGGATGTTTTAGAGATTTTTATGGTGCTGAATCTATTTCTACCATCAAAAGCATGATTCAAACACTTGTATTGCAAAATTTCTTAAAAAAATTACCCTAACAAATTTTGACTATCCAACCAATTCTTCTGACTAGATAAACAACTCATTAAAAAGGTTTAAAAATTTACAAAACAATAGTAATAAATATTTTTGTTATTATAAAACATAATTTAAATATTCTATTCTAAAATATAGAATAAGTGTAAATGATAGGTGTGGAAAATTGCACAGCATGTAATTGCAATGTTATTCAAGAGTAGAAATTATGACCGACGAAGAAGTCAGAACTCGTCAAAAATGCGTATTCATTCTATGATTAACCACAATAACCGTTCATTAGTATATTTGTGATTATACTTCTTGCATTGTAAGCCTTTTTGTGTTCCGGTTTCAGAGGTATTATGCAGCAAATTAAGCGTACAAAATCTACTAACAATTGTAATTTATTTTATTCATAAGAGAAGTAGTTTTCTTTTCCGAACAGAAACAAAAATAAAAATAATTAACTATATTAACAATTTTGGAAATATCATTCAAAAATATTTGTTCATAATTAACAACAATAACAATGTTAGCATTTTTGGAAATAACATTGATCAAGAATATCTTGGTATTATATGTAAATGTTGACAAAGACATTATAGGCAGCTATTGGATGTAAATTAAACCTTACAAGTACGTATCAGATATAAATTATGTTTAAAATATTTGGGCATATGTTTAAAATATCTTAATATTATTTGTGAATATTGACGAAGATATTTCAAACATTTAGTCAGATTGTGTTTCTTTAAATAAATTACATTTTTATGCAATTATGAAATGTATTTCATAATTTGCCAAGATAAAAAAGAAAAAAAAATTAGGATTTCATTAGACAAAGTGGGATTGGAAAACTGTGTCTAAGAGTCCATTATGATATTTTATTCTGGGTTGTTCGAGGACAAAATCAGAATATCTGCGTTAGTATAAATATTGGTTGTTTTTATGATAATGGAAAAGTGAAAGATAAATTAAACACCTCTTACCTCCTATTATCTGGGCCGGCCCTAAACTATTTTATATTATAGTGCATCCTCCATAACAACAAATTTGTATTTATCCATAAACCTCAGATGAACGGGTCTTCCATTTACCTCTATGATTTAGAGGACATATGCTAACCTCTCTATTTTAGGCTATACGGTTTGTTACCCATCCCACGTAGGTAGGAAGGATTTTAGGAAGGATCACACAGCCTACCGGAATGTTCCTTCCTTTCCTCTCCCTCTTCTTTCTTCCGGGTCAGGACCTGCCTACTATCCTTCTTCTTTCTTCCGGCCTGACCCTTGAGTACTCTTCCTCTTAATTCCAGGTCCGGCCTGCCTAAGAATGAGCACCCGAAGAAATATAGGCCTTTCTTTTGACTGGGCTGGCTGGGCCTAGCGAAACAGGGTAGGCAGGGCCTATCATTTTGTTCTGATTTGTGGGGAAGTATTCATTTTGGCTGGGCCTGGGCTTCATTTTTTGAGTATTGGGATTGATTTTGCGTGTAAGCCAGGTCTTCTTATCCATTTTTTTTTTTCCCTCCTATGGCCAGGAACAAAACAATAAAATTTAATCTCACTCTTTGCTCTTTAATCTCACTCTTTTGCTCTTTTACTCTCTCTCTTATAAAAAATTTACAAATAAATTTTTAAAAAAATTAATATTTTATTTCATAACATAAATATTTTATTTAAAATATAAAATATGATATATTTCTTTTTAGCATGTAACTGAAAACTTATTTTAAAATAAAAACTACATATAATTGAACAATTATGCAAAAAAGGAAAACTAGGAAATACAATAATTATGTTAGCATTGTTTGTTAAAAGAATTATTAAAATGGTAAACAAATTACAAAATAATTTTAAAAATAAAATAAAAAATAAATAAATTTTATTTTAAAATATAATTTAGATATTCTATTTTAATATATAAGTCTCATGTAAATATATGTGGACATCATATTATTGTGAGGTTATTCAAGAGTAGAAATTAAGAAATCTGAAGAAGTCATAATACTTAAAAGTACGAGTGTTATTTTCATGATTAGAAAACATTACAAATATAAATTATGTTATTTGTTTTAAATATCTTTATATTATTTGTGAATAATGAAGAAGATATTTTAAATTTTATTAGATTTCGTTCATTGACAATTATGAAATGTAAATTGCCAAGATAAGAGGGAAAATCATTTTCATAATTGCCAAAATAAGAGGAAAAATCATTTATGGTTGATTCAGAAAGAGTCATTGGAATGAGTCAACTATGATATTTTATTTCGGGCGGTTTGGGGAGGACAAAATCAGAATATATTCGTTCAATTATGAAATGTAAATTGTTAAAATAAAAGAGAAAATTATTTATGATTAATTCACAAAGTGTGATTTGAAAGAGTTAACTATGACATTTTATTCCGGACTTTTGGAGAGGAAAAAATCAAAATATATTGGTTTGTATAAAGAATATTTGTTTCTATGATAATGGAAAAAGAGAAAACAAATTAAAACACCTTCATTGATATAGAGAGTTTTTTTTCATCCTATATGAAACAAAGAACAAAACAGAAAACATAAATGGATGATAAAAAAATATTAAAAAATAATACTAATATATTAAAATGATTTTGAAAATAAATTTCATAAATTTCATAAATGAATATAAAATATAAATTTAATCACAATTAAATGATAAATAATTATTAGAATATAATGCAAATACATGAAATAGTTTTGAAGACGTATTTTGTAATTAAATAAATGATTGTAGAACAAGAATTTGGAAAAATGCTCAAGTTCAGAACAGTACAGAAAATCACAACCACAATAATCAAAAGAAGCAGGTCTGTATGCAAACACGGGAAGAATAGTAAATAGTAATGAAACTGGAAAACAAAAGAAAATATACAACAACCTTATTAATATTGATTCTATTCCTTTATTCTGAAGTAGAAAGACAAGGAAAGGCATCGCACTTGTAGAAAGCTTGGAAAGACAAGTAGAAACAAAGAGGTGTTCTGTACGAGCCAATAAAATTTTCGAAATAGTTCATCAATTTGGTACTCAGAACACACAAAGATATAAGTTAAGCACTGCACTTGTAGGAAATAAGAGTATCGCATAGGCACATTGGCTTAGTGTGGTGGTGTGCAAACTTTATAAAAATATTTGAACCCAGAAATTTCCATCACTCGAGAATGACTAAATGCAGCTCCCTCCCTCTGTTGCTAATATTTTCAACCATACATATTCACTGCACATTCATAAAAACGCAAAACATCTGCTGACAGAATTAGATGGGCTATAAATTTAAATGCATGGAGCTGAGAGACTTGTAGCTCCGCAATATATTAAAATGAAATGAAATTTAATACCTCTCATCCACTCCTGTATGTGTGGGATATGATCAACCATAGTTATGCCTCATTCATCCGTGGATGCTCTGCTTTGTCAACTTAAATCTTAATATGTAGGGACAACGCCATCTATTATTGCGGAAAATATTTTCTTCCTCCATCTGATTCAAACCACTCGGGCGCCTATTTTCTCAGGGTACAGCAACATAAAACACAAATATGAAATACCCAACATGTATTTTCTCACGCTACAACAACACAAAACACAAATATGTAATACACAACCTAGAGTTAATGTAATTTTCATGGGTTTAATGTGATCTCAAGAAAGAATAAAATACCCACCCACCTAAGTTGAATGAACCTGGGGACTATGCGATGCAGCTGCTTCTATATGAATGCGTTTATATGGGCAAAACTGGCTACCTCTACTCAGTTGCAATCTTTCCGCCTATGAAAAATGCAAAGTAAACTCTCTGCCTGTCAAAAATGCAAAGAAAAGGAAAAATAAGTTGTTAAACAGTGCCCAGCCATAAATCCATATTTCACTACATTAAGCAATTGGAGAATCCAGGTAAAAAGAATATTTGGGATTTTCTCCTCTGAACCCGTAACACCTCTTTAGCATCATGTGCTCCTCTTCTTTTCAATTTCTTTTTCTATTCTGCATTTTCATTTTCATTTTCAATTTCAATTGCAAAGAAGAAAAGGAAATAAACATATACGTTCATAATAGAATAAAATGCAGCAGTAACAGACTCCAACCATGCCAAAGCAGAGGATGGCCATGCTGAATCAAAGCACAAACAAGCATAAAATCGTTGAGCAAAATGGAGCCAAAGCAGAGAATGGCCATGCTCAATCAAACCACAAATAGGCATAAAATCGTTAAGCAAAGAAAAGGGCAAAATGGAGCCAAAGCAGGCGAAAACGAATGAGATGGTCAGAACAGAGGGGAAGAGCCGAGCAACAACTGAGACACAAACTCAACTTATCCCTTCTCCTTATATACCCAACACCTAACGCCAATTCGATTACAACCCGCTGTTCTTCTTCCCGATTCCCGTCTAAACTTTTTGCTTTCCGTTATCTTATCAATTTGATACTCATAACAAACAAACAGATAAATTAAGCACTACACTTACTTCAAGGGAATGCCGGAATCGCATCGTCAGATTGGCTTGTTGTGCTGGTGTCGACATTTTATAAAAATATTTGCACGCAGAAACGTCCATCACCATAACACGATTATATGCAACTCCATCCCTATATTGCGCATTGATTCAGCAGCACATCTGGACTGCACATTCATAGAAACACAAAACATCTCCTCACAGAAATTCCACCTGATTAAATACATGGGCATCAGAGACTTGTAGCTAGCTCATTCAAATGAAATGAAATGTATACCTCTCATCTACTCCTATAAAAACTTTATGCTATGCTTCGTCAACTTGACCATAATATGTGGGGACAATGAAAATATTTTCATCCTCCACCTGATTCAAACCACTCCGGAGCCTGTTTTCTCAGTCTCCAACCAAAGCCAAAGCAGAGAATCACCATAACAAAGGAGAAGATCGGAGCAATCCGAGCAGCAACTGAGACACAAACTCAACTCATCCCTTCACAACAAGAAAAGCTCTCTTTTAGCACCATAAGTTAGCACCACTTACATTATGTGGTGTTAATGTTTATGTATTATATTAAAAATGGAGTATATCACCATAAGTTAGCACCACTTAAGTTATGTGGTGTTAATGTGGTGTAAATGTTTATGTATTATATTAAAAATGGAGTATATCACCATAAGTTAGCACCACTTAAGTTATGTGGTGTTAATGTGGCGTAAATGTTTATGTATTATATTAAAAATAAATTATATCACCATAAGTTAGCACCACTTACATTATGTGGTGTTAATGTGGTGTAAATGTTTATGTATCATATTAAAAATGAAGTATATAATCACCATATTTGATGGACAAGTTAGCACCATTCTTACTATGTGGTGTTAAAGTGAAATAATCTTTTATTGGTCTCATTCGATGTGGAGTATATCACCATATATTTAAAGAAGTGGTGTATGCTATATTGTCAAGTTCTATAAAGTAGGTAGTTAACTTTGTGTTTGCCATGTTGGCATGTACAAGTGGATTTATTAATGTGAATTGTCACCATAACTATAAAAAAATTACAACTATTTATATTATGAATATATAAATTAGAACTAAACTCACAAATATTTATTTTATAATATTTATTTGTTTGTCATGTTTACATGTAAAACTAAAATTCAAAGTAATTGTTTTCTAAATATTTTATTTCAATTATTTACTTTTTATATTATTCTCATTTTGCACCATAAATACAACAAATTCAAAGTAATTGTTTTCTAAATATTTTATTTCAATTATTTACTTTTTATATTATTCTCATGAGAAAATAAATACACAAAACCATATTACATAATTATTTATTTTATGAATAAGCCAATTAAGATAAATTTTTTTATATTATTGTAATTTCAAAATAAAATAAGGGTGAATTCGATGGAGTTGGGTTACTCTTTTTTTGGAAGAACTTACGTAGGTTGAAAATGTATATTTGTGAGGGTATTTTTTTAAGCCCTCCATCAAAGCTTTTAAAAGGTCCATCTAGGACTAAATAAAACCCTAAATTAAACTACATAGCTCCTTCGTGCTATGGAGCTTGATGGAGACACATAGCTTGATAGAGCTATAATATGTACATGTGCCATTAAATTTTGATTCAACTTAATGATAGTGTTTTATGGGCTCATGGCATTGAGAATCCAATAGTATTGCACATGGTATAGTATGGTTTGCATTTTTATATTATACTTAGTATATTTTTTATTATTTCATTACATATATATATCTATGTAATTTTAGAATTTGTTATTATTATTAATTTTATACATTTTATCGCTTTTTTTTGTAAGCTTGGTAGGACTCCTTTTTTATTCATTTTATAAACAACAAACAACTAGATTTACCAGTTTGGTGGTGTCAACTTTGTCTTGAGCGAGGAGCAAGGGTTTTTTGGCCACTTTGATGGCGTGGTATGCCATCCAAAAAAAATAAGGTTTTGAGTGCTGTCATACCAAACAAACAAAGCACTGGATACTCACACATATAATATACAATTTCTCCATGATTGACTAACATATTTATTGGATCCTTGAAATTTAAATGTTAGCCGCATATAAATACTAAGCAAAAAAGGCGATTAAAATAGTCATGAACTACTCGGCCTCGTCTAGAACACGAGGGCGACTCCCCTAGTGTCGGATCCTGAGCGAGGTACCCGGCCTGCTCAAAAGGCTTGGAAATACACGGGAGGTGGTAGTCAATACGCTCGAGGCGCCCATCCTGTTCCTCGAGTCGGGAAAGTGATCTTATCAAACTCACTCTTGTAGTCCGGGAAGTCTTGGGCTAATTTCACTAGGCTTATAGAGATCTGCTCCAAGGCTTTGCCAAGGATGCTCTTCATAGACCAATAAAGATACGATGTCTGTTTGAATTATGTTAGTCTTCCCCTTGTTTGTCCCAAATCGGTATTAAACCTCTCCATTCCTCGGTATCCATCTTTGTCTCTGCATGTCTATTTATGTCGACTTCCCATTTTTCAATGAGCTTTTGAATTTCCTCTCGATGTGTTCTCGTGGTATGCTTTCGTTGCTGTTGGATCACATCGATCGCGAGGTCTCCTTCTTCTCATCTTGCTCGAGGGTGAGCTAGGTTGGGCTTCTACCGCCTTCCCTTTATCTTTCCGGCGACGGCCTCAGGCTGCCGGGGCTCTTGGAATGGTCGCGAGCTGCGGGACTCTTGGAGCATGTCATCCCACAATATTTGACTAGGTTTCAGGGTAGGTGACTGTCCACACAATCAAAAAAAAGGAATAATTCCATATAATGAAAACAATAAAAGGTCCATGCATCCCGAGTTATCGAGAAGAAAGGTGACCCGGGGGGCCTCTTCCTAGGACTTCTCCCACACTGCGTCCCTCTACGGACCCATCGCCCTCATACCACCGTAATTTACGCCACCCCCACTGTCCCACGATGGTCACACGCACCCCATAAATTATCTCCATAACCCAAAGAGCTCATGCCTTCCTTCAATCTCTTGACCTCCCTTCTGGCGTCCTCTCTCTCGTCATAACTCCCACCCTAGAAATTGAAAAAGGAGGCGTCGCTGCCCATTGCTCGGCCCTGGGTGGAATTCCTTCTCCCATTCCTCATGCGCACTCATCCCAAGTAGCTCAAGGTGGTATAAACCAGCAAAGCCTTTTAACTAAACACAACCCATGACTGCTCCTTAACTCTATACCCTCAGCGGGGATTACTCGACCCCTCACCATTCCATATTGTTGGCATCCCTTACTGACGGACTCACACTCGGGTGCAAGTTGAGGCCATGCCCAATTCCTACTACGACACGAGCAAAGACCTAAAAGAACCCCAACCTTCCCCCAACTAAAGTTGTAATGGTTCCACTCTCCCCTACCCGGCGAAGACTATACAGTCCGGCTTAATCACCTTAGGCTCCCATAGAGACCGGCCCAAATCATAAAACATAAACATGGCATGAACAAGGGAGAGGAAACCAAGCACATACCTGAGCTTCATCGTGGTGGAAGTGCAATGGAGGTTTTTTACCCCGCTATCGCGCTTGCACCAAAGTCTTTCATCATAACAAAACCCCCACGCCTTCCTCCACCCTGTTTTAAGCTCCATGCGTGGGCCTCGTCCCGCTACCTCACCTCGTGCTACATGCGACGGTACAACACAGCGCCCTTGCCACTCATGTGGAAGGTGGTTGGCTTCAACCCCGGGGACACTACCATTAACAGCGATGGGAGGGCTGATCTTCTTCGTTACACCCCGATCGGGGAGGCGAGGTCCAAGAATTGTGGGTGAGCTCCGCCCTCGACTGTCCTGCTCTTTGATGCTCAGCGATTGATCCATCGTTCCTCCCCAAGATTAGGAGGCATGCTTAATTCAATAGGTTCATTCGGGTGAGCGCAACCACAATTTTCCGGGAGGTCAAGCTGCTCTATTTCCTTCCCCTCCTTACATGGGTGATAATGATATATTCAAATTTCTTGTTTGTATCCTCCAATCCCTGTACATGTGAAGAAGTATGCCATCTTTGGCTTAGTTTTTCCCCCACTTTGTTCCTTGATTAAGTTTTTTGAGAGTGTTCGTAACCAGCGAGAGTCTCCTTCGATTACTAGCTTTTCGTATCCTAGCTTGATGGCCCGAGAGGAGACCTTGGTGCACTCCTATGAATTATGCCTCATTATTCTTTCGGCAAAGCCACAAGAGTCATCATATATGAATCTTGTTGTGCCATGATGATCTCGAAAAAATCCCTCCAACCCCACGCTTGCCCCCGGGTGCCTTTCGAGGCTCCATCAAAGCTGAGTTTGATGAATCCTTCTAGAGGAGGTTTGAAGATCTCGATGGTGTCCCCTATGTCGAGAGATAAATTTCCAGAAGCTAGGGAGACCATGCTAGGCGCTAGGTGGAGGTCTAAAGAATTCTTTCTTCCCAGAGCTTTCCCGTTCATGCGGCCCGTTCGTTGTTTTCTCCCTTGTGCCTTCGTTCGATTCGGCGCACGCCCAAACGCGTTCGAGTCGGGTTGGGTCGTTTCGTTTGAGGCGGTCGTATCAAATTTGCTAAGTTTTGGTTGCATGGGTGCCTTTTGCATGTTCGTGCGACTCATTTGTCGTTTGCTCCCATGTGCCTTCATTCGGTCGTGCGCGTCATATCGCAACTGTGTGAGGCGCTGCCCAAACGCGCTCGGGTCGGAGTCGTTTCATTTGAGGGCGATCGTATCAAATTTGCTAAGTTGTGTTTGCACGGGTGCCTTGTGCACGTTCGTGCGGCTTTGTTTTTTGTTTGCTCTCTTGTGCCTTCGTTCGATCGGGCGCCTTGTGTCGTTTCATTTGAGGGCGCTGCCCTAAAAGCTCTGTTCGGGTCGAGTCGTTTTGGTTGAGGGCACTGCCCAAATGCCTTCGGGTCAAAGTCGTTTCGGTTGAGGACGCCTGCCCTAAACATGTTTGGGTCGGGTCGTTTTGGTTGAGGGCACTCGTATCAAATTTGCTAAGTTGTGACCACATGGGTGCCCTGTGCACGTTCGTGCGGCCCGTTTGCCATTTACTCCCTTGTGCCTTCGTTCGGTCGTGCGCGCCATGTCGCGTCATGTTAGGGCGCCCGCCCAAACGTGTTCGGGTCGGGTCGTTTCGTTTGAGGGCGGCCGTATCAAATTTGCTAAGTTGTGACTACACGGGTGCCTTGTGCACGTTCGTGCGACCATTTTCCGTTTGCTCCCTTGTGCCTTTGTTCAGTTGGGCGCGTCGTGTCATTTCGTTTGAGGGCGCCCGCCCAAACCCATTCAGGTGAGGTCGTTTCAGTTGAGGGCGCCCGCCCAAACAAGTTCGGGTTGGGTCGAGTCGTTTCGGTTGAGGGTGCCTGCCCAAACGCGTTTGGGTCGGGTCATTTCGGTTGAGGGCGCCCGTATCAAATTTGCTAAGTTGTGACTGCATGGGTGCCCTGTGCACGTTCGTGCGGCCCGTTTTCCGGTTTCTCCCTTGTGCCTTCGTTCATTCGGGCGCGCCGTGTGAAGGCGCCCACCCAACGCGTACGGGTCGAGATCGGGTCGTTTCGTTTGAGGGCGGGCTGTATCAAATTTGCTAAGTTGTGACCGCACGGGTGCCTTTTGCACGTTCGTGTGGTCCGTTTGCCATTTTATCCCTTGTGCCTTCGTTCGGTAGTGCACACCATGCCGCGCCGTGTGAGGGCACTGCCCCAAACGCATTTGGGTCGGGTCGTTTCGTTTGAGGGCGGCCATATCAAATTTGCTAAGTTGTGGCCCGTACGGGTGCCTTGTGCACGTTCGTGCAGCTCGTTTGCCGTTTGCTCCCTTGTGCCTTCGTTCGGTTGTGCATGTCATGTCGCACCGTGTGAGGGCACACCGTCCCAAACAGCGTTCGAGTCGGGTCGTTTCGTTTGATGGTGACCATATTAAATTTACTAAGTTGTGACCGTACGGGTGCCTTATGCTTGTTCGTGCGGCTCGTTTGCCATTTGCTCCCTTGCGCCTTCGTTCGGTCGGGGCGTGCCTTGTCGTTTCGTTTGAGGGTGCCTACCCAAACCCGTTCGGGTCGGGTCGTTTCGGTTGAGGGCGCCTGCCCAAACGTGTTCGGGTCGGGTCGTTTCGGTTAAGGGCACCTGCCCAAATGCGTTTGGGTCAGGTCGTTTCGGTTGAGGGCGCACGTATCAAATTTTCTAAGTTGTGACTGCACGGGTGCCCTGTGAACGTTTGTGCAGCCCATTTGCCTGTTGCTCCCTTGTGCCTTCGTTCGATTGTGTGCGCCTTGTCGCGCGCGTGTGAGCGCTGTCCAAACACGTTTCGGTCGGGTCGTTTCGTTTGAGGGCGGCTGTATCAAATTTGCTAAATTATGACCGCACGGGTGCCTTATGCATGTTCGTGCGGCCCTTTTGTCGTTTTCTCCCTTGTGCCTTTGTTCGGTTGGGCGCGCCGTGTCGTTTTGTTTGAGGGCGCCCGCCCAAACACATTCGGGTCGGGTCTTTTTGATTGAGGGCGCTCGCCCAAATGCGTTCAGGGCGGGTCTTTTCGGTTGAGGGCGCCCGTATCAAATTTGCTAATTTGTGACCGCATGGGGTCCTTCTGCAGGACACGTGCAAAACAGTGTTCAGGGAGTGGCGCGTTCGGGTCGAGTCGGGTTCGTGTAGTGCGTCAGTGTTCGGGGACGTGCGAAACAATGTTTGAAGGTGTGAAGGTCGTTCATCGGGGTTGAGGGTCGAGTTGAATGCGACCCGAGCGCATTCAAACATTTTTCCAACATAGTATCGAGCTAAGGTGCAAGAAAAAGTAGAAGATCACATCCTAGTTTGCATTATGGCAAGGGTTATAAACAAGGGTTTTAAGTTTGTTGGGAATCTCACTACATTCATCGAGGGTTTCATTTTGAAGATCATTCCAAGCTAGAAGTAATGGATGGAAGTTTATTTTACTGCTTTATGCGGGACTTTCCGAATGAGAATGTATGGGTTATTGATAATGGTGCTTCTAGACATATGATGGGAGAATGCATCCATATTGAGACTTTGTCGGGGAAAAGGAACACGCATCTCCTAGCTCAATGCGAGATTGCATGTCCTTCTCGTTCGAGTGAGCTGAAACACTTTTTGTTCTTGGTCATGTGGAAGGATGCTCATGAATCAATATACAATACACTATTGTTCTTGGAGCTTGCCATGCAATCTATCAAAGGGAAATATTTCTCGAAATAGGCGGAAAATGCATCTACCTCCATTTGATGCACCTACATGATCCTTACTAGACTCCTTCCAATTAGGGCACTTGGTGGCATAATGTCAGAAATCATGGCAATGGAAGCACTTGATATTGCTTAGATCCTCCTCCTTCTTCTCGCCCTTACGGTGGACTCGGCCACTCCTTGGCCCTTCTTGCCCTTGGCTTTGCTACCTTCGCACGCTAGGGAAAAGTTCTCCTCGTCCTCTACGGGAGCTTCTTTACCATCTCTCGCCCTTCTCCGAGATCTCTTCTTGAACACAATCACTCCATAACCTTTCCCAACTAGGAATATTCTCTCTGCCACTTACTTGCATCTTGGAAACTATAACAAGACTTACGAGTCCGAGTAGCGCGAGACTCGGGAAGGTCATTATGCACTACGATCATGCCCACACCACCTAGCTCATCTTGAACTCGAGTGAACTTTGAAAGATATGTGATGACGGGCTCATCTTTGCTCATCTGCTTACTTCTTAGCTTCTCTTTGAGAGCAAGCTTCGTGACATCACTTTGGGAGCTTTGAAACAAATTGAAGATGGCGTTAAATTTAAACATCCCATACACTGTCTTCTTCTCATTGAGATGAGGAACAATATGATCTATGACCCCTCTAGAATGATCCTTCTTGCCTTGGTGTCATTCTTAGTATGTTGGGCCTGTTAGAGTCGGTCCTTACAGCCCTCCGTCAGTGATCATTTAATTTTTGCATATTCATTCTTAGGTGTCTCACTTGTTCCACTTCGTTGCATTTCGCTAGGGGCATGCCATTGGTCACGAGGGAGTCTTGTTGTCTTATGTTTCCTCATGCTCACACCTGCAGGGCTATCTAAAAAATTCCTCAAAAATTACTCAAATTCATCGTCATTTCATTCATGGTCATTAAATGTCAATAAGTGTCTTTAGTCCTAGAGTCTAGGGTTTTCGAGTCATTTGCATACATATCATAAAACCCGCAGGCCATGAGGTTGGTTCCGCAAATTTTGATTTCATATTTTTTATCATAAGCATTTGAAAACATTTCTAGTCCAAAACTCTGTTTTGGAACTAGAAATTGTTCAATTCTATTTTTTGTAATAAATTGTATTCATTTCACCAAGAAGAAGTTTCACTGCGAACCTCTGATCTTTTCCTAAGCTAAAGAGCCACATCCCTGCAAGAGACAACAAAATCATCAGTTCAAAACTCAGAAAAAGCCAAAGAGAGATATTGTATTAAAAGGCCAAATGTAAAAATGCAGAAACATTGTAATGTGGGTTATCAAATAGATTTGAATCAAATCTGATTTTGAAAGATATTTTCCTCATATATAAAAAATGGAAATCAAGTTCATTTGCCAAAATCCGCAGCATAGAAGTCGAATTCAAGTGTTTGGAGGCCAAAATCGTGCTTTGCAGAAGTGTTGACAGAGTCTGGAGGTCGTGAGACCCACTTGGGCGCATGCGACCCACTTGGAAAATGCGACCCACCTGTGCGTTTTGGCCAGTGTAAATTCTAACGCATGCGACCCACTTGGCAAATGCGACCCACTTGAACGCATGCGACCCACTTGCTAACAGAGTTCAGAAAATTGCGTTTGGCACCCAGATTCGATTCAAATTAGCTCCGGCGGCGTACAAACAGGTTTTTATCATTTCCCAATGGATTTTTAATGTAGTTGGGATGTCATAGATGTTGAAGAAACTAATCATGCTTGGAGAAATTTGTGTAAACCCTACCTTCACCATGCAAATGATTCCTCAAGGGTTTTCAATTTTATGGGCAGTTTATGAAGAATTTGGAAGCTGTTGAATGGTTCATACCCTAGCGCCATTGTATATGTCACCCTTATGCCTTCAGTCATCATTTTATCATTGCCATTATACCCTTTCATGTTTTGCACAGTGTTCATGTTGGCTTGTATTTAACCTCCATCACTATATCACTGTTGTCATCATCATTCGACTACCATTGTCATGTTCATTTTGTCTTTCATATGGTCTTTGCAATGATGGTCCTATTCTACATTACATAAAACACAATCCTTTGACAGATTTTTGGCCATTATTAAAACTTGACTACACATTTTCATTTGGTAGTCATTTGTCAAACCTACTTGCAATCTGAACACAGAGATAGTGTTTATGCCATTAAAACAAAGCCATCCCTATGATGATTTTGGTTTTCCCTTGCTACTTGGGTATATGGGTGATATCTGTTGGGTTTTGAAAATACATTAAAACTTGATTTTCACTGCACCTCTATCAGCAGCTATATTACAACTATCTTGTTCACAGCCATGTCAGAAACAGAGTCAGTTTATGAGCAGGAGTCGGACAGTGATTCCACGACTGAAGGTAATGTGCCACGGAGGTCTCACAGAGTTATCAAAGGTGGTGATCATCGCAGAGAGGAGCCTACTTCTTTGGCTCGGTTGCAGGCATGTCCACTAGCAATGGATTGTTTTCGGTATTTGTCATGTTTTCGATTTTGTGAGATGATTGCACAAACTCGGCTTCATCGTGAACTAGCTCGTCTGTTTGTTCTACATTTACGGGATGGCCGTGTAAATCTTGCCGGGGTTGATTTCATTCTGTCACCCTTGACTATTGCTCAAGCCACTGGCATACCAAACATGGGCGAGGAATGGAACAAACGTCAGCATTTAGAGAAATTCCACTATGAGCCATACATTAAACCTGGATATATGAAGTACTTGGGCAGAGTTTTTCTGTTCAGATTCTTAAGGGATGAGTTTGCACCGCTGATGAAACTCATCATTCAGTATTTTAGTTGTGAGGGCAGATATGCCCGTCTCTTTGCGTACCATATTCGTTTGTTGATGCACTTCACAAGGGTACGTGTGATGAACATTCCGTACTTCATATATCGCAACATAGAGAGGATGGTGATTTTTGTACAAAAGAAGACGAGCCCAGCGTAGCAGCATAGGAGTATATATCATTACGCTTTGATCAAGATCATAGTGTTACATCAGTTGGCACAGCAGGGCATCACTTGGGAGGATTTCATCTCTCGTGACTTTTTCACAGTGCCACAGCCGCCTCCCGAGACAGTTCACGATGCGGGAGAGCCTTCACACCAGCCGGACATTCCTGAGGTTGAGCATATCAGCGCTCCATTGGTTCTGACATATCAGCGAGGCCACAGGGCCTTATTTGCAGCTACACGGCGAGTATTATCTCCACGTGAGGTGGAAGGGGTCTTGCCGACTTCATCAGCAGAGCGAGTATTATCTCCACATGATGTGGAAGGGGTCTCGCCTTCTTCTTCAGCGCAGGTACAGATACAGGACAGGGGGAAGAAGCCCATGCATGATGAGGGCCCATCAGGAGGCCGAGACACAGATTTCACAGTCATTGATGTTGATGCGAGCTCTCCTAGCTCGAAACTGAGGGAAGTCATCCAGGAGCAAAGGGACGAGAATGACAAGCTTAAAGATCAATTGCAGAAGGCTCAGTGGGTGATAAACTATTTGGAGCAGCGCAACAAATAGCTAGAGGATGAGCTTACATTTTATGAGCTGCGTCGAATCCGTGAGGACCGACAGTGGAATTGAAAGAGACCTGGTGACATGACACCAGCTGATCGAGATACTGTACTCACACATTTGAACATTCATCTGGAGAAATTGTTGGTGAAGGCCAATCGAGACAAAGACATTCTTCGTCACATGAAAGGCCATTATTGGGCTCGCATGCATGTCTGCAAAGCGAGAATGAAGATTCTGAAGAGGAGGTTGCGCGAAGCACTAAGACAGCGGAAAAGGCCTAATCCACTTCGGATTTTGGCCGAGGCTTCGTTGACTGGGCAAGATACATGATGGAGGACCTTCGCTCCGAATTTGAGCAAATTCGGAGAAAATTTTGTCATTTTGAAATTTTTGGGTCTAAAAACAGGTTTTTTCAGTTAAGTGGGTCTCGCACTCATATGCTCACTTTTTTTCGGGACACTTGCTGAAGGAAATTTTTGCATTTTTGGATTTTTCATGGTTAGTTATGCATCCTCAGACATTACCTAAGCATTTCATCAAAATCTGGATGGTCAAAGAGCTCAAAAACACCATGAAAACCACCTTGCTGCCACCTTTTGCACCAGCAGGAAGTACCTCTGGGAGAATGAGGTTTTGGAGGGTCAAATGAGCTCCAAATTCAGAAATTCCACTTGGGTTGGATAGTCAACATCCAGGGATTTCCAACGAGCTATCATGAGCTCAATTTGGATTCCAGGAAGTACCTCAAATTCAGGCTGGAAAACGCGCGACCCACTCGGCTCAAACGTGACCCACTTAAATTTTTTGCTGAATATTCAACTGCCAGCTCAGATTTTCGCCTAGTATGGACCAGTTTTTCTTGTGGATGGAATTTTGGGTTTTTATGATGTAAAATCATGTTTGGTATGTAACTTTGGCTTATTTTTATCTATTCTAGAAGATTCACTCTCAAAAGGGTAAAAAATCATGTAATGGATCAGTTTCCACTCTTTTAGAGGCAAGTTGTTAGCTGCCTAGATTGTAGTTCCATGATTAGAATTGGTTGAAACTGATCCCCGAAGAGGGAATTCGACCCCTAGAGGTGGGGAAAGGTGTTAGAGTGATCTATATATTGTAATTTCTGAGGCATTCTACAGGTTGGACTCTTGGGAGACTTTTGGCATCATTGTACATATTTTTTCATATTTTGGCTATGGAAAGATCAGAGATTTTGCGGCACTTGTTGGGATCCTTGTGGTGTTCAGTTCTTGATGGTGTTTTCTCTTTTTTTACTGTAAGTTTCTTCATGTTTAATTTATGCCATCCTTTCATATGCTTCTGAACTAAATTGAATGAGTAAATGAGGTTGAATCCATTGTTTACAGTGCTCTGCCTTTGAATTCAGTTAGTTCTATATGTTTTCGACTGTTTGGAGAGGATCCAAGTTCTTCTTTGCCCTCTTCAGCTCCTCGTCGGTCTAATATGTCCGTATATCCAAATCAAAAGCATCAAGACAATCACCTACCTCGCCCCAACTCGAAATCTGCAAAAGTCTGACCTTATCCCCGGACCCAAAATTTGTTTTCCCATTTCTCCAGCGAAAACCCAAAAACCAAAAAATCAAACATACCTATCTCTTTACTAGCCTAAAATCAGTTCTTATTGTAAGTCATCTTGCATCCTATTGCTCATTTTATCGAGATTGATGGAGAGAGCCCTCTCCTGTCCTCGTAGGGCTAGCTACGAGGCTGAGCGTGGTTTGATGTAGCCTTGAGTTTTACTTCATTTCAGCCTGAGGTAGATTTGAGCGCTAACATAGTGGCGACCATACTGGGGAAACAGATTTCTTGATGGTTTGCTTGTTGATGTGTTTGTTCCATGAGTCTTAGACGGAGTCTGAAGTCACGCCAGGTAGCTTTCGAAACGCTTTTGCTATGCATAAGCGGTAGTAGATAAACGTTGCTTCAGTCGATCTCCGGTAAGCTTGTGAGTGCAGCACTTGATTTGTAAATCACCCCAGTATACTTATTCGTTCTAGACCCTTTGGATGATTGAGTCTAGAAATCGAAAGGCTGAAAATAATTGATTGTGTTCCTTGAAATTTATCCCGAGAAGATCAATACACTGGCTTCAAGAAGGAATACTAGGTCGAATCCTGACCCTGATCCACCAACAGTATTTGAAAATCCAAATCTGATTCCTAGGATCCTTAGAAGGCAAGGAAGTCAAGAAAGTTCTGAAAGAGAAAGTCAAGTGAGTTTTGGGAATTCCAGAGTGCTATCTAGATCTGCATCCTGTCCTGTGAAAATTATATATGTTGATGAAATTCCTTTTGATGCACGATTTGAAACATCCTTGTTTGTAATTTTTTCTGAAACTGAGTTGTCAAGATTAGTTCCGGATCCATTGTTTACCGAAGATTTGCAATATATATTTGTTTCACATTACTTGGATAGACAGTTGTAAAATTCCATTGTGGATACCAACACTCCTGAATTCACTGAATCTGATCCACAAACTTTTGAACCATCTGAATTTGCATCTAGTTCACGGATCCCTACTGAGCTTCCCTTTATCCCTACCATTCCGGTTCAGCCTGAGTTTTCTGATCAACAATCCACAGTAATCTCTCCTCCATCTCCACCGCATATACTTCGCACACCTACTGCTCCTAGTCCTCCTGTTTCTCCTAGACAACAGATTATCATCAATCCCCCAAGAGTCATGGCAGCCAGATTTGCACCTCTTGCTTTACCAGCCAATTTAGATCCTATGCCTGCTGATTACCAAAGCAAAATTCCCATATTTGATGGCACACCACAGAGTATATCCACTCAGCAGCACATTGTTCGAATGACAGATTTCTTGGATCTGCATGAGGTTGATGCAGAAAATGTTTCAATGAGATTGTTTGCCCAGACTTTTGGAGGAGAAGTTCGTAAATGGTTCAGAGCTCTACAAGCCATAAGTATCAACACATTGCAAGAAATTCAGGATCATTTTTTAGATCGATGGGAGATGAAAAAGGATCCGCTGCAGATTACTTCAGAATATACAAACATCAAACGTAATCCTGGTGAGTCTGTTCAGGATTATATTATTAGATTCAATACGGTGTATAATGCAATTCCAGATGACGTGAGACCGTCTAAAAAGTCTGCTCTCCTTAAATTCCCGGATGGCTTTGATCCGGAGATGGCTTATTCCCTTCGTGATAGAGATCCGCCTACTTTAGAAGATATGCAGAAGATCGCTGTTAGTGTTGAGGCAAATCTGAACGATAAAAGAGCACGGTTGAAAGCAGAGAAAAGAGTGACGATAAAAGAAGAGTCTTCCACATCTACATCTGAACAGCACTTGATTCGTGAGATGGAAAAAATGTTTAAGAGAATGAATCTCGACAAATCAGAAACGCAGATTCGGAATCCAAATTATCGTGGCCAGCAGCAGCCACAGTTCAGAATAAAGCAGCGTGAGCAAAGACCACCAGAGCCAGCAGCCCAACAGCAGATTAAGACACCTCTTTTGCAGAATTTTGTGAGTCAAGATTCCGACGATGATGATGATGTAGCAGGTGAGCAAAATCATTTCTTCACTCCCGATGATCTGCCTATCTATATCACTGAGGATGAAGAATACGGAGAAATTTCAGTTGTTCAGAAAGATGAAGATTTCATTCTAGCAAATGATGCAGATTTAGAGGAAGAGTCAGATGAATACCAAAGAGGATATTTGAATGCTTTGTCTGCCCAACAAAAGCAATACTCATTGAGAAACCGAGATGTGCCCATAAATCCAATTCAGAAAAGAAAAGAAGCTTCAACACCAAAGACGGATTCACCGATACCACACAAGAAAGGAAAAGAGACAATTGATCCTGCAGCTAGTAAAGTATCATCAGCAGAAAAAGTAAATCAGTCAAACATAGTGAAAGACAAGGCTGAAAAGAAGGAAGTTCCGGTCAAAGAAGTTGAGAAAGTTTCAGCATTTAGTTTGGAAAATGAGATTTCCAAATTAAAAATATCTATTCCTTTGACAGAAATCATGAAGAACAGTAGTTATCGCGGGCAAGTCTCCAAAATTCTGAACTTTGATCCAATGTTCGATACAGTTAATGTTGAAGATGATCAGCCAGAACTGATTTTCGGGCCTGCATTAGATGGTGAGTCACCTGACAGTGATGTTCCCCCCTTTTATATCAGTTTGAGGTTGCATGAATATGTTTTGCACAATGCTATGTTTGATTCGGGTGCTTCGCACAATTTGATGCCAAAGGCAATCATGGAAAAGTTGGGATTAGATATTACAAGAAAATATCATGATTTATATTCATTTGATTCCAGTCGTGTGAGATGTATAGGACTCATCAAAGATTTGGTTGTAAGCTTAGATCAAATCCCACTAAAGAATGTCTTAATGGACGTGGTGGTGGCGGACATTCCTCCACAATTTGGTATGCTTCTTTCGCGATCTTGGGGGGCAAAGTTGAAAGGTACACTTAAGTTAGATTTCTCTTATGCTACAATTCCAGTCTTCGGTCAAATGAGAAAGTTATACCGAGAGAAGAAGATGAAATACATGATAACTAGCAAAGAGAAGCCAATCAATCATCCTGTTAATTATGTACATACCGACTTAGAGTCATTTGTGTTGCTTGCTGATAATTTTAATGATATAGAAAGTCAATTAGTTCAGGCAGAAGATATACCAGAAATCACTGAGAATTTTAGAGAAGTTTTGAAAAAAGAAAGAAGAGAAAAACAAGCTATTATGGAGCAATCAGCTGAAGACAATGGGCAGCAAACAGAAAAAACAGAGCCGGTACAGTTTCAGCATTTAGAGGACGATGAAGATGGTCTTTGGACCATGGATTTTGATGGCGCAGTGGGCAGCGATGGTGCTGGAATTGGTGTTTGGATTCGTAGTCCGTTTTCCGCTCCGGATAAGGTCCCGAGCAATGTGAGAGTGTGTTCCTACAAGCTGGCATTTGACTGTTCTAATAATGAAGCGGAATACGAGGCTCTTATTGCTGGCCTTAAGATTCTTAAAAAGCTGAAAGCGAAAAGGATTGCAGTATATGGTGATTCGGAATTGGTGATAAAGCAAGTTAAAGGTGAGTTTCAGGCTAAGCATCCTCGCATGAGGGCTTACCGTAATGCAGTTTTAGACATTCTGAAGTTATTTTCTGATCATACTTTGACATGTGTGCCCCGCATACAAAATGGTGTTGCTGATGGACTTGCTAAGGCAGCAAGCAATCTTAAAATTCCGATGAATTCTAGCAACAAATTCGAGATTCATGTGAAACACCGCCCTACCGTTCCAGATAATCAGCGATGTTGGCAAGTTTTTCAGGATGATGAGGAGATTAGTGATTTTCTCCAGAATAAGGGTAAGTTTAAAGACACCTCCATAGATACAGAAAATGATGATGGCAGTGATGACATACAAATAAACCAAATGGAAGTGCTGCAACTTAAGGATAACATCATTCCTAAGGGATTGATTCCTTTGGAAGAGTTGTTTGATCAAGATGATGTAGCCCGCAAACCGACATTGAGGCCAACAGAAAATGGTGTCGAAGAGGTAAATATTGGGACAGCTGAGAATCCCAAGATGGTAAAATTATCAAAGTCATTGTCACCAAAGGTAAAGGCAGAATATGTGAAATTGTTGTCTTCATTTTCTGATGCGTTTGCGTGGGATTATTCAGATCTAAAAACATATGATACTAACATCATTCAGCATACTATCCCTATCAAACCAAATCAGAAGCCTTTTCGTCAAAGGTTGAGGAGAATCAATCCAAAGCTGCTACCATCGATCGAAAAAGAGGTAAATAGGTTGTATAAGTCAGGAATCATTGTGCCTATCCGATTTTTAGATTGGATATCAAATTTGGTGCCCGTGAGAAAGAAAACAGGTGAGATCCGTTTATGTATCGATTTCAGAAATTTGAATAAGGTATCATTAAAAGACAATTATCCGCTGCCAAAAATGGACCATATATTACAGCAAGTAGTTGGAGCATCAAGGATGTCACTACTCGACGGATACTCAGGTTATAATCAGATTTTAGTGCAGGAAGATGATCGTGACAAGACTGCGTTCACCACTCCTTGGGGAACATTTCATTATGCAAAAATGCCGTTTGGTTTAAAGAATGCAGGCGCTAACTTTCAGCGTGCAATGGACATGGCTTTTGCCAACGAGAAAGATGTGTTTTTGGTTGTTTACCTTGATGATTTAACTGTGTTTTCAAACTCTGATGAGGAACATTTATATCATTTGAAAATTGTTTTCCAGAAGTGCAGAAAATATGGCATTTCGTTGAATCCGAAAAAGAGCCTTTTTGCCATGGATGAAGGGAAGCTCCTTGGCCACATCATATCGAAAGATGGCATTCGAGTTGACCCTGCACGTGTTGAAGCCATACAACAGATTGAACAGCCCCGGAACAAGAAAGAAATACAGTCATTCAATGGTAAAATGAATTTTCTGCGTCGTTTCATTCCAAATCTTGCAGAACACCTTAGAGAAATCACGAACATGCTGAAAAAGGACAGTCAGGTAAAGTGGACAGAAGAGGCAGTGAAATCATTCAATTTGGTAAAGATAGCTCTTTCCTCAGCCCCTATTTTAATCAGCCCGGATTATACACATGACTTCATTTTATTTTCTTTTGCTTCTGAGCACACATTGGCAGCTGTTTTGATGCAAAAAAGGGATGGAGTTGAGAAGCCCATTGCTTTTTTCAGTCGGATCATAAGGGATGGAGCATTGAAGTACAATATTATTGAGAAACAAGCGCTTGCGCTTGTAAAGGCCTTGAAATATTTCCGAGTGTATATACTGCATTCCCACATTATAGCATACGTTCCTAACGCAGCAGTTAAATATGTTTTGGTACAGGCAGATCCAGAGGGAAGAAGGGGTAAGTGGATCGCTGCGTTGTTAGAATACGATGTGGAGATTAAACCAACCAAGCTGATCAAAGGAAAAGGACTCGCCAAGCTCATGGCTGAAACAAATCTGCATGCTCTAGACATAAATTTGATCGCTGCCATGTCTGATGAAGATGAGGAAAGTACGTCAGTTCAGGTATCCGATATTTTTGTTTCTTCCCCTTGGTATGCTGACATTTTATACGTGCTTCAGAATTTGTCTCCACCGCCCAGGATGCCTAGAAATAAGAGTAGAACATTGAAGTTAAGAGCTGCTAAATTCTTCATTCTGAATTCTGCATTATATTGGAAAGACCCTGGAGGTGTGTTGTTGAATTGTTTGGTAGAGGAGGAAGCTCAAAAAATTTTGGAGGACTTTCACAAAGGTGACTGTGGAGGCCATTTTTTTTGGAAGACCACAGCGAATAAGATTCTAAGGGCAGGGTATTATTGGCCTTCTTTGTTTTCTGATGTATTTAAGGCTGTTAAAAATTGTCATGAGTGTCAAATTTTCGAAGGGAAGCAGAAACTACAGCCTTTGCCTATAAAACCAATTGAAGTTAGTGCACCATTCCAGCAGTGGGGATTGGATTTTATCGGGGAAATCCACCCAGCATCTTCCGGACAGCATAGATGGATATTGACAGCTACAGACTACTTCACGAAGTGGATTGAGGCGATTCCCACTCGACAGGCCACAGATGCGGTAATTATCTCTTTTCTTGAAAATAATATTCTGTCACGTTTTGGGTGTCCTAGCAAAATAATCACAGATAATGCAGCGGCCTTCAAGTCTAAAAGGATGGTTGAATTTTGCTATAAGTACAATATCAGTTTGGGACATTCGACCGCTTACCACCCGCAAGGAAATGGCTTGGCGGAATCTTCAAACAAGTCCTTGGTGAATATCATTAAGAAATTGCTAGAAATCAACAAAAAGGGCCGGCATAAGAAATTAATGAATGCGCTGTGGGCTGATAGAGTAAGTCAGAAAAATTCGATTGGCATGTCTCCTTTCGAGCTGGTGTACATAATAGATACGGTTTTTCCTACTTCACTTGCTGTCCCGGTGGTCAAATTGCTTCAGGAGGCTGGGAGTGAGGAAGATCCTATGCAGCAGAGGATTAATCAGATGATTCATTTACAGCAGACACGAGAGGAGGTATTTCAAAATACTTTCAAGTTGCAGGAGCGCATAAAGAAGATCTACGACAGAAAGGCAAAAGCGGATAAGTTTCAGTTGGATGAGGTAGTTTTGAAATGGGATGCTCGGAATGAAGACAAGGGAAAGCACGGCAAATTTGAAAATTTGTGGAAGGGTCCTTTTAAAATTGCAGCGTATCGGGGTCAAAATGCATTTCTTCTCAAAGAAATGAATGGAGATGATTGTCCTGGAGGACCGATCAATGGTCGGTTGCTGAAGCGATATTACTTCTGAGTATTTTATGCTGATTTCATCATCATTGTACACATCATTTTACTTATGTTTCATTGCAAGTGTGTACTGATCTCTCATCTTCAGTCTGGGGCCCGGAGCGAAGGCTATAATTCTGGAGATGGAGGTTGGTTGGTTTGAAATTGTCAAGTTAGTTTTATCAGTCTTTTAGTTTTAAAGTCATGTCAGTTTTGGTCAAATTTCAGTCAGTCTTTAGTCAAATCTGCAGTCAATAAATAAGTCTAAAGTTTTTGTTTTATCAATTGAAATAATGATTCCATTGCCCAATGGATGAAGGCACTGTCTGACTTCCCCAGAGATTTGCTGTTCTTGGCATCTCCATGGAGCCACCATCCCCATTGGAGCCAATGTTAGAGTCGGTCCATACAGCCCTCCGTCAGAGATCGTTTCGCGTTTGCATATTCATTCTTAGGTGTCTCGCTTGTTCCACTTCGTTGCATTTCGCTAGGAACATGCCACTGATTGACGAGGGGGTCTGGTTGTCCTTTGTTTCCTCATGTTTGTACCTGCAGGGCTATTTAAAAAAAAAAATCTCAAAAAGTACTGAAGTTCATCGTCATTTCATTCATGGTCATTAAATATCAGTTTCGTCAAAAAGGTCTTTAGTCTTAAAGTCTAGGGTTTTCCGAGTCTTTTGCATACATGTCATAAAGCCCGCAGGCTATGAGGATGGTTTCATAAGTTTGATTTCATATTTTTTTTTTTATCATAAGCATTTGAAAACATTTCTAGTCCAAAACTCTGTTTTGGAACTAGAAATTGTTAATTTCATTTTTGTAATAAATTGTATTCATTTCACCGTGAAGAAACTTCACAAGCCTCTGATCTTTTCCTAAGCTAAAGTGCCGTATCCCTGCAGAAGATAGCAAATTTATCAGTCCAAAAAATCTGAAAAGCCAAAGAGAGATATTGTATTAAAAAGCCAAATGTAAAAATGCAGAAACATTATAAAGTGGGTTCTCAAAACACATTTGAAGTCAGATCTGATTGCATGAGATATTTTCTTCATATATAAACATGGCAAGCATAAATCAATTTCAACAAAATTCGCCAAGGTAAAGTCGAAATCGTGTTTGGAGGCCAAAATCGTAGCCATGGGTATGTCGACGCAGTCCGGAGGTCGCAGACCCACTTTGGCGCATGCACTCCACTTGGCAAATGCGACCCAATTCGTGCTGCTGCACAAGCAAATTTAACGCATACGACCCACTTGGCAAATGCGACCCACTTGAACATGCGACCCACTCTAAGTTAACAAAAAATTTAAAATTGCGTTGGGCGCCCAGATTCGATTCAAATTAGCTCCGGCGGCGTACAAACAGGTTTTTATCATCGCCCAATGGATTTTTAATGTAGTTGGGATGTCATTGATGTTGAAGAAACTAACCATGCTTGGAGAAAATTGTGTAAACCCTACATTCACCATGCAAATGATTCCTCAAGGGTTTTCAATTGTATGGACAGTTTATGAAGAATTTGGAAGCTTTTGAATGGTTCACACCCTAGCGCATTGTATATGTCACCCTCACGCCGTCAGTCATCATTTTATCATTGCCATTATACCCTTTCATGTTTTTCACAGTTTTCATGTTGACTTGTATTTAACCTCCATCACTATATCACTATTGTCATCATCATTCGACTACCATTGTCATGTTCATGTTGTCTTTCATATGGTCTTTGCAACGATGGTCCTATTCTACATTACATAAAACACAATCCTTTGACAGATTTTTGGCCATTATTAAAACTTGACTACACATTTGCATTTGGTAGTCATTTGTCAAACCTACTTGCAATCTGAACACAGAGATAGTGTTTATGCCATTAAAACAAAGCCATCCCTATCATGATTTTGGTTTTCCCTTGCTATTTGGGTATATGGGTGATATCTGTTGGGTTTTGAAAATACATTGAAACTTGATTTTCACTGCACCTCTATCAGCAGCTATATTACAACTATCTTGTTCACAGCCATGTCAGAAATAGAGTCAGTTTATGAGCAGGAGTCGGACAGTGATTCCAAGACTGAAGGTAATGTGCCACGGAGGTCTCACAGAGTTATCAAAGGTGGTGATCATCGCAGAGAGGAGCCTACTTCTTTGGCTCGGTTGCAGGCATGTCCACTAGCAATGGATTGTTTTTGGTATTTGTCATGTTTTCGATTTTGTGAGATGATTGCACAAACCCGGCTTCATCGTGAACTGGATCGTCTGTTTGTTCTACATTTACGGGATGGCCGTGTAAATCTTGCCGGGGTTGATTTCATTCTGTCACCCTTGACTATTGCTCAAGCCACTGGCATACCAAACATGGGCGAGGAATGGAACAAACGTCAGCATTTAGAGAAATTCCACTATGAGCCATACATTAAACCTGGATATATGAGTACTTGGGCAGAGTTTTTCCGTTCAAATTCTTAAGGGATGAGTTTGCACCGCTGATGAAACTCATCATTCAGTAATTTAGTTGTGAGGGCAAATATGCCCGTCTCTTTGCGTACCATATTCGTTTGTTGATGCACTTCACAAGGGTACGTATGATGAACATTCTGTACTTCATATATCGCAACATAGAGAGGATGGTGATTTTTGTACAAAAGAAGACGAGCCCAGCGCAGCAGCATAGGAGTATATATCATTACGCTTTGATCAAGATCATAGTGTTACATCAGTTGGCACAGCAGGGCATCACTTGGGAGGATTTCATCTCTCGTGACTTTTTCACAGTGCCACAGCCGCCTCCCGAGACAGTTCATGATGCGGGAGAGCCTTCACACCATCCGGACATTCCTGAGGTTGAGCATATCAGCGCTCCATTGGTTCTGACATATCAGCGAGGCCATAGGGCCTTATTTGTAGCTACACGGCGAGTATTATCTCCACGTGAGGTGGAAGGGGTCTTGCCGACTTCATCAGCAGAGCGAGTATTATCTCCACATGATGTGGAAGGGGTCTCGCCTTCTTCTTCAGCGCAGGTACAGATACAGGACAGGGGCAAGAAGCCCATGCATGATGAGGGCCCATCAGGAGGCCGAGACACAGATTTCACAGTCATTGATGTTGATGCGAGCTCTCCTAGCTCGAAACTGAGGGAAGTCATCCAGGAGCAAAGGGCCGAGAATGACAAGCTGAAAGATCAATTGCAGAAGGCTCAGTGGGTGATAAACTATTTGGAGCAGCGCAACAAACAACTTGAGGATGAGCTCACATATTATGAGCTGCGTCGAATCCGTGAGGACCGATAGTGGAATCGAAAGAGACCTGGTGACATGACACCAGCTGATCGAGATACTGTACTCACACATGTGAACATTCATCTGGAGAAATTGTTGGTGAAGGCCAATCGAGACAAAGACATGCTTCGTCACATGAAAGGCCATTATTGGGCTCGCATGCATGTCTGCGAAGCGAGAATGAAGATTCTGAAGAGGAGGTTGCGCGAAGCACTAAGACGGCGGAAAAGGCCTAATCCACTTCGAATTTTGGCCGAGGCTTTGTTGAATGGGAAATATACATGATGGAGGACCTTTGCTCCGAATTTGAGCAAATTCGGAGAAAATTTTGTCATTTTGAAATTTTTGGGTCTAAAAACAGGTTTTTCAGTTAAGTGGGTCTCGCACTCATATGCTCACTTTTTTTCGGGACACTTGCTGAAGGAAATTTTTGCATTTTTGGATTTTTCATGGTTATTTATGCATCCTCAGACATTACCTAAGCATTTCATCAGATTCTGGATGGTCAAAGAGCTCAAAACCACCATGAAAACCACCTTGCTGCCACCTTTTGCACCAGCACGAAGTACTTCTGGGAGAAATAAGTTTTGGAGGGTCAAATGAGCTCCAAATTGGGAAATTCTACTTGGGTTGGATAGTCAACATCCAGGGCTTTCTAACGAGCTATCATGAGCTCAATTTGGATGCCGGGAAGTACTTCAAAATCAGGCTGAAAGTTATGCGACCCACTTGGCTCAAATGCGACCCACTTAAAGTTTTGCTGAATTTTCAACTGCCATCTCAGATTTTCGGCTAGTTTGGACCAGTTTTGCTTGTGGATGAAATTTTTGGGTTTTCATGATGTAAATTTATGTTTGGCATGTAACTTTGGCTTATTTTTATCTATTCTAGAAGATTCACTCTCAAAAAGGTAAAAATCATGTAAATGGATCAGCTCCCACTCTTTTAGAGGCAAGTTGTTAGCTGCCTAGATTGTAGTTCCATGATTAGAATTGGTTGAAACTGATCCCTGAAGAGGGAATTCGACCCCTAGAGGTGGGGAAAGGTGTTAGAGTGATCTATATATTGTAATTTCTGAGACATTCTACAGGTTGGACTCTTGGGAGACTTTTGATATCATTGTACATATTTTTTCATATTTTGGCTAAGGAAAGATCAGAGGTTTTGCGGCACTTGTTGGGATCCTTGTGGTGTTTTGCTCTTGATGGTGTTTTCTTTCTGTTTACTGTAAGTTCTTCATGTTTAATGTATGCCATTCCTTTCATATGCTTCTGAACTAAATTGAATGAGTAGATGAGGTTGAATCCATTGTTTACCGTGCTCTGCCTTTGAATTCATTTAGTTCTATATGTTTTCGACTGTCTGGAGAGGATCCAAGTTCTTCTTTGCTCTCTTCAGCTCCTCGTCGGTCTGATCTGTCCGTATATCCAATCAAAAGCATCAAGACAATCACCTACCTCGCCCCAACTCGAAATCTGCAAAGGTCTGACCTTATCCCCGGACCCAAAATTTGTTTTTCCCATTTCTCCAACGAAAACCCAAAAATCAAAAATCAAACTTATCTATCTCTTTACTAGCCTAAAATCAGTTTCCTTTTAAAGTCATCTCGCACCTTATTGTTCATTTTATCGACACACTGAACCAAACATAAAGTTTCCATCTATGTTGAACGAATTTTACTATCTAGAGAACCTTTTGTTTGTTTTATTCTCATTGAAAACCATAAGCAGATTTTCGGAGGGGGGCTTTGTTGGTAAGTAGTTTCATAGTTGGGGTGCGAACTATCGCAATTTCTGACATGTGGCCAAGAGTTGGTTTGAAAACAACTAATTTCGGACCCCCCCTAGGCTGTTAAAGCTCGAATTACCCTAGGGGGTCTGAAATATAATGGAGACTGTTCTTCATAAATTTCAAATGCTTGGTTTGACTTAGGGTTAAAAGTTAATTAATTTTATAAAATAATTTTAATTTAAAACAAATATTTCCATAAAAAATATAATTATAATTTTATAAAAATAATATATTTTAAATCAAAATTAATATATAAAAGGAATAAACCATTCAAAAGAATTATAAATATATCTCTCAACATTTTTATCTTAGTAAGGAATTGACAAATTTTCACTGAAAATTAAAATATATTAGTGTGCCAAAATACGTTATAACAGTCACTAGCCCACCATGCTCGATCCCATTTAGAACATCCTATTTTGAAGAGGACCCATGGGCCAAAACCAATAACCTTTTCAAAAAGAAGAATATTCAATAACCCCCTCATTTATAGTTAATATTTCCCATAAGCTCGTATTCAATCAACTTCTAAATACATTTGTTAAAGTCTTCCATCCCATTAGAAATATGATCCATTTATATCACATTGTTAGGTCTTCAAATCTTTAATTTTTTTATTTTTTTTTTAAACATGGTCTTATCGTCAGTTAAGCCATCTTGGAAAATATGACCTATTCTGAGAAAGGGGATATGCACCACCCATTATACTTTCTTTCTGAGTTAGATAAGTTGGAAGTTGGAAAAAAAAGGTTTAATCACGCCTAGAGATTTTGGTCGACGTATGGAATTTTTATCCCAACACACAGTTTGTATATGAAGGAAGCATGGGGAATATCTCTAAAACCATGTCAAGTGATATCTCCATTAAATATTGATTTGTTGATAATGTTATGCCTTATAGTAGATTATTCTCTCTAAGAAGTTCAAACTTACACTCCTACGATTAAATAATTTCATGACATTTTTTATTGGTCTTATGAATAAAAACCAATAATTTATCCCAATATTATTAAGAATGATATTAAAATGTATGAAAGTTCTATTTGATATAATCTGC
The DNA here is from genome assembly GCA_034641835.2 of Pinus albicaulis. Classification (NCBI taxonomy): domain Eukaryota; kingdom Viridiplantae; phylum Streptophyta; class Pinopsida; order Pinales; family Pinaceae; genus Pinus; species Pinus albicaulis. The sequence continues at coordinate 155,149 of JAXQQM020069614.1, read as the reverse complement.
AATCAAGAAACCATCGTAAAAAATCTTCCCATAAAGGAAAATACTTCTAAAATTTGGCTTAATCTACCTAGTTCCCTTGATTGAATGGATTCAAAATTGTGTTCCAGTGGATAAAAAATAGGGGAATATCTAAGTATGCATTTATTTTCATGATTTGAACAAAGTGTGACAAAAGGATAACTATCCCACATCGTTTATCATTCAAAATGTCAATGAATGTGACAAAAATGAAATTTTCTCATTTATGGGTGGTTTTTTTGTTAAATCAAATTCAAACATACCATAAGGGATAACACAAAACCAAATTCATCCATACCTAGGGTACATTCTCGTATAGGAAAATGTTTACCCTTAAAATTATTGGAACCACATTTTACTAGAACATGTTATATATTTTTCACAACATCAAGCATATTGTGAAATCATGCTTGGATGGCTTAACCACCTGGTCAAAAAAAAGAGTTGAGAATCCATCCCATATTCATATAGTTTTTGAAAGGTTCCATTTCTATAAATTCATCCAAATCCAATATTTTCATACTTTGTGTCATGTTCAGGAAGTGTTCCCAACTTCATAATTGTTACACCAATTTTTGGTCATCTACCCTGTTACTATTAGATGGACCAAAGTACACCATGTAAGACCAATTTCACCCTAAGTAATATTTCTTTCACTATGAAAAATAACTTAGTAAACCACCTTTATTAAGTTGTTTATGGTCTAAACAGGAAACCCCACGAGGAAATATTAAATAAATCCACATTTGTTTGATTTTCTTCGAGGAATAATTAGTTAAACAATAGTTTAATTAATATTCCTGGTCATATTTAACCCAAAACAGGAAAATTAATTAGATAAATTATTATTTATCTTATTATTTTCTAGGAATAATTATTTAAACCTTATTTAAATAATATTCCTTATTAAATTTGACTAAATCACTCATAAATAATTAAATAAATCATTATTTATTTGATTTTTACTTAACCGCATCCTTAAAATAATAAATAAATCATTTATTTATTTATTATTTACAAATAAATGGATTTGGCCCAAGTCAAATTCTTTTTCCCTCCAACAAATATAATAAATATTCCATAAAAGTTGGATCTAGAATTGGTTAATAATATTTTAACTATGCACCAATATCTAGACTAACTCAATATTTTGTTATAAATAGAAGGGTTTTCCCATTCACTCACTACCTTTTGTTGCCTAAAGATCACTCTAGATCTATACTTTTGGTCTGACTTTAATCCACCATCATTGTCATATTTTGCAAAATCACTCAGACCTAAAAGTTTTGCGGAAATTTTTCTGAGATTTTTCTGGGTTTATCTGGGCCTCTATTCAGGGTTGTCTGACCTATGTCTCTACCTGTTTTGGACCTGTACTTGTTCTTTTTTTCTCATCAAAGTGGGAACCTATCCCCCTAGGGCTTCAGTACCCTCCACCTTTTGTGGAAGAGTTTTAGCTGCTACAGGTTGTCTGAAATTTCAGAGTATTCAACCTCTTTCAGATCTGATCCCTTACATTCAGATCCACTTCAGATTTGCTATTTATCCATCCAAAACACCTCCTTTTAGTTTTTTTTAGGTTTTCCTCTAGGTTCCCCTCCGCTTCCCTCTAGGTTATAGCCTTTCGCCACCTCATTTACAACAATTTTTCCTATGATTTCTTGTTGTTTTTTTGCACCTATTTCCAGAAGATCTGACCTTTAGATCATTGTCCCTCCTGACTTTAGGTCTATTGGCTATTTTGGTGTGTTTGACTAGATTTTTACCCACCTACAGAGTAGTTGTTGAGAGGCCCGCCTCCTTGAGTTTAGATTAATGCATAATTAGTTGTTTACTTTAAGTTATTTCAGTTTCATATATTATTATCTTCAGGTTTATTTATAGTTATACAACATACTTTTTCTTTTTCTCTACAAACATTTGGGTTTAAAAACTAAAATTTACACACTTAACACACACACCCTAAGTGAAGAAAATCTTAGTTAACACTGCCAAGAAATACTTTAAACATTGAAATCAATTGATCCTACCCCTCTCTGCCCTTGTTTCGAAATTATAATTAGTTGATCCTGCACCTCTTCACCCTTGTTGGTCTCTCTTCCCTTTGTGCCGTGTTTGTGTCTTCATCATTGCACCCCCAAGGTGTTTATCCCAGAGATTTCTTGGCCTTCATCCTCAGTTTCTGGTAGGAAGACTTACTCCTCTGTGTAGGATTCTAGTTAGTCCTCCACCGAGTCTGCACTTTGACTCCGCTTCTGGTTCATTGGGTTCCCCTTCTGGTTCCACCCCCGGTTCTCCCCCTATCACTATCACCATGTCTGGTTCAGGACCTAACGCTGGTGGTAACCCCGGCCCTAATGCTAGAAATACTACTAGTGGGACCGCAACAAGAACTACTCTGGCTTCTCCCTTGCTCCCCTATATGGCAGGCCTCAGGCTTCTCGATTTTAACCATTTTATCAATGACCCTATACGCCATGACACTGGTTGGCATGCTATGCCAACCAAGCTCCCTTCCATCATCCCCAAGTTTGAAGCTCTTGTTGGAGAAGATCCTACAAACCATGTTCGATCTTTCCATATGTGGTGTTCGTCTAACTCCATTACCGATGACTCTGTCCATCTTCAGTTTTTCCAACGTACGCTTACTGGCAAAGCTTCTAAGTGGTATGTTGACCAGGCCCCATCCTCTCATACCATCTTTTTGACTCGTGCCCGGGCTTTTCTATCTTATTTCTAGCTTCCCCTTCGTTATGACACTAGTACGAACTTTTGACTTCTTTCCATCAATCGTCTGCGACCCACTTATCCGATCATGTCCATGAATGGTGGAGAAGAAAGAGCCTATTTCGAGCCCCTACCTTCGAAGACCGTGTCTACATAGACTGGTTCCTTAGATCCCTTTTTCCTGCTATAGGCTCACATCCCTCAAACCGAAGAAGCCACTCTCCAGATTGTGTTAAAATATGACTTGATCTATGCTCAGTCTGGTTATGTTTATACCATTCTACCTGATCTTCCTAGACTCAGTGGTGCCCACGCACTGGGGGCATCTCATGCCGCTGACAGTATCGTTGGAGCTCTTTCTCATCCATATGCTCAGCCTCCCATGGGCTATGGTTTCCCTTAGGGAGGGGTCAGCAGCTCTAATGCTTTTCCCCCTCCTGGTAGCATGTATCTAGGATACGACATGCCTCCTCCTTTTTCCCAACCTATTTACCACAATGTTACTCAACCTCCTTATTATCCGTATCACAGCCTGGTGCTCCATCTCATCAAGCATTAGCACCTCTTCCTCCCTTGCCTTCTCAACCCTCACAACAGCAGCCACCACCCCCTCAGGGGTAGGTGTATGCACAACAAGGCGCGACTAATCCTCCTACTTCTAAAAAGAAGAAGAAATGCACTCAAAATCAATCTTCCCCCAGTAATCCTAGACGTAATCCTCAAAATAATGCACCTAACACTGCTAACCAACAAAAGGGAACTCAACCCAAGAAAGACAGGCATGTTCGCATGAATAAGCCTTGTTCTTGTTCTCGTGTTTATGGTCATTACACTCAAGATCGTCCCATTTTACCATATATGTGGTAGATGTGGGAGACTAAAGCAACATTGCGAGGACATCAAGCCTCCCCTTCCATCCCTCCCAATGTTGTGCCTAGTCAGCCGGTTGTGTTTACTAATCCTTTCCCTTAGCAAGGATTTGTGGCTACCCAACCACTTGAAGGACAGGCGGAAACTCAACCTCCTCCATCTGGTACCTCCGATTACCAAATTCTCATGATGAACTTTGACCAACCTATAACCATAGATATCAACCTTCAAACTCGGTCCCGTCAATACAACAAGCCTCCCGCTACGTCTGTCCCCGAGCCCCCTTCTTCAGGTTCTATAGAGCCTCTTTCGACACCTAACAGTTCTTTGCAAATCACTCAGCCTAAGGTAGAGGCTCATACCAAGATCCCTAAGTGACCATTACCCTGAAACTCTGCTTCTGGAAAAGCTACCCATTCGTATAGTATAGTAGATGATTTGGCGCAATCTCCTGTTTCCATCTCAACGTTGGAACTCCTCCAGTCGTGTCCTTCACAACGAAAAGTTCTACTATCTACCATGGTCACTGTAGATCCTTCAGATGATTGATTGATCGTCTTTGATGTTGACCGGTCAAAACATCCTTCTCTTCTTGCTTCTGTTGCCTTCCAAATCCCAATCAAGATCCGGAACGCCAACATTTCCCGTTGTATCATTGATGAGGGTGCATCCACCTGTGTGATGTCTGCTTCGGTTTGGAAGCAACTCAGATCACCTGAGTTTCCCCTTCCATGATCACTCTCTGAGCGTGGGATGGCCACGCCTCCTAGCCCATTGGCCTGTTCCACAATTGTCCTATTACTCTTGTAGGCAAGACTGTTTTCGTTGACGTAGAAGTCATTGATGCCCCCTTAGATTACAACATTCTATTGGGTCGTAGCTACACCTATGCGATTTCTGTTGTACCATCTGCGGTTCACCGCAAGATGTCCTTTCCCCATAACAGAAAGATAGTCACCATTGACTAGTTGACATATTACGAACCGAATTCTCAGACCTCCCCTGAGTCCATCATATCTTCGGTGGCCAATAAGAAAATTGTCTATCCCTTGACTAATGTCTCACCCAGATTCTACAAAGACTCCTCTTTTCTTGGTACATTCCCTGGTCTTTCTCCTCCTATTTCTGATCCCATCTCATCGAATGTTTCCATGATGCAATCACTTCAGGCTTCCCTCAAGAGGCCCTCCTTGGCTAGTCAACAGCCTCGCCCTCCATAACCTACTCCTAGCCCTTCAATTCAGCCTTCTGGACCTCCTCCCCTTGGCCCTTCACCTGCAGCTGGTATTCATGAGCCTCTCTACCCTCCTGGAACAATTCCTCTAGGCCTTAACCATCTCGGATCTATCCTTCCTGGCCACTACCCCTATGGTCATATATCGTTCCTTAGCTCCTCCTCCTGGAGTGTTCTTGGTACCTATCATGCCTACTCTAACCCTTCCTAACATGACCCTATGAATTCCTGTTTGGTACATCGATCCCCCAGCCACCACCCTGCCTGGTCAACCCAAAAATTATCTTTCTTTGACCCCGATTCAACCGGTCCCCATGACTTCTCCCACTACTACAGTGCCTCAATCGCCTCAACATGAACCTTCTCCTGTTTTGATAGCATCGGGTAAAAAAGGAAAAGCTTGCAAGAGGGCATCAAAAGACAAGGCTGCCCCCACTGACCCTGCTCCTCCTCTGCGTCCAAAGCCTTTTTATTTGTGTTATTTCATCACTCATGCCACCCATACCTATCCTGAGTTTCCCCGTATCAATCCCATGGTTAATGTTGCGTTCCTTGAGTCTATGGTCCCTGAAGCCCATGTTTCTTCCTCGACTGTAGCCAAGAACACTAAGACTATTCACACCAACCAACCTTGTGCTTTATGTGATCTCCATGGCCATTAGTCCCACCAAATTCCCCACCTCATGCATTACCGCGCCTCTTTGGAAGTAGTTCAGGAGTACGAGATTGAATAGAACCAATCCGCCTCTCCCGTCCTCGCGCAATATTCTTCAGGCCAGCTTAAGGATTTACTCGCTCCCATTGAAATTCCCCCTCCTAATGTCGAGATGACGGAGCCCGCAACCACCATCCTCTACCTATCATCATCCATGATACCGTTGGTGGAAACTCCCTCTGAGACTCCCCCTTATGTTTCGCCTGACCTCCCTTCAACGATCACCTTGGGTTCAAAATCGGTGGATCCTTCATCTACTTGTTTTTCTGTCACCCCTTGTGACGATGCGAATGTGAACCACTCTTCTCATGATGATGATTTAGATAGCTTCACCGTGTCAGGTGGTATTTCTTCCATCAGTTACCCCATCTTCTATCATGATGATGACATTATGGAAGTAGTCACCACCCCTGACTTTATCTATCCCCCCTTACTTCGAACCCATGCATTCAAACCACATACGCCTTGTGGCCATTATATTGACACCCAATTTTTGGTCAAGGGGCAAACCATATTATGTGAATGTCTAAGTATGTGAATGTGTTTGAATTGTTCAAGGTGGAAGCTTTGCTTAATTTCCTTCCCTAAGCAATATTCACCAATTGAAAATTTTTCAAGGTAATGGAAAAAAATTGTGTTAATTCATATCCAATTATGTCGAGATCATGAAACACTTCATGCCCTTTTGAAAAAAGGAGTTATGTTTATATGGGATAAAAATGTTTAATGATAATTTGGTTCCTTGAGAAAATCCTTGATATCTAACCGATTATTGAGTAACTATATTATAGAAAAGACATCACTTTGTATCTAGTTGCATTTGAAATGACCATCATTATGGTTTTGGTTTAGGAAGATAATTCACACCAAGAGAATATGGTGTACGATATAAGAAAAATCTTTTCCAAACCTGTCTTATGATACTCTCATGTTGAAAAATCAGCCTTGGCAGTAGTTCACGTTGTTCGAATAATTCAACATTATATCCTTATTTCAAGCATGATAATTATAATAGAAAATAATTCTATGAAATATATCTTGTCTTGATAAATAATGAAAGGAAAATAGTCCAAGTGGAAAATGATACAGGGTAAAAATGAGAAGTTGGGTTACATTTTTGTGAGAATCGGGGGCAGAAAACTTTTTTCTCAATAATTCGACCGAACTTTTATAAAAGTTCGGTCGAACTAATCGAGAGTTCAGCCGAAATTTGGAAATTAGTTAGGCTGAATGCATTCTTCCATTTACATTGATAGCGTACTGACGGTGGGGGAAAACATATTTTTGGTCAGAGATGGGAAAACCAGCAACAAAAGTTCGGCCAGAATTTTAAAAATAGTTCGGCCGAACTTGTTCTTATAAATATATTAGCCTGCAAACCTTAACAGGTTTCTTATGCACGTGTATCACGTCTGTCTCTGTCTCGTGTCTATCTTTGTCTCGCTCTATTGTGGTGTTGCTCTGTTTCTCTGTGATGAGGTGGGGTGTTGCAGTTGCGCCACGATGACGAGGTGAGGTGTTGTTGTGTTTTTTTTTGTAATTTTTTTTTGTTGATTTTTTTTGGTTTGATTTTAATTTAATTTTTTTTGTTCTCAGGGAATTTGTTCTGCGTCCTCCACGACATCTTCAGTGATATCCTAGCTTCATCCTTGTTGTGGATTCATCTGCGAATTTCTCTAAATTGATCTCCCGGCTTCGTCCTTGTTGTAGCTTCATCTGCGGATTTCTATGAATTTCCAGGTATGAAATCCTCTGTCATTGAAATCCTTTGTTAAACATTAAATGGTTAAACTGGGATATGATATCATGCTAATTTTTAACAATGTTATGTTCTATTCTTGCAAAAATTACTTCAATGTCCTTTTATTATCCCAATTAAAATTTTACTTTAAATAGCAATCACATTAACCATTAGATCAATCTTGACAATAATTGTATATAGAACATAGAAATAAAATGTAGAAGACAAAACAGATAAGGGAAAATCCAACAAATCTTCTTCTTCTTAATAGATATAAATGTTTAGAGAGAGAGATAATCCAATATTTTACAATGATAATGAAGTCAAATTCAAGGCTTTGATTTTCAAACTTTCCAAAATCCAAACGACAGTTGACCGAAAGATGCTTAGAAAACCAATCAAAACAACCAAGTGTCAAGTCTAAAATATCTTAGGAAACCCGAATTTAAGCCTCTGCAATTCTGGTCAAGGATCTTGATAATAATTGTATATAGAACATAGAAATAAAATTCAGAAGACAAAACAGATAAGGGAAAAACCAACAAATATTCTTCTTCATAATAGATATAAACGTTTAGAGAGAGAGAGATAATCCAATATTTTACAACGATAATGAAGTCAAATTCAAGCCTTTGATGTTCAAACTTTCCTCCAAAATCCAAATGACACTTGACCAAAAGATTCTCAGAAAACCAATCGAAACAACCAAGTGTCACCTCTGAAATCTCTTAGGAAACCCAAATTTAAGCCTTTACAATTTTGGTCAAGGAGTGCATAGTTGAATTTCCTTCAATGTAGGTCAATAGAGGGTCTAAAATTGCAATTGATAATCCCAGAGCTTCATTCTTTCAGCCTTCAAGAACTCGCTCAAGATTCCTCTCAAAATATCCTTCTAGAAAAAAGATAATATTTCTTATGCATGCACAATTATAGTAGTGTTAAAGGGAACATTTTTTTCTTTATATCTATTTGAGGTATGTTACACTCTTACATATCATATCAAATATTTTGTATTATTGAACTTCTTTCATGATATCTATGGTTGCTCACCTTCATTCAATCTTGGGCAAAAGGTCATGGTCTTACCTTAATTTCTATTCTAATTCCCTTCCCTAACTTTGATTTTTATTTTGACCTTGGAGATAAACCCAATCATTAAATATGATATTCATCCCTTCTAGGGAACTTAGTATGGGTTTCTTAGTGGTTTCCAACCCTTATGATGATGTGAGGTGGTGTTTCAAACATGGGAGTAACTTGTGTTTGCATGTGATGCTCACGAGCCATGGTTTCTTTTGTGAGTTATAGACGGTTTAGTTCTACCTCCTGAGATCAACTTTCTAAAAAACATGAAATATTCCTTAAAGTAAAAAATAGATCTATACTAAGGATTAATATTTATACGTATTTCTATTAAGAGAGAGAAAAAACCTATTATATTCAATGTAAAATACATGCATTAACATATAATTGTGATATTTTCCCTTCTTTCCAACTTACTCCATCCTTCTAGAAAAATCCCTTTTAATGAAGCAGATATATTCATAGTGATCCACTGATATTTTTTCACCAACAAATATTCCATTTTGGACTTATATATCTCAAAACTATGCTCATTGAATTTATGCATCTATATATTTAAAATACTTGAAACTATTTTATTACACCATAAGAATCATTTCCATATATCTCCCATTTTAATGGGGTCTATCACATTTCGAGAAAAAACACATTAGCCATAAAAGTTTCCCATTGAAACCAAAAGTAATTTGATACAAAACATAGGTTTTAACCTTATATAGTTAATTGTTTCAAATAGATTCTTAATAAAATTAAAAATATTCAATGTAAAACACATGCATTAACATATAATTGTGATATTTTCCCTTCTTTCCAACTTAGTCCATCCTTCTAGAAAAATCCCTTTTAATGAGGCAGATATATCCATAGTGATCCACTGATATTTTTTCACCAACAACTATTCCATTTTGGACTTATATATCTCAAAACTATGCTCATTGAATTTATGCATCTATTTCTTTAAACTACTCAACTATTTTATTACACCATAGGAATCATTTCGATATATCTCTCATTTTAATGGGGTCTATCACATTTCGAGAAAAACACATTAGCCATAAAATTTTCCCATTGAAACCAAAAGTGATTTGATACAAAACATAGGCTTTATTTTCCCTTCATTCCAACTTAGTGGACATCCTTCTAGAAAAATCCCTTTTAATGAAGAAGATATATCCATAGTGATCAATTGAAATTTGTTCAACAACAACTATTCCATTTTGGACTTATATATCTCAAAACTATGCTCATTGAATTTATGCATCTATATCTTTAAACTACTTGAAACTATTTTATTTCACCATAGGAATCATTTCGATATTTCTGCCGTTTTAATGGGGTCTATCACATTTCGAGAAAAAAAATTAGCCACAAAAGTTTCCCATTGAAACCAAAATTAATTTGATACAAAACATAGGTTTTAACCTTATATAGTTAATTGTTTCAAATAGCTTCTTAATAAAATAAATTATATTCAATGTAAAACACATGCACATTAACATAGAATTGTGATATTTTCCCTTCTTTCCAACTTAATCCATCCTTCTAGAAAAAACCCTTTTAATGAAGCAGATATATCCATAGCGATCCGCTAATATTTGTTCACCAACAACTATTCCATTTTTTACTTATATATCTCAAAACTATGCTCATTGAATTTACGCATCTATATATTTAAACTACTCAACTATTTTATTACACCATAGGAATCATTTCGATATATCTCCCATTTTAATGGGGTCTATCACATTTTGAGAAAAACACATTAGCCATAAAATTATCCCATTGAAACCAAAAGTGATTTGATACAAAACATAGCTTTTAACCTTATATAGTTAATTGTTTCAAATAGATTCTTAGTAAAATGAAAAATATTCAATGCAAAACACATGCATTAACATATAATTGTGATATTTTCCCTTCTTTCCAACTTAGTGGACATCCTTCTATAAAAATCCCTTTTAATAAAGCAAATATATCCATAGTGATCCACTGATATTTGTTCACCAACAACTATTCCATTTTGGACTTATATATCTCAAAACTATGCTCATTGAATTTATGCATCTATATCTTTAAACTACTCAACTATTTTATTATACCATAGGAATCATTTTGATATATCTCCCATTTTAATGGGGTCTATCACATTTCGAGAAAAACACATTAGCCATAAAAGTTTCCCATTGAAACCAAAAGTAATTTGATACAAAACATAGGTTTTAACCTTATATAGTTATTTTTTTTCAAATAAACTCTTAATAAAATAAAAAATATTCAATGTAAAACACATGCACATTAACATATAATTGTGATATTTTCCCTTCTTTCCAACTTAGTCCATCCTTTTAGAAAAATCCCTTTTAATGAAGCAAATGCATATCCATAGTGATCCACTGATATTTGTTCGCCAACAACTATTCCATTTTGGAATTATATATCTCAAAGCTATGCTCATTGAATTTATGCATCTATATCTTTAAACTACTCAACTATTTTATTACACCATAGGAATCATTTCGATATATCTCCCATTTTAATGGGGTCTATCACATTTCAAGAAGAACACATTAGCCATAAAAGTTTCCCATTGAAACCAAAAGTGATTTGATACTAAACATAGGTTTTAACCTAATATAATTAATTGTTTCAAATATATTCTTAATAAAATGAAAAATATTCAATGTAAAACACATGCACATTAACATATAATTGTGATATTTTCCCTTCTTTCCAACTTAGTGGACATCCTTCTAGAGAAATCCCTTTTAATGAAGAAGATATATCCATAGTGATCCACTGATATTTTTTCACCAACAACTATTCCATTTTGGACTTATATATCTCAAAACTATGCTCATTGAATTTATGCATCTATATCTTTAAACTACTCAACTATTTTATTTCACCATAGGAATCAATTTGATATATCTCCCATTTTAATGGGGTCTATCACATTTCGAGAAAAACAAATTAGCCATAAAAGTTTCCTATTGAAACCAAAAGTAATTTGATACAAAACATAGGTTTTAACCTTATATAGTTAATTTTTTCAAATATATTCTTAATAAAATGAAAAATATTCAATGTAAAACACATGCATTAACATATAATTGTGATATTTTCCCTTCTTTCCAACTTAGTCCATCCTTCTAGAAAAATCCTTTTTAATGAAGCAGATATATCCATAGTGATCCACTGATATTTTTTCACCAACAACTATTCTATTTTGGACTTATATATCTCAAAGCTATGCTCATTGAATTTATGCATCTATATATTTAAACTACTCAACTATTTTATTACACCATAGGAATCATTTCGATATATCTCCCATTTTAATGGGGTCTATCACATTTCAAGAAAAACACATTAGCCATAAACGTTTCCCATTGAAACTAAAAGTAATTTGATACAAAACATAGGGTTTATCCTTATATAGTTAATTGTTTCAAATAGATTCTTAATAAAATGAAAAAATTCCAATGTAAAACACATGCATTAACATATAATTTACTTGAGAAACCCAAAACGAGAAGATCATTTTTTTATTCGTATATTAATTTTTAGACCATCAAACACACACACACACACACACACATGTATGTATGTATGTATGTATATATGTATATATCCCACGACAATTATAAACTACCAATCCATTACCTTGGATCAGATAAAACTTTAGTTCTTTAACTGAAACTGTAGAACCATGGGGTAAACTACCATGCACTAGAAAAATGCTAAAAGAAAAAACCATGTGATGAAAACCATCATAAAGGGAGAATTTGTTTTTCCCAAAAACGTTTTTTTGAGGCACTACCCCTGAACACCTGTGTGTGGGGAATTTTTCGTCTATATGAAACCCTAAAGTTGGGGTCCTTTCCTCCCATTTTATTCCCACCACTATGCTTAGAAAAATATATAGTGCATGGAGTATTCACATAAAGAATATAACATGTACCAAACATCCAATAATTCTCCTTAATGTGACCATCAATGTTGCAATGGTTAGAATTATTTCTACTACCCTTACATGGATGTGTAGTGGCTATTTTATTCTTATCCTCCTATTTTCAGTTCTTATTCCCCTCTTTCAAAGCTTCTTGGTGCTATTTTTTCTTCAAACCACTTAAGTACCCTTTATTTTGGCCTATGGTTTCTAGATAATGTGTGTATACACATGGCTCATACATTATCCTTAGCTTGGAAAGAATCACTTGTTTTTGTAGATGGTTATATAGACCCCACATATACTTAAGGAGTACATTTGGGCTCTTGGGAAAGATATCCAATAATATGACCATATTTTTGAACTTAATACACTCTTATACACCCTTATGTCTACATAAACTAGTGTGAGTGATTCCATGGGTCCTGTACACACTTCATAGGGTATAATTGGGACAGGTAGTGTTAGCTTCTATAAGTTCTATAGGCAGAGTCTATAAAGGGCTAGGTAGCCTCTCGATCTCATCTTTTATGAAATGTGACATATCCAGTAAATTCCCCTATAGTCAATATCTGGAATAGATCTAAATAGAATTTCTTCATTTTAATGCCCCCTAGTTTGTTGGTTGAGTCTTAACTTCTACAAGTTCTAAAGCAGTATGTAAAGGGCTAGGTAGCCTCTAGATCTCATCCTTTCTTAAGGCATGTTATTGAACTAGATGTGATTTATGCCATAAATTTTAAGGCAAACTTTCATGCAAACCATGCATGAACCATGTATATGTGTCATAGATCTCCCTTAAAATCTAGGAAATGAAATATTTAACGCATCTCATTTCTAGATGTGAATTCTACTATAAAATTTAAGATAAACCATGCACATGTCATTTATCTCATGCACATGTGCCATTTCTCCCATGAATTTGAAATAAATTTCAATTTAATATATTTTTATTGAATTTGTTTTTTTCAGGGATAAAAAAATCCACTAAATATAGTTGAAAAATGGAAATTATGCATAGATGTTTCTTACTATCCCAATCCAGGGAAAGCAGTGATTACATATGTGCTTTCCAATATTGCAACTAGCAAAGTCGTCCAAAGGAAAATGAATATACTGGTAAGAACAACAAAAAACGAGGCATATTATATTGCATTGATAGAAGGCTTGGGAACAACTATGGAGTGTGGATCAAATGGAATTGTAGTTTTCATCAATTTTGAACTTCTATGCAACCAGATGAATGGCATATACTAAGTTAAGAAGGAGACGTTAAAAAAACTGCATATAATAGCAAAAAATATTGTTAGTCAATTTCAAATTTTTAGTATAAGAAATTGTACAAATGTGAATAAGATGTCTGCTAATCTATTGTGTAGGGCAATGCCAATTTAGGATTCATCTATCAAAGATAAATTAATAGATGAATTACAATTATACAAGGCAATTCCAATGCAAGATTCATCTCTCAAAGATGAATTATCTTTGAGATACTCTTTTTCAAAAATTCAACATTCATCTCTCAAAGATGAATTAGTTTTGAGACGCTCTTCTTCAAAAATTCAAGATTCATCTCTCAAAGATGAATTAGTGTTGAGACGCTCTCCTTTAAAATTTATTGATGGACATTATAACATATCTTGGATATGTGTGTCTTTTGTACTTATAAATGCGTCTTTTTTAATGACCATGTGTTTTTTTCAATTATATACCAAGTGTGCTCCCACCACACCATGTAAAGCGCAACTTGGTGAACTTCACATTTTTATAAAATTAAAATGTGAGGACTTCAACAAGTTTTTGTTTAAATGGAGTTTCATGCTTCTCTTTTAATGACCACGTGTTTTTTTCAATTTTATACCACGTATGCTCCCACCATCTAAAACACAATTTGGTGAACATAACATTTTTATAATTTTTCTTGCTTAAATTGAGTTTCACACATTAGTTAGTGCTTTGAAAGTTATATTTTACATAATTTGTGTACACTAAATTACATTAATTTTCCGAAATTTATTTTGAATTTATTTTAAATAGTAATTTAAAAAAATAATTGTAAATGTTCACTGTAGATATATATATATATATATATATATATATATATATATATATATATATATATATATATATATATATATCATGGAGGATGAGCAATCAGACTCAACATAATCCCACATCTCTATGAGAGGGGGATCAAAAAGGATCGAGGGTGTCGGCAGTATTTAGCAGGCAATCTTAAATCTCCATACATACATACAGATGTGTGTGGCCAAATGAAATTTATTTTTTATCAATTTTGTGAAGAGTTAAATTAGTTATATAAGTTTCATTTTTTTTAGTTTTTTTAGATCTAAGAGGAGAAGGGTGTCTACTCCATCAATGGAGCATGCCCATGGTTCACGCAATCGTGGTATGGTTCACGCAATTTAATCAATGAATATGTACATGTATTTATACGTATGAATGTATTTTTGAATTGATTATAAATTAATATTTGTTTATGAAGCTTCTCTCTCATCTCGTGAGGTTGGTGGTGATTCAGATTCCCTTATAGGGTCATCAATAAGTGCTGGCGGGTTGTATGAAGGTGGTGATATGTATTCCCCAGAGGCCAATCAAAATATGGTTGTGTTGGTTCTCAACCAATCGATGGTCGTGTTGATTCTCAACAGTCTTGTTCAAGTTCTCAATAGTCTCAGGGTGGGCAAGATGCTAGCCAACCACATCGAGGTGGCCATCAATTTGAATATTTTTTTCATTCAATTTGTACAAATTTGTTTACATGTGTTTTTTTAATATACAAAATTTTATATATTGATGTAGAGGCTGAAAATGCTGCTCCAAATGTTGCTCAAAAAAGCTAGGGCAGAACGCGTCATTCAAGAAGAAGGTTGTCCACCAACCACGACTTATCCGGCTGACATTTTTGATATACCTTAGGAAAAAAACATGCAACAATGCACCTTAGAAAGGTGTCAACATATTCATGAAAAATTACAAAGAGATCTCGTGGATTTGACTCTACCTACTAAGAGTCGAAAAAGCTTGGAAATTGTTACACACTCTTTAGGCGAACTAGTAGATGTGTACTGAAAGCTTGGGCCAACCACTGATACTTTTGTAGAAGTTATGAGAAAAATAAGGGAAACAGTGATGGGTCCTAATAAATGGGAGGTTGTTAAACAAACATTTACAACATAAATGGCCAAGACTATGTTTAATTTCAAAGAAGGGCCGAAAAGAAAGATGTTTAAGGTGCAATATTTCAAGCACCCTAATATAGCTCACTATTTGTATGATAGACACCTTCCGGCCTATGGAAGGCTCCCATGGAATGACGAGGTTCCGCTTTATTTTGCAGAATTATTTTTGCAAATGAAACCCAATTACAATGACCTTCTCTCTGAATTTTTTGGTCCTGGGAAAGGTTGATTGTGTGACCGTAGGGGCGCTAGGTGTGATGTTGAGTTGCCTCGCCCTGAGCCACTATTGGTTAGTCGACCTTTTCATGTCGAAACTTTGCGGTCAAAGATGGAAACCACTTCTCAAATTAGTCAAGAAGCAAGGGATGCCATCATTGACAATGTTCACAGTGGATTGGGTGGAGTCGATGTTTGTCTGAATCGAAAAAAAGCACATGAGAATGCACACGCTAATTTTGTGTATTATATAGATGAAGAGATTGACAACATGAGTGTTGAAGATATCAAAACATATGCAAAGAATTGTCGCAATGGTCGCAGAACCTAATTGTTCATGAGGAAGAAGGCATGGGAACGATATGTGTTAACGGTTAGAGTTCAATTATTTTAACACATGTACCATTTGTAATAAATACATATATACATACATTTTTTTGTATACATTAATCTAACAAAAATGTATCATTATATGTTAACACCATTTGCAGTTTTCACGCTTGATGAATGAAGAAAATTTTAATATCATGGTCAGAGCCTCTGGTTCAAACAATCAAGATGGGTCTCGCCATTAATCATACAATCAAGATGGTTCTCAGCATCAGGATATGTTGGCAAATGTTAGTGTTTTTTAAGTGAACATCATGATGTACAATTATTTTTTATCTATTATTATATATATCAAAACATGATAAGATATTTTCAAAATAAATAATTGTGTGCACATGTACATATACATATATATAATAAAATGTTTTAATAGATTCTGATACCATCCGATGTTTTTGGGATGGCGGTACCTTCTTCTTCTTTGGGAGATGTACCTTCTACTTCCTTATGAGATGTGCCAAATCCACAATCACAAGTATGGACAATTTTTCACATTTAAAATTTATGTTTTAAAGTTATATATTGCACCTCAAAAAGTTCCATAAAAAAATGAGATACATCTATATCTTGAGTTATTTTACATTTTTTGAATTTTAGGTTTCTATAGAGGATTTCTTTCCTCCACGGACTCTATCGATGGAGATAGGAACATCCACACCATTTCAACCATTTGAACAAGTTGTCTAACTTTTTTTTTAATATTATTGAAAATAAGTTTATATATGCATTTTCATTTGAAATTTTTTAATATATATATATATATATATATATATATATTGTTAAAGATGTTCCAGTGGAGGAAGTTTTAGTAGACGAGAAACAAATGGAAAGGGAACCACATGAGGTATTGCATGATTTTTTTGACATTTTGGTTTTTTAACATGAAGCTCTATATATTCTCACTCAATTTTAAAACATTAAATTTTAATGTTTGTACACATTGTGTACAGGTTCCCCATGCTTCACATGATAGCTCGAGGATCTTGAATTTTCTAGGAGAGACAGTACATCCATTTGTATTTGATGGATGAGGCACATGCACTATTTGATAAATGAGGCACATGAAAACATGAAACATTATATTTTCAATAGATTTAGTCTTAAATTTACTTTTTTATATATAGTCTTATCTAGATGCAGTCATATATAACTTGATACTTGATACTTGTGAGATCTACAAATTTTGGACATATTTTATGTGAACTACATTTGGTACATGTGAATGTGATATATAATGTTTTTAAAACTTAAGTTTTGGATGGTTGAACTACATTTGGCATGTGAAGTAATGTTACAGTGTTATATATAATTTGTTTTTTTTTTTTAAACTCAAGTTTTGGATGGTTGAACTACATTTGAAATGTGATGTGAAGTAATGTTGTGTTAAATATATATATATATATATATATTTAAAGTGTTATAGTTGAACTACATTTGGCATATGAAGTAATGTTACTTGATACTTCATACTTGTGATCTATAATGTTTTGTTGTTAAAACTCAAGTTTTGATACTTGTGATCTATAATGTTTTGTTTTTATAATTGAATTTTTTGATGGTTGAACTACATTTGGCATGTGAAGTAATGTTGTGTTATAATTTGTTTTGTTTTTAAAACTTAAGTTTTGAATGGTCAAGAACTAAATTTGGCATGTGAAGTAATTTTGTGATCTATATTAATGTTTTGCTTTTGAAAATATCAAGTTTTGGTTGAACTACATTTGGCATGTGAGGTAATGTTGTGATGTATAATGTTTTTTTAAATTAAAACTTAATTTTTGGATGTCATGATCTACATTTGGCATGTGATATAAAATTAAATATTTTTATTGGATAGTTGAACTATAATTGGCATGGCATGTGAAGTAATGTTGTGATATAATAAAAAAAAATTTAAAACTCAAGTTTTTGATGGTTGAACTACATTTGGCATGTGATTATGATTATATTATGTTTTGTTTTTAAAATTCAAGTTGTTGTTTTCCCAAAAAAAAAAATTCACATGAATATATGTACAGGTAGAAATGATTTTACACATGTTTGAATATATATGTTAAAACGATTGAAGTACAATACATATTGATGTGTGTGTGTGTGTGTGTGTGTGTGTATATATATATAATCATAAGATTCTAGGTCTTGTTAGATGTGCCAAACAATCATAAAATTTTAAAAATGCATTCTATAATGTATATATATGCAGTACGTGCAACATTTTTTCTCAGTGCATGTACAGAAAAGCTACTTTCAGTTAATTCCATTCTAGAACATATATATCCAGTATGTGCAACATTTTTCATCAATGCACATAGAAAATCTACTTGAATAGTTAATTGCATTCTAGAACATATATATCCAGTACTTCAACATTTTTCATCAATGCACATAGAAAAGCTACTTGAATAGTTAATTTCATTCTAGAACATATATATCTAGTACTTGCAAAAATTTTCATTAATGCACATAGAAATTTAGCTACTTTTAGTTTTAATTTCATTCTAGAGAAAACACACACACACACACACACACATATATATACTTCTAGAACATATATATCCAGTACTTGCAAAATTTTTCATCAATGCACATAGAAAAGATACTTTCAGTGAATTGCATTCTAGAACATATATATATCCAATACATGCAACATTTTTCATCAATGCATGTATAGAAAAGATACTTTCAGTTGATACTAGTGTGCATGTACCAAAACAATGTAGTTGTGCAAACACTTGCACAGATAACATAACAAGGCAACTCAATTTCTAGTTGAGTTTTGGAAGTTCTAAAACATGAATCCAAAGAGAAGAAATTGTTGGACAGTTCAATCAAAAAAATTCCAATGGAATGCCATCTTCAATGATCCGTTCATGATCAAATTTTGACATTTTCCATTTCTTAATTCTTCTTTTTTTTCTTTGATTGAACCTCTATCAACTTTATGCGTGCTTCACACACCAAGTGACTATATTGACAACTTATGACATCAGTTTCGTAGTCTTCAAAGTAAATAAAATCCCCACTTTGATTATTTTGTCTGAAAAAATAACCTTTCAGTATAATAGATCCTCTTTCATATGGAAACCCGTGATCATTATAGTTTTCTAATAATTTCATTTTTCATTCAGTGCAACGCATCAAATAATACTTCACATTTTCATCGTTGTCAGTAGGTGCAATTACAACAAAAACATCTCCTGCACAATAAAGCAAACTTAACAAACTTATGTATTTAAATTTATTTCTAGATCTCTATCATTTGAAAGCAATTCAAATGTTACCTTCTCTAACAAGATCAAAAACTCAATCACCATTAGATGATATTGTAGTCTCCTCTGATTGCATTTATTCAAACATTGCAACAGAAATTTTCCCATTTGTATTTAGTTCTGTATGTTTCCAATATTTTACATACATTTTTTTTTCACAAAATTCATTGGATTATGTGTTGTCTATGCAAACATGACAAAAACAAGAATATTTTCTTTTATCCAATGCAAACACATTTGTGGACAACTTTGTTTTAATTGAATGCAATTTTGGAGTCCCTTTTATTGTTTCAACGTCATTTCCAATTGATCTATCTACATCTTCGATCCCAATATGCCAAAAAAACCTATATATGCAAAATTCAAAGAAGAATGTAAATATGATATCAAAATACCATCAAAGATAATCATTGTGATAAATGTACACTATTTAAAATTAGATGTCCAATAAAAATTAAATTGAAAGTACCTTCACACTTCCCTTGATCGATTAGTCTTATGGCTTAGAGCATTGATGCACCATTGAAAAAATTCTTTAGCATCCACAAGTCGGCTTGCAAAGGGGTTCATTTGATATCTTCGAAATGCTCATTTTATGCATGCCCCTGCACCATCATGTTCTCCTTTTCCATGGCCAGTCTCAAAGAAATTCCAACCATGTTTAATGCAGGTTTTCTTATGAAGACAACACAACCAAAAGAATGATCGTGAAGATTTTAATTGACCTGCGCATCCATCTGACCATATCCAATTTTCATTGAATTTTATTCCACGACTTTTCAAGTAGTCATAAATATTTCCAAAACAATGTTGTACAAAATATGTATCATGTGTACAATCCTCACTGATATAAAAGTGATATTATTTAATAACATGTCGATTTTCATTGGTGCTTTCTATATGATCGACGTTTTGTTCAACATTTCTATATAGAATATGGATGAGCATGGAGACTTGGTCAGAATGATAGTATTCACTTTGAATTTCTTTTTGTGGAACAAATGTGTAGTTTTCTGCAAAATCAATTACTGACAAAATGGTCTCTAGTGAAAAAACTTCACAGGATTTTTTTAATTGCAAGTCTTTCCATCAAGCTCTATGGGAATGCTTGGTGTATTTATAAATTTCTGCCTCAAACTTTCTCAAAAAACATATCACAAAAATTTCTTCTTCTTGTAATTCAATTCTTTTAGCATTATTTGAACCTTGAATCGATGTATGGATATATTCATAGCTCTTCCATTTCACTTTCATGTTGGACAATGATTGATCATTTATATCAATACGATATTTGTTTTGAAATTTAGTCAAATTTCCACAATCATCACATTTTTTACCACCAACACATTTTTTTTCATAAAATAATTCATCACTTTCTCTTTCACATAGAATTTGAGATATGAAATCACAGATAGTGGAAGGAAGAGGTGAATCTTTCCAAAATGTTCTACCAAAATTAAGGAATGTGTCATCATATAACTCAAATTCCACATGATAGCGACAACAACAAGTGTCCCATACATTGATAAGTTTTACATACCATGGTTTTTGTTGAACAAAAGCATTGATTGAGACATGAATTTCATGATTCTCTTCTTTTAACTTGTTGAACAACTCTATCTGAGTGGTTTCGAAGAAATGTTTTTCATGTTGTTCGTACTGATTTCATGTTATTCTTCTTCGCATCACATCCCTTGCATTTGGCGAAACACGTGAATTTTTCTTCCAATATTCATATATTGTTTTTTTAACATTTTCTCCAAGTCTATCTTTGTATGGTTGCCTACAAATAGCTCTCCAACAAGCGAGTTCATAATTTACATCTATTTGCAACCGAAATTTCCGATGTTTGTGCAAATTTTTTCGTGAGGTCCCTAATGCTTGTGCCATAGATTTTACGAAGCGATTCTCTTTAGTACTTGATGAAACCACTGCCATATGTATTGCTCTACGTACAACTGAAAAAAATTTATGTCTAGATTTTCTAATTGAATTTATAGCACTATTTATATTTTTTATCACATTTTCCTTCATTTTTTTAATCTTTTGTTAATTTTTGAATACCCAATAAAGTCGTAGCTTCTTTTAATTTCCTTAATGATAGGATACCTTTCAACATTTGGGCTTGAGCTGTCACATTTTCCTTTATGAAGTATGTATCAAAAATGTGTTTAACATGATATCTTATAACATGGTCAACTCTTTTATCTCCATATGTGTGAGTGTCAACATTTTCTAACATCTCATCATCGAAATTGATCTCATCTGTACATATTCAATAAATAACTAAATTAATAAATATGTATAATTTCAATAATATGTGCATGTATTAAACACACACACACACACACACACACACACACACATATTTACCTTGTGATTCAATTTCTTCACTTCAATTTCTTTCAACATTTTCACCATATTCAATCATTGGTTCAATATCTCTTTCACTTTCTCTTTCAAAATTTTGTACCTCATCATCAATTTTTTGAGGAATATCTCTCTCTGTTTACACTGCAAAATATTTTTCAAATTAGTTTATCAAATAAAAATTAAGCTTCACATTTTACACTAGGAAAATTTTAAATATCAAATTCATAATATTTACATTTACATACCTACTTCAACTTCAAGTTGAGGTTGATTTTCCCTTTCAATATTTGAGAGTGCTTCTCTCTTTCTTTTGCGAGATTCTCTTGTCTCTTCTCTACGTTCCTCAGGGTCTCTTTTTTAATTATATTTTCTCGTGCAAATCCTTCAATTTCCCATCATAATAGAGTATGAAGTTCAAAAATTTTCCTTCAAAAATTTAGAAAAAAACTTAATTAAAAAAAACATCACAAAAGATTTAATTTAAAAAAAAATCATTTTAAATTTTTTGCAAAAAAATACATACTTCAATCGAAAACACTTACTTTAAAAAATTCAAGAAAAAAAGGTCTTATAAAATGAAATGAAGCTCAAAATATTTCCTTCCAAGTCCTGCAAAAAAATTTCATTTAAAAAGTTAGACAAAAACTCACATTAAAAAATAATTATAAAATATTTACTTCAACCCAAAACACGTACTGTAAAAAAATGTCACTTCAAAAAATACCTCCAAAAATTTCCATTGAAAATTAATTCCAACTTCTTAAAAAATGGCACTTTAGAAAATACGTCAAAAAAACCTCTAAAAAAATATCACTTTAAAAAATACCTCCAAAAAATGTCCTTTGAATATTAAGCTTAAAAAAAATCCTTTCGAAATTAAACCTAAAAAGAGTCCTTAAAAATTTAAGCCCAATACTTCTAAAAACAATAAAAATTAAGCCCAAATCCTCTAAAAACAAAATACCTTAAAAAAAAATGAAACCCTAAAAACATCCAAAAAATGTATCACATACCTCCAAGAAATGTCCTTTGAATGTACCTCCAAGAAAAGTCCTTAAACTCAAAACAATCATTTGCAAAAATGTCCTTTGAATGTACCTCCAAGAAAATTCCTTAAACCCAAAAAAATTATTTGCAAAAATGTCCTTTGAATGTACCTCCAAGAAAAGTTATTAAACCCAAAAAAACTATTTGCAAAATCAGACCAAATTTGCGAAATCATACGAAAATAAAGAATGCTTTTACATCAATTTATATTGCCACGAAATGTTTTTTTGGAGGGGTTTCGTTGTATTTTCTGGCCGACGGAAATTTAGGTAAAGGTTCGGCCGAACTTTTATGTCGTTAGACTTGACGGGCTGCCGGCACAAAAAACAATTCTTTCGAACTTTTTTGAAGAGTTCGGCCATACTAACACGTCTGCAATTACGCAAAACCAAGCTATGAATACATATACTCAACTTTGGATTGATTAAACTCCATGAAACACTCTGAATTAACTATCGGAACTAAGACAAGCATTTTTAGAATTAAATCTACTTTCAAGAAATACAAATTTTATGGAATTTCATAAATATTTACTAATTATAATTAATTTTGTAATAAAACGGGTGTAAACAATTTCTGAAGGTCATTATGATTCAGTGAAATCATAATTATGTATCTTCCAAAATACACTGTAAGCAAAAATTGAAAAAATTATGGTGCATTACATTGGTCTGTCGTCTGTAATGGGTAGGTTTTAGATTTTTAGTTTATAACTTATATGTTAAGAAATTTCGTGCATCACGAAAGATATTCAAAATATGCAGTTTTTTCATATTGGACCAATTCAAAAAATTCTAGTAATTATGATATGCATCAATTGGCTTTGTAAATATAACGAAACCGAAGTAGACTCTTTCTAGATTGTTGTAACACATTTAGTTTCTCGAAAACACAAATTTTCAAATAATACAACAATGCGTATTAACATGACTTCTTATGAATCTTTTCATTGTTAAAAAACACACACTCAAAGAAATGTTAAGTTGACATATCAAATGTGTATAAAAAAATTCCAAAAAATAAGTAATAGAAAGTTAATAAAATTTATGACAACTTTTATTTTTATCGCAAAATAAAATTCTAAACAGAAAATTTGTTTCAGCTTGCAAAAGTCTCTAGCGTTTGCATATATTGAAATTCTTATAATTTTCTTCTCCAAATAAAAAAAGTCTCTAGCTTTTGCATAGTTAATGTTAGGGTTTCCCTCAGATATTAAGAATTATTTTCAAACTAATTTTTTTGCGTAACAAACATTTATCTCATTACCTCTTCCAATATATGGTTTGGATATATCTTGGTATATCTCTAAACTAAACAATGATCTTCTCAACTCTCTCATAATCAACTTTTGTGCATTCATATTCATGAGAAGAGATACCTCATTACAGGAGACACTTTGTATCACTAAGGGGTTAACCTCGTTTTATGTTAATGCTTGATGGATGAAGAGGTAAATAGGGTTCTTAGTAATAATCATAGTAGATAATGTGGTTGTCACTTATTTGGGTTGGCCACAACTCATAAGATTTTTCATGTAAGATATTTTTGGACTTCCATTTTTAAGGATTATATGAAAGTAGTTAAGAAATGTCATCTTGATTAGGTGTTTAAAAAAAATGTGTGTGCACACTTCTCCACTTCTCCATTATAGCATGTTTTTATTGTTGCCACTTTAGCAAAATGGGGTGTTGATTTTATGATATTTCATCCAATTTTAGTGAAAGGTCATATGGTGGACTACTTCACTAAGAGAGTTGAAACTATTTCTGTGTCCGTAACGATGGTGAAATAAATGTTCTAATAATATTCATTGTCATTTCATTGCTAGGTTTATAATTCCTAAGGAAATTGTCACTGGCCATGTGCATATTATTTGAATAAATAGAATCTATGAACAAGATTTTGAAAACTATTCTCCATTGGATCATTAAAAAAAATATAAAAAATTGATACAAAATGTGTTTTCCATCTCTATTGGATTCACTCCATTACAGCATGTTCATGGATTGAATTAAAATTTCATATTGAAATTTGCCGTTGGGCTTGTACTTGGCACGAAGTGTAAGGAAGAGTGCCTTCTTAAACAGCGTGATGAACATAGTATACGTGTGATTTCCATGAATGAGGATTATAAAAGTCATTTTAAGACTTTAATACGACATGTTTGTCCATCCTCATGTAGTCTATGAAGACGAATTGGCATGAGCTTGATTACGCTAAATATGCCCTCGGGAAAGGAAATTTAATATTATGTAGCATGGTCCTTTCCTTGTGAGTAGTGTTATTACTAGCAATTGCACCTAATGTTGCAAAGGAAACGCCGTAAGGAAGAAGCTAGAAAGAAATCAATTGTAATTAATTTGATGTAAAACAGAGAAATTAAGATATTGATTGTCAAAAATAGATATAAAGGAATTAGGATACAGATAGCCAAAACAACAGGTAATTTTATCTGAAACTATATACATAAGTGCATGTTTTCTGATAACAAAATTCACCTTGTAGCAGAGAGTACAGCATTCCTAAGTTTCTTCCTTGGTTGAGGACTTCCTTGTAGAACCTAATAGTACAATCACGATAAGTTCATAAATATCACTATTCACTACAAATTAACTATCTAGATACATATGAAGTGATGTACCATATAGCATATATTATTCAAGAATTCAAGCTATTTGAAACAGATATGGATTTCAATTGAACAAACCCCACTGACCATTCTGAACCAGATATGGCCATATCTGTGACAAAGGATATGCAGGAAAGAAACCCACTGCATATTACTATCAAATTTCAACCAGACTGATGTACACACATAATCATGAACACCCGCGGATACAGACTCTGATAAACATCAAAACCATGTCCAACACCATATATGGCTTCCCAACCCTCCCTCTAACACACAGATTAAGAGTTACGAATTTATCAATAGGAAATCCATGTTCGCAAGATGGAGATCCAATCACAAATCTGTAGGCATATGAGACCATCAATAAAATATGACAACACATTTACAGAAACAAATAACAAATTCCTATTTCATACATCATGGATATCAGATATGCTGAATAAATCACAACATAATATCGATTACAGACGGAAAATCGATGTGGGTTTTGCAGCTAGTTACTTACAAAATACAGGAGCAATCCACTTGAGAATTGTAAGAGAAAAATACCTTAGAAAACTCCTTAAATCAATTCGCATATGAGACAAATCCTACCCATTTTCAAGTATTTTCTTTATTATAGTAAGTGCTACAAAGGAAAATGAAGGTGGTGCCCAAAACCATTATCCATGTCACAGTGACAAAATATCCATTCTTCATGAGAAGATAAAAGTTTTTTTTTTTTTATTAAATCTATTTATATATGCCTCTGTTGGGTATATCTGTCTTCTTTTACATTTATGAAGACACAGAAGGAATGAATAAAGAACTGATATCAATGGTGATGTCGCCACAAATTCAAAGAATCGGGATTAAAGAGTGACAATAAGTTACTGTATTGGCTCTCATATTGGGGTCAGGAAAATATCTTTGTGCATCTTACCAGTCTACTCTCAGACAACGAGATTGAGTCTCTCTATGTAGAACTTGTTAGAGAGTTTGAGGCTTGCATTCTTGGCTATTTTTCCTTTCATTAGGACCATTCCTCAGCTATTATTGATCAGAGCAATGAAGACTCTAAGGACAAAGAATGTTTTTTCAACTTTAATGGAACAACTGAAGGCCATTGGTAGCTACCCACCCCTTCATGAGCCAAACAACATAGTTGACCCAGCTAATGCCAATATGGGAAGTCCGGTGATACTTCTTGTTGGAGGTGGAATGGGTGCTGGCAAGAGTTCTGTTGTCAAAGACGCAGTGAAATGGTGAAGCTCCTACATGCATTCCATATTGATTGTATCCTTAAAGAAGTATCCCTAGATGAAACATTCAATTTAGAGAGTAGTTGTGTTCTCCACAAAAGAGCTTGTTTACAATGTCAGTTATCATCATCATTTGTATCTCAGGAAAAAATAAAAATTCCTAAAAACCTAAATCAAATAATATCTGATGAGTTATATATTTGACTGCACTGTGACACTTCGAAATTTATGAATTTGCTATTTTCACTGTAAAAGTCACATTGTAACGAAACTAAATTTTTGTACAGTCCATTTTGGTCACATGCAGAAAAAAAGGCAGTTCTAGTGGAAGCAGATGCATTTAAGGACACAGATTCAATATATCAAGCTCTGAGTTCTAATGGCTATAGAGAAATGTTGGAAACTGCAGAAATTGTGAGTATCAACTTGCTAAACTGTTGCTGCAAATATTGTGTTCGTTGGAGTGGGTATTGAGTTGCAAATTGTCAGCAGAGATTGTTTGTAACATAGTAAAATCTGTATAAAATAGCTACATAAAGCTTCCACTGATGCAGCATCATCCCTCCTTGTGACTGCCCTGAATGGAGGTCGAAATATCATATTTGGCGGAACTATGTCATAGAAGTCATTTGTGCAGCAAACAATTGCAATGGTGCGAGACGTGCACCGTAGACGTTATAGGATGGGTCCAGGATATCATGTAGACAGTAATGATGTTGAGCATGAAAAGTACTGGGAAGTAGTTGAGGAGTATGATTCAGTGTCTGATGGAGAGAGTCTTAAACAGAGCATGATGGAAGGCCCTTTGTCAGGAAAAGCCAGTGAAACTCAAGAACCATTGTTGGAAAGTGGACAGTCAAGAAAGCCATACAAAATAGAACTGATTGGAGTCATCTGTGATGCACCTTTAGCTGTTGCCCGAGGAATGAGGCACGATGAAACGCAAGGCCTTCTACCAACGCCTTCTAATAAATAACTAATATCAATGGTGATGCTCCCACAGTCCAGCAACTGGGATTAAAGGAGGACAATACATGCCATTGGCTCTCGAAGCTTGCAGATGATTTCTTGATGTTAAACAGGAGCATTTCTGATGGGGGTCAGGAAAATATCTTTTTGCATCTTACCAGTCTACTCTCAGACAACGGGATTGAGTCTCTCTATGTAGAACTTGTTAGAGAGTTTGAGGCTTGCATGCTTGGCTATTTTTCCTTTCATTGGGACCATTCCTCAGCTATTATTGATCAGAGCAATGAAGACTCTGAGGACAAAGAATTTTTTTTCAACTTTAATGGAACAACTGAAGGCCATTGGTAGCTACCCACCCCTTCATGAGCCAAACAACATAGTTGACCCAGCTAATGCCAATATGGGAAGTCTGGTGATACTTCTTGTTGGAGGCAGAATGGGTGCTGGCAAGAGTTCTGTTGTCAAAGACGCAGTGAAATGGTGAAGCTCCTACATGCATTCCATATTGATTGTATCCTTAAAGAAGTATCCCTAGATGAAACATTCAATTTAGAGAGTATATGGATTTCAATTGAACAAACCCCACTGACCATTCTGAACTAGATATGGCCATATCTGTGACAAAGGATATGCAGGAAAGCAACCCACTGCATATTACTATCAAATTTCAACCAGACTGATGTACACACATAATCATGAACACCCGCGGATACAAACTCTGATAAACATCAAAACCATGTCCAACACCCTATATGGCTTCCCAACCCTCCATCTAACACACAGATTAAGAGTTACGAATTTATCAATAGGAAATCCATGTTCGCAAGATGGAGATCCAATCACAAATCTGTAGGCATATGAGACCATCAATAAAATATGACAACACATTTACAGAAACAAATAACAAATTCCTGTTTCATACATCATGGATATCAGATATGCTGAATAAATCACAACATAATATCGATTACAGACAGAAAATCGATGTGGGTTTTGCAGCTAGTTACTTACAAAATACAGGAGCAATCCACTTGAGAATTGTAAGAGAACAATACCCTAGAAAACTCCTTAAATCAATTCGCATATGAGACAAATCCTGCCTATTGTCAAGTATTTTCTTTATTATAGTAAGTGCTACAAAGGAAAATGAAGGTGGTGCCCAAAACCATTATCCATGTCACAGTGACAAAATATCCATTCTTGATGAGAAGATAAAAGTCTTATTTTTATTAAATCTATTTATATATGCCGCTGTTGGGTATATCTGTCTTATTTTACATTTATGAAGACACAGAAGGAATGAATAAAGAACTAATATCAATGGTGATGCTGCCATAGTCCAGCAACTGGGATTAAAGGAGGACAATACATGCCATTCGCTCTCGAAGCTTGCAGATGATTTCTTGAGGTTAAACAGGAGCAGTTCTGATGGGTGTTAGGAAAATATCTTTGTGCATCTTACCAGTCTACTCTCAGACAACGAGATTGAGTCTCTCTATGTAGAACTTGTTAGAGAGTTTGAGGCTTGCATGCTTGGCTATTTTTCCTTTCATTGGGACCATTCCTCAGCTATTATTGATCAGAGCAATGAAGACTCTGAGGACAAAGAATTTTTTTTCAACTTTAATGGAACAGCTGAAGGCCATTGGTAGCTACCCACCCCTTCATGAGCCAAACAACATAGTTGACCCAGCTAATGCCAATATAGGAAGTCTGGTGATACTTCTTGTTGAAGGTGGAATGGGTGCTGGCAAGAATTCTGTTGTCAAAGACGCAGTGAAATGGTGAAGCTCCTACATGCATTCCATATTGATTGTATCCTTAAAGAAGTATCCCTATATGAAACATTCAATTTAGAGAGTAGCTGTGTTCTCCACAAAAGAGCTTGTTTACAATGTCAGTTATCATCATCATTTGTATCTCAGAAAAAAATATAGATTCCTAAAAACCTAAATCAAATAATATCTGATGAGTTATATATTTGACTGCACTGTGACACTTTGAAATTTATGAATTTTCTATTTTCACTGTAAAAGTCACATTGTAACGAAACTGAATTTTTGTACAGTCCATTTTGGTCACATGCAGAAAAAAAGGCAGTTCTAGTGGAAGCAGATGCATTTAAGGACACAGATTCAATATATCAAGCTTTGAGTTCTAATAGCTATAGAGAAATGTTGGAAACTGCAAAAATTGTGAGTATCAACTTGCTAAACTGTTGCTGCAAAGATTGTGTTCATTGGAGTGGGTATTGAGTTGAAAATTGTCAGCAGAGATTGTTTGTAACATAGTAAAATCTATATAAAATAGCTACATAAAGCTTCCACTGATGCAGCATCATCCCTCCTTGTGACTGCCCTGAATGGAGGTCGAAATATCATATCATCGGGAATCCAGCCGTTGAAGTCATTCAGGCAAAAGAACACGGTGGTAAATGGTGCGAGACAACCGTAGACGTTAGTAGGATGGCACGGATACTTCTGCGAGATGAAATGGTGTTGCTGGCACAGTGCATCCGGCAGAAAGAGGTGAGTGATCTGCACATCCTGGCGGAGTCTTGGGTCGCAGTGCACATACTGAAGGCCTCGTTAAAAAGGCAAAGAAATTCTCAAGAACGGTGGTTGAAAGTGGAGTCACCAAGAAATCCACAAAATAGAAGTGATTGGAGTCATCCTGTGATGCACCTTAGCTGCTAAGCGTAGGAATGAGGCATGACCCACTAGCGCTCTCACCAACGCTCTAATACAGAACCGATATCACTAGATGTCGCTTGCCGGGGCCCAGCAGAATCGGGATTAAAGGAGACAATACATGCCATCGGGTTTCCCTAAGCTCGCGTATGATTTCTTGATGTTAAAACAGAGCAAATTTCCGATGGGGGTCAGGAAAATATCTTTGTGCATCTTACCAGTCTACTCTCAGACAACGGGATTGAGTCTCTCTATGTAGAACTTGTTAGAGAGTTTGAGGATTCCTGTTTCATACATCATGGATATCAGATATGCTGAATAAATCACAACATAATATCGATTACAAACAGAAAATCGATGTGGGTTTTGCAGCTAGTTACTTACAAAATACAGGAGCAACAGAGCAATGAAGACTCTGAGGACAAAGAATGTTTTTTCAACTTTAATGGAACAGCTAAAGGCCATTGGTAGCTACCCACCCCTTCATGAGCCAAACAACATAGTTGACCGAGCTAATGCCAATATGGGAAGTCCGGTGATACTTCTTGTTGGAGGTGGAATGGGTGCTGGCAAGAGTTCTGTTGTCAAAGACGCAGTGAAATGGTGAAGCTCCTACATGCATTCCATATTGATTTTATCCTCAAAGAAGTATCCCTAGATGAAACATTCAATTTAGAGAGTATATGGATTTCAATTGAACAAACCCCACTGACCATTCTGAACCAGATATGGCCATATCTGTGACAAAGGATATGCAGGAAAGCAACCCACTGCATATTACTATCAAATTTCAAACGACCAGATGTACACACATAATCATGAACACCAAGGATACGTACTCCGATAAACATCAAAACCATGTCCAACACCCATATGCCTCTCCAACCATCCCTAACACACATATTAAGAGAGTGATTATGATGGAACCATGCTCAAAAGATGGAGATCCAATCACAAATCTGTAGGCATATGAGACCATCAATAAAATATGACAACACATTTACAGAAACAAATAACAAATTCCTGTTTCATACATCATGGATATCAGATATGCTGAATAAATCACAACATAATATCGATTACAGACAGAAAATCGATGTGGGTTTTGCAGCTAGTTACTTACAATATACAGGAGCAATCCACTTGAGAATTGTAAGAGAACAATACCCTAGAAAACTCCTTAAATCAATTCGCATATGAGACAAATCCTGCCTATTTTCAAGTATTTTCTTTATTATAGTAAGCGCTACAAAGGAAAATGAAGGTGGTGCCCAAAACCATTATCCATGTCACAGTGACAAAATATCCATTCTTCATGAGAAGATAAAAGTCTTGTTTTTATTAAATCTATTTATATATGCCTCTGTTGGATATATCTGTCTTCTTTTACATTTATGAAGACACAGAAGGAATGAATAAAGAACTGATATCAATGGTGATGCTGCCACAGTCCAGCAACTGGGATTAAAGGAGGACAATACATGCCATTGGTTCTCGAAGCTTGCAGATGATTTCTTGAGGTTAAACAGGAGCAGTTCTAATGGGGGTATTGAAAATATCTTTGTGCATCTTACCAGTCTACTCTCAGACAACGAGATTGAGTTTCTCTATGTAGAACTTGTTAGAGAGTTTGAGGCTTGCATGCTTGGCTATTTTTCCTCATGCCATTGGCTCTCGAAGCTTGCAGATGATTTCTTGATGTTAAACAGGAGCAGTTCTGATGGGGGTCAGGAAAATATCTTTGTGCATCTTACCAGTCTACTCTCAGACAACGGGATTGAGTCTCTCTATGTAGAACTTGTTAGAGAGTTTGAGGATTCCTGTTTCATACATCATGGATATCAGATATGCTGAATAAATCACAACATAATATCGATTACAGACAGAAAATCGATGTGGGTTTTGCAGCTAGTTACTTACAAAATACAGGAGCAACAGAGCAATGAAGACTCTGAGGACAATTTCTTCGAGGTCGGCTTCATGGAGGCATTCTGCATTCGTCTATAAACTTCCAGGGTTTCCACATTATGTCCATTCCGCGTGTATCCTGCAATCAATTGTCCATGAATCAACGCATTATTGTTGTATCAGGAAACGCCATAAACAACCATACTGTCGGCCTACAAAACAATATGCAGTCACTCCAATGGCCAAGAGAACCGCAGATGCGCAGTTTCCTGCCCCTGCCATTCTCGCTCACGCTCACAACGAGCTAAGAAACAAACCTCTGTTATCAACACACAGACAGCACAAAAACCCTACGCCTCTTTGAAATCCGAGAATGTCCAGGTCGTCCAATGCCCTACCTTCATAACTGCATTGTAAACTAACTTTTGGATCAAGGGTTGAAAATGTTTGAATCGTCTAACATATAATCTAAGGGTTTCACATTATGACACGATGCACATCAGCAAAGTTGTTTTCAAATAATAACGCCTTACGGCGTAAATATTGCCTGCTAAAACACAAATAAATATACCAAGGCTTTTTGTTACAAAATATCGAAAAAAGACATACTATCTGTCTAAACACAGAAATACCCATTATTACCTCACTCTTCGTCTGATAGAAATACTAACAAAATGCATATTATTGGCCACTCTTCGTCTTATAGAAATACTAACAAAATGCATATTATTGGCATACAAACCTAAAGACAGCAGACAAAACTAGCTGTTACAAAATACCATAAAACATGCCCTTTTCCTACAAACATAAATATTGATTTCAGACTGCAAGGTAGAAACCCTACCAACGGAGGGCAAGAGATTATTAGGATTTGGACAGCATTCAATCGCTATTGAAGGAAAGGTAATTTGATGATGGTGTAGCTTTTGATGCCTGCGGCCAGGCACAGCCCTTTAAATTATTTCTCTGTTCTCTCCTTCCCACCCGTTGTATAAATCATCATTACTATATCATATAAAAACACTCAATTGCCTTGACATACTTTCACTTTCTTTGTTTTCCCAAACAAGTGCTTCCACAATTAACACTTCTCCAACCTTCTTATCAGCGATTTCACACACGGTTCATCCTCCCAGTCATGAATAAGCCACTGCAATAATGATAATGGAATATTTCTAGCCTTCAATGAATAATCCACTGCAATAATGATAATAGAATATTTTATGTAGTAAGGATAATAATAGCATAAGTAAATTTTTTATGCAAATGCAAAACCATGGATGAAATCATGAGAGGGTACGTGCTCAAAGATATTTCTCTCCATATGCTCCACAGCTCCAACGCTCACTCAATCTCAATTACAACCTTCTATATATAATGATGCACTTTCTATCCTTTTACATCGACAAATTTATATTACAACAACAAATTTATATATTGATGCTGGACAAATTTATGTTGGTCAATTGATGCTGACCGACATTAGAAATCTTTTGTTTTGGGAGGCGCAGTGGCCTGTTATGCGAGGCGGCAGTGGCAAGTACATTAGATTAATGTCATGAATATGTGAATGTTCTTTCACAATCATGGATAAAGCAGATGCCATACCTCCTCCAACATCGCAGCGTGTCTACTTTTGTGCCACGCCATGACAGTTCTAGTGTTAATGACCATGGCCTCATTGAATGTGTCGTTGACTTGGGGATTACGACCTAGAAATTCCCCAGGGACTCATTTCATAATCTTTGTTAAATATGGAGCAGCCTTCCAACACAGATTCGTGCAAATATTGATAAGCTTGGAGGTAGTCTTTCTCGGCTATTATAATCAGGAAAGGCCCACAAGCTTGTGGATTTTCACAGTGGACCAATAGCTTCGAAATGCCCTTCAACCCATACTTTGTTTTATTGGTATCTGCACTGATCGACTTCTTCTTGTTCAGTACAAAAGCCAGAGGATGCAAGAACTTCAGAATTTTGAGGATCCGGTTGTGCTTCAGAATTTTGAGGATATGGTTGTATGTAGTTCTTTACAGAATTTTGAAAATTTGGTTATATGTAGTTTTTGTTAAGGTTTATTAACGGTTTTTTCTAACTACTAATCTAACGAGAAATAAATCCTTAATCATTGCATAAATGTACACAGTAACAGATAAGAGAGTTGTTTTGAAATGAAAACACTACGGCGTAATTATTATATACAAACGAGAATATGAATGTTCTTGCCGCAATTGAGGCAACTCCTAGAAAGAGTTGCATGCCGCCGGGTCGGTCCCATAGTATAGGTTCTCTTACGAATCTCATCTACACTTTGCATACGCATTATAACCCGCGGGAATTTGCGGCCGATCGCCTCCCTATGCCTTTGTTCTAACCTTCATCTTCTCTTGTGCAGGAAACTATATTCTCGAATTATCTAGAACTTCTTCGATAAGTTCTGCAGGGATGCCATGTTGTTTGATGACCTGCAAGAATCCAATTTTTCTAAGCATACTTAATTCTACAGTTTGACAGAAACTTCTGCCTCCTTGTGAGCAACTTTACACTCCATGTGTTGCGTATTCAGAAGACACACAAAAATCCACAAAAAGATTCACATAAGCGCCTCTATTTCACGGAGAGCGGGCAATAATTATACCAACAAAATGGAAAATAGAGTCCGCAAATGTCGGCTCCTCTGATTCCGTTTCCTGTTTCAATCGAACGGTTGCGGCTGACATTACACTGCCGAATTCATATCCGAATCTCCGTATATATGCTGAGGCGAAACCTGGAGATGTTTTCATGTGTCAAATTCCTTATCCTCTTTTTCTTTTCAAACATATAAATCCCTAAACAAAACATGGCTTCTTTCATGTTCTATTCCTGGTTACTTTATCAAAAGAGAAGTGATAAGCAGTAGATATGGTGAGGTGGAACTCGATCCTCCGTACAAAGGGATATGCATCTTTGACAAAGATTTACGAAGATCTTTAGTGTTTATGGAATTTGTAATCGCAATCCCTACGTTAAAATAAATGGTAGGATAAGGCGGAAGGGATCCTATTAATTTGTGTGGTACCTGATGACGAGAGTATATGTTCGGTTTTAATTTTATGTTTCCTAATAAAACGTAAAATTTTCCTAATAAGACACAATATATTAATCGAAATTCAAACGCTGTGTAACCCTTTTTCAGCGATAAGATGCCACGAATGAATATGTCTACATGTTTAAAAAAACTAAATGATTCGACGATTTCCATTAAGAACATGTCTGTTGGATAAAAGTGAATTTCTGTTAAGGGAAGAGGAAGTATTAATGTGGAATGATATTCACCCAAGCTCGGAATATGTCACTGTTGTTTTATTGAGGACTGCAGTAATGGACTAAAGCATCATAAAAGGCACTGAGGTACAGGGACAAATATTACAGTCACCACACCGATATCAAATATTAATAAGAGGCTCGAAGCAAACCTCCACCATGTGACCCTCAGGACTGTCTCAGTTAGCGAATAATTTGAAATATAAAAAAGAAAAATTGTTTAATAACACAAACTATATGCGATA
Source organism: Pinus albicaulis (assembly GCA_034641835.2). NCBI lineage: Eukaryota > Viridiplantae > Streptophyta > Pinopsida > Pinales > Pinaceae > Pinus > Pinus albicaulis. The sequence continues at coordinate 119,324 of JAXQQM020069614.1, read as the reverse complement.
AGATTAACCAAGTTTCAAACGTGTGTAAGACCTTTTCCACCGATAAGGTGCCACGAAGGAATATGTCTACAGCTTTAAAATAGATTAATTGAAGACTTTTTTAAAAACATTTATGGTGATTTTTTTTTTTAAATTATAACCTGTAAGTATCGTGAACATTATTCGGTTTCGGTAGTTTCTTTCTAAGGCATCGCTTTATCTCAAATCCATGAAAAAAAGGAAGCAGTCAACTACGTACTTCAATATTCGACAAGAACCCGTAACATAGATGAGGCATGAGCCACGCACTGGAAGTAAAAGATAGCGATTTACAACAGACAGGAATGTCCCTCGAAGCTAACAAAGAGATCACGTACAAGCTACTATACTGTGTACATTGTACTACGCTCATTGTATTAGGTCATTTTAATATAATTTCCAATATTTGCACGACTGCACACCAGGTACGGTATACAAAGTGTAAAAATTTAACTAAAAATTTAACATGTTTAGATCTAGTTGCACTGGGAGGTACATTCTACAGTTTGTATGATATGTAATTGTGATTTATGGTTGAAAGAGGTACATTCTGCCATTTGTATGATATGTAATTGTGATTTATGGTTGAAATTTTATTCATGTTGATTAAAATAAAAAAATTTAATAGTTTGAAAAAAAAAATTTAATTTAAATGTTTTATATAATTTTTTGTTTGTTTGTTTGGGTTCTTGCATGATTTCAGGTTAAATTTATGGTTTGAGAAACCATTATCTAAAGAGATCTAAGCCGTTAATTATTTAAACCTTTATATAGTTATTCAAATTCAACTTATATGATAATTATTAAAAGCATAAGATAATTTTATTACAGTTTTTTTATCATATAGGTTGAATTTAAATGGATCATAAATTTACTTTCAACAATTTTTGTTACCACATCACAATTCCAAAGGGGTAAAATATTAAATATCTTTACTCTTTACTAAAGTCAATAACATTTCTTAAAATAAAGTAAAAGGGTTAATTCAACACAAAGAATAAAAAAAATTGCTCCAAAATCTTTTAATATTTCTTTTAATTAAATATGTGTAAAATGAATTTTTAAAAAGAAAACTATATCCAATGGATATATTAAAATCTCTAAACACATAAATATTTCCACTTCAAAGTTGTAATATTTGAAAATTTTGTTATCATGCCATGTAAAAAATATCATTAAATCTAATATTAATACAACTTGAGTGGCCCTAATGGTTAAGATCATGTGTTTTCTCCTAAGAGGTCACATGTTCAAAAAGAGAGGGGGTAGAGTATGTATGTCTTCATAAAATAAGATAATAATAATAATAATAATAAATTCTAATATTAATATTATAAATTTAATAACTTAGGATTAATACAAGATTAAATTTATTATATTATAACATATATTAATATATCATGATATGTATTAACTATAGATATATATGGGAGGGAAGAACAAAGACATAGTGGGAAGGATGAGAGAGGAGAAAAGACTTGGCAAGGATAAGATTAAATTTATTATATTATAATATATATTAATATATCATGATATGTATTAACTATAGATATATATGGGAGTGAAGAAAAAAGACAGAGTGGGAAGGATGAGAGAGGAGAAAAGACTTGGCAAGGATAGATAAATATCGAGAAAGAGTGTGTATGTTTTGGTGGTGATATAGACAGACAAAACAAAGATAGAGAGATATATAAAAATGGAAGGTGAAGAGAGTGAAGAAGAGAGAGATATAGAGAGGGAGATATGGATAGATATGTAGGGATAAAGCATGTGTATTTGGGGATGGGGCTCAGACAGAGAGACAAATAAGGAGAGATGGGGGAAGTTATAAATATATATGGAGGGGGGAGACAACGAAGAATAATTCTTGAACTAGATGCATTATTTTTGTGTATATGGTGATTTCTAATCCTATTTGATTGCTTTCATTGAAGGAGATAAACTAAAGGAGAGGGGAGAGGAGGAATGAAGAGAGAGAGAAGGAGGGTAGTGAGAGAGGGAGAGAAGGGTAAGAGAGAGAGAGAGAGGGAGACGTAAAGATGGAGGGGGGGAGAGAGAGAAGGAGAGAGGGAGGGAGATAGTGAAAGGGTTGCAGGGAAAATAGAGAGAGAGAGAGAGAGAGAGAGAGAGAGAGAGAAATAGAGAAATTTGGTGATCTAGGTGGATATTGGTGGCCACCCACCTATTCCATTTGGACCCCCACCATCGGTTCTTTCAGTATTTTAGTTTCACCACAGTTTACTGTTTTTAGTATTTTTTCAAGTCCTGAACTTCTCGAGTAGTTCTGAGGCCCTAAATGACTTTTTTGGGAAAAATGGGAGCAACATGGGCCCTAGACTGATGTTGCTCATTCAAAAGTTGTAGTCACTCGATAGACATTTCTAGCGAGGTATTGATCGCGTCAACTAGAGATCATATGCCAAAATTACATCATGGGGAAGTTGATGTACCAATTTACCCAAACGGGGTGAATAGTTTTGGCGCTTCATCTCCTAGGGTTAGGTTTTTGGATGTTTATGGTTTTCCATTGTCTCTCAACAGCAAATAGGCCTTAGAGCCTCATTGTAACATAGTGAAAAGGCCTGTAACTGCCACATCTCTTCTCAGAGATAAGCCTACAAGCGCCCTAACTGTTTATTCCCATTATGTTTGTAAGCATATTTCAGTCATTTGTTATTAATGAAATGAAGTTTTATTTATGCTACATCTATGTGTTTATGTTTATTTATGTATATTATTGCATTTCTGCATAAATTTGTATCAGTGGTATTAGAGCGGTCTGCCCTTTCGTTGTTTTTCTTTGCATGTCCCCAACAAGGTACTGATATAGGGAGTTAAGACACGATCTAGTTGAACCCTTGCAAGATCAGCCTCGTAAACCCTGATGACCTCCCATGGCGGAAGAAAAGAAAGGCGAGGGAGCAAGAGATTCTATCAAAGTATTGCTTGAGGAGGCCTTCGAGAAACAAAGGAATGTGATGATGGATAAGTTTTCCCAGATCCTTCAACAAATTCCCACCAGCGCTGCATCTACATCCTGGAGTCACTCTAGAGAAGCCACTTCTTTCAAGGTACAAGTCGAATTTGACATTTTTCTATTTGAAGGCTTTATAGATGCAGATGTTGTAGATATATGGTTGAATTCGCTGGAAGGGTATTTCTCAGTCCATGATTTCTCTGACCAAGAAAATATTATTTTTTCACTCCTCAAAGCCGCTCCCCATGTCAAAGACTAGTGGGAAACCTACTGTGAGCAAAAGGATGAGAGGGAATCCTCTCTGTTCTCAGCTACACCCAGTTGGAATTCTTTCTGAGATGACATCAAGGAACAATATTACCCTATGGGGAACTATGGGGACAAGTACATCCAATGGACCACGTTGTAATAACAAACGGATCAAGATGTGCACGAACTTACAAATTTGTTCCATACCCTACGCACAAAGTTGGGTATTAAATATTCAGAGAGACTTAGGAGGAAATGGAGTTCCTCAACATTACCTCGCTTGGCATGGCATATCGCTATGCCGCCGGGATAGAGGATAGATTTAAGTAGAAGAAGTGAGACTTTGGTTCTGCAAATCCGAAGCCAGGGAAAGGATCGTCCAAACCACAGAACAAAGGGAAAAGTCAAAGCGGGGTGACTCTGAAAAACACCAAAATTCCAAATATAGACATGGAGAAGTGGTTTGAATTTCATAACATCCCCACTCACGACACAAACGAGTGTTGGGTCAAACAGTCGCTGGTGGCCAAATTGAAGGCACTTGAATAAAACACAAGTTCTAATCTTGAGCCAGAACTATACAAGGGCGATGACAAAGGAAAGAAGATCATTGATGAGGATCCCAAAGCCATTGTTGCCACCACCAAGCTCTAGAGGGAGGATCCTGAGGATCCATGGGAGGGGGAGAGTCTCTTCTATTCGTAGATGTGGGTGAAGGGTTATCCACTACAATTCCTTGTCGATAGCAAAATTCAAAAGAACCTCATCTCAACAAAGGTCGTGAAGTGGATCAGCCTACTAACCATAGCACACCCGCAACTGTATACCATCGGGTGGCTTCACCAAGGAAGAGATCTCTATGTCCGCCAACAGTGCCACCTTCCGTACAACATCAAGCCATTCACGGATGAGGTACTATGTGATGTTGCTCCTCTTGATGTAGTTGATGTATTATTGGGCCAACAATACTTGTGGAAGAGACATGTTGTGTATGATTATAGGCCTCATTTTGTTCTTATTACTTTGGGAAATAATTTGTATAGGATACCGGAGTTAGTACTGCTGCCTGCCATTTCTTTGAATACTATAAAACAATGCAGTAAGATTATTTCCCAAAACTGGAAATTTATTTGCACTACAATTCGCCCAAAGGACAAGAAGAAGATTGTGGCCACAACCTCAAAACAGGGTTCCCCTGCATGAAAGCAACAAAGGAGAAAGTCGTGGAGGAATACGAGGACATTTTCTCCTCACCCACAGAGGTTCCTTTACACTATTAGGTCAAACACTCCATTGATCTGATCCCAGGCGCACCACCATCTGATGTTGCCATACCTCATGCGACCACAACGAGAAAATCCACACATGTACTATATGAGTCTGATAAAGAAACTAAATTTATTGAACACATCCAGTATGTTCGCCAGCATTTCCATGTCATCATCAACAAATCCAAGACCAAGTTCAATAGAATTTGCCTCATCTAATGGAGGAACTCAATGCAATGTGGACAATTGATTCCTAATGGGAGATGAATGATCCAGGTGGACATTGGTGGCCACCCACCTATTCAATTTAGACCCCACCATCGATTCTTTCATTTTTTCAGTTTCAGCACAATTTATTATTTTTAGCATTTTTTTTGGGTCCTGAACTTCCGAAGCCATTTTGAGGCCCTAAAAAATAGTTTTTTTCCGAAAAACAGAAGCAACATGGGTTGTAGACCGATGTTTGTCATTCAAAAGTTGTACTCCTCAGGCAGATATTTCTAACTAGGTATTGAGCACATCAAACAAAGATCATATTCCAAAGCTACATCCCGAGGAAGTTGATGTACCAATTTATCCAAACAGGGCCCATAGTTTTGGCGCTTCATCTCCTAGGGTTAGGTTTCTGGATGTTTAGGGTTTTCCATTGTTTATCAATAATAAATATGCATTCAATCCTCATTGTAACATAGTTTAGAGGCCTATAAATGCCACATCTCTTCTCAGATATAAGCCTACAAATGCCTTAGCTATTTATCTCCATTATGTTTGTAAGCATATTTCAGTCATTTGTTATTAATGAAATGAAGTTTTATTTTCGTTACAATTTTTTTTTATGTTTATTTCTATATATTATTGTGTTCCTACATAAATCTAGATCAGTTGGATAGGGGAGATAAATGGAAAGCGGTGACTTGAGAGAGAGAAGGAGAGAGGGAGGGAAGAAGAAAGACATACAAAGAGAAAAGTGGAGTGAGAGAGAGGGGGGGGGGGGGAGTGAAAAGGAAGATATGGAGAGAGAGTATGTATGTTTAGGGGTGTTACACAACATTTTTTCACTGTCCCTGAAATCCCGATCCCGCACATTGGAGGGCCAATTTTGTGACTTATATGAAGTGTCATGCCTTGCAAAAAATGTCATTGCATCCCTTGCCATGAGAAGAAAATTTCCTCTGTTGACTATTCCTGGAACAGACCATCAAAAACACATGATTTTGATTTGGTGCTAGTAGGAAGTTATGGCCTTGCGCTGATAAAGGAAATTAGCACTGGGCCCCGTGCCCATTGGCACTCTATCTCAGTGGACTTCCCGCGTTGAGCTGTTTTTGGAATATTTTTAAATATAGAAGCAAATTTTCCATTTCCAACCACTTCATGAGTGAGTTAGCATGGGTGGTTCGACTAAATAAAATTGAGAACCCTCCTTTGGCTTCTTGTTTCCTACATTTGGGGCAACCTCCCAAAGGATAAGTCCTCCCTTCCACCATACGAGGGATCCCAACTTCCTCCTCTCCTTGTATAAATACATCGCTCTCAGATAGATGTAGCTAGCTGAATGGTTTGGATAGGTGAACATTTTGGAGAATAGCTGAAATAGTTTGATATAGTTGGTGTGAGATAGAGCAGAGAGAGAGAGACCCTTGTGGAGAGAGATTCTAGGCTGATTGCCTCACCAAGTCCAAATTCCCCGAAGAATGCTTCAGACACTTTTTGAGTGGACCCATTGAAGGAGACTACAACGTCAAGGCTCATTTGGTTGTAATATATTTCTTTCTCTTAATAAATGACTGATGTTTTGGTTCTCGTCTTGTGTTGATGTGATTAATCTTGCGTAATACATTTAATTCTCTGTGACTAGTTAGATATTTATGAATGCAAATATTGTTTCATATGCTACTTTCATTCTTTGATCCTTGTGCAGGCACCTGAGAACCATTGTTGAAGGGCCATGACGTGCTGGGATGGAGATTAGGATATTGTTGCTACAATTATGACAACTAAGTTGGATCAAAGGTAGGACATCTATCCCGACTCAGTTTCATTCATTAACTAGGAATTAATGCATTAGCATGTCCTCTTGCTGTTAGATCCACCCTAGGGCTAGAGGGATCGCATTTGTCCGTAGAGGGGATTTATCTACACAACAAGTTGGTAACTCCATAGGGGAATCAATGTGTGTTTGTCGTCTCGTTGTTTGTTGAGCATTTGGCTTGTTGAGTCGAATTTGGTTGTTTCATTGTTTTTTTTTTTGATTGACTTTCCTGAATTTTTTAAACCATCCTGTTCAATTCCATAGTGTCAATTCTGACCTCTGTTCAGTGGTTTTATTTTTTTCCCATGGTTTTCTAGCTCGGCGGGGTGTTTCCTTGAATAGTCGCGCCGATTGCCGCATGTTGTTTTTTCACAGATGCGCCAACCCCAGTTTAGCATGGATTACAGCTAAACAGTCACGCTGAATCCTATAGGATTTAATTTGACTTCTTTTCTGAGTTTTTTCAGCGTTTCTTGGCTCTGGATTGGCTTCTTGACTCGCAATTGGTCTGTCGGGATTGTTTTGATTCTATACTGTCGGCCTTCTCAGCTGTTTTCCATCATCTTATTAGTGGAGTTTGTAGCCCTAGGGTTTCTAGGTGCCTTGTGTTATTTGCTCGGCCCTCTCCTCACTGAGCCTTCTGAGTGAAGTTCGAGTCACTTTGATCTTTGTTGTTTCAATTCATTGACTGATTATGTTTGTCTTTCTCTCAATTCTCTGTGTCTTTTATTTTATCACTTTTGTTTTCGTTTGACTCACCATTTTGTCACTTCGAGCTGATATATTACATTGCTCTTGGATCGTTTCGAAATCCTTTTGTTTGCTTGGAAGAGTGCATTCTTGTTTTGAGTGTGGTTTATGTTTTTGTTGCATAGATCTATTAATTTTATATCGTTACATTCGTAGTGCTCGAAACTAGTCTATGTTTTTCTTTTTAGTGTAATAGTGCATTGTCTGCTTCATTCATCTAAAAGACAAAAAAAATTGCATTCTTTCGCTTAAATTGAAAATGAAAATGTTTGTTTGCATTACTAGCTCTTAGAGAACTAGGAAAGAGCTTTTGTTTTCAAATTTGGTTGTATTAGATGCATTAGTGGATTTCTTCTTATGTTTCAATTGATTGTTACTTTGTCATAGATTCCTATCCTTCTCTTAGCTGCCATTCATTGAAAGGAAATTATGTTCTTTTGGATGTAGTATGCATTTAGGAATTTGATATAAACCTTAAAATGAATTCAATCAACCTAAGGAAGCATTGAAACCTAACGCACATATTTTAGAGGTATAGGCCAGTGACGTGTTCTAGTGTCGTTAGCCCTAGTAACTGTCGTTCACCATCTGGCATTAGAAAACACTACTATGGACTTGTGCTCCCCATACCATCGCCTATATAAAGGAATACCCTCATAGGTTACAATCCTTTATCCATAGGAAGCGAATTCTGTTGTCCTATAACTGTGATACACTGAACACAACATTCGGGGGGAGTACCTATACGTTCGTCAAGTCCTTGGTCATTTCTCTTTCATTTGATCACTGAGGTGTATATGGCAGTTCACAGAAACTTGGTACACCCTCTTGCTTAGATTACCTGAGTATTCATTTCGATATTTTCGTGACTCTCTAAAAGTGAAAAGATCATCGAGCATTTGTCCCTTCACACTCGTTCAATCTGAAAGTGACTAGAGTCATCTTTTGCCTGTTTCTCGACTCTTAAGACATGAATCAAAAAAGTTTCATTTCAATGTCATAAAATTAACTTCCTACGATCACATGCCCATTAAAGATTTTTACTTGGCTTGTTAATAGTAGTTCCTTATTATTTGGTCTTGAAGCCTCGAACAGGCTATCTCATTTTCTTCTTGTTTTGAAGCATTCTCATAGTGGTGAAACTACCAGTTTCATCGTCCTCCTCACTACCTCCTAGTGGTGATCCTTTTCTTGATGTTTCATCGGAAACACCTCAGTCCACTAGGTCTATTGAGTTTTCGCAACCTATACTTCCGAGTATCTTTCCTCTCCCTACCCGGTCTCCTCCTTAAGGGTCAGTTGATATCAATTGGCAATCTCACGGTGTTTGGTCTGGTTTTTAGAGTGAAGAAGAATTCCCTCCTCTTACTTCAGGATCATTTCTATTAGCCTTTGCTTTACCAGTTATTCCTCTTTGTCTTCTCGATGATATTGCAGCCTCATCAAACATGGATTCTTCTAGTCCTATTGGTAGTGAAGAGCTTCATATTTCTACCGGGGAGTATCAGCTCTTTCCAGAAGATTTCTCGTATGTCTCCAGTCAACCTTCCCTCAAATCAATGTCCCTTCCACCCAGTTATCATACTTTGGGTCAAATCATTTCTAGTGTTGCATGCATGACATAGTCTAGTACTTTGACTCCCATAGGGAGATCATCTATTCCTGCATCAGGAATGTCGCCTTCAACACCCATCTTGTCAGCCATTGTTACATATGTCCCAGTGCGACCTACTGTCTGTGTGGCTTCATTTTCACCAGTTTTTAATCAGACTCATTCGTCAGGGTCTGTTGTTGTTCACACGTCTATCTTTATCAATCCCACAACGTCGGTTAAGCTTGCCGTGAGTAGATCACAACCTTGTCCTATGGAAATCCCTCCTATATGAACCACACCTATGGTTTCTACTTATACATTTGATGATTATCTGTTGGATATTTAGTGGGAGCATGCTCCCTCTCTGAGTCCTCAGTAGCAGAGTTCCACAACTCAAGGTTCCCAACAACTGCAAGCTTCTGGAAATCCTCTACATCATTATGATGTATACGGAAATCCTATATATTTACCTCTGATTAGTCCCTATCAACCTGTTTATTTGCCTCCCCTTGACCCCTATCAGTCTGTTTACCATCAAGGACCATCCTTACAGGGAAAACCCTTAGGCCTACAAGGAAAACCCTTATAGGGACAACCTTTGGTCCAATAGGGACAACCCTTTGGTCCATAGGGACAACCTTACAGTCCACAAGGACAACCCTTACAGGGCTAACCTTCGGTCCAACAAGGACAACCCTACGGTCCTTCTGGTCAACTGCAATTTCAATTAGGAGCATCTTACGTTCATGGGGGAGAATTTATCCACCACAGGGACAAGCTTTTGTGCAACAAAAACAATCTTACGTTCAGCAAGGCCAAGCTTTTGTACAACAAGGACAACCCTATGGTCCTGCGTTGGGTCAACCTAGTCTTTAAGGGCAACCTGGCCCATCCCAACCATTGGGCCAACCTCTTCCACAAGGGCAACCTAGTGGCCCTTAGTATCTAGGCCAACCTGCCCCGTAGGGAGAGCGTGTCAAACCTCAGCAGTCGATTCAACCTGCTCAAACTGCTCAACAGCCGGTTTAACCTATTCAACCTACTCCGCATGGATTACCTGCTCAACCTCAAGGCACTAATTACCCTCCTCAAGGTCAATCTCAGAAAGTACATAATGCGCTCCAAGGTTTCACTTATTATCCTCAAATTCAATCCCAGATGGTGTATAATCGACCTCAAGGCAATTCTTACATTCCACAGCAAAATCCATATGTTGCTCATCAAGGACCTCAGTGGTATACTCAGAAACAGTATCCTAGTCCTCAACCCTTGTATGGGCAGAAAGATCAGGCTTATAACCCCTATGGATAGAATCCTCTGGGATAAAACAAATGGGGGAATAATTTCTCTCAACCTAGGTGAAATGCTAACACTGGTCTTTATCAACGACTTGCAATGCCTTTTAATCCTCAGTTACCGTTTCTCGCTACATTGGAACTGCCTGATGTGTCAAAGTTGACGGATGATCTGATCCTTCACAACCCATATTAGCCTCCAGTTCCAACCAAAATTCCTAGTAATTGTCCCAAGTTTGAGGGAAAGTTCGGAGAAGACCCCCAAGCGCATGTTATGACATACCATCTTTGGTGTTCCTCTAACTCTTGGGTTCACAATTCTATCTGAATCTATCTTTTCCAACAGACTCTTACTGATGCCACTGCCAAGTGATACGTTGAGTTATCTTGTGGCATATTCCAAGATTTCAACTCTTTAACCATGGCGTTTCCCACACACTTTCAGTTTCCTGTTTGGTATGAAACCAGGATGCACCTCCTCACATCCTTGAAGAAAGATCCAGCTACTCATATCTCAGATCATATTCATGAATGGAGGCGACATCGTTCCTTGATCAAGTTTGAAATTCCTAATCAGCTTCCAACTGATTCTTTTAGTACCTCCTTGATTGCTCTAATTGCTAAGGAAATTTCAATGGGGGCAAGTGTCATTGAGGAACAAGCCATTTCTCATGCCCAATAGCTAGATCTTGTGTACTCTCAGTCCAACACATCATATGAAATCTTGCCTAATGCGCCTAGACCTAAAACTTCCAAAGCACCAGTGACACCATCTGTTAGCGATATCATTAGTTCTATGTCTCAGACTTCTCAGAAGTCTCCTCCTCCAAATATCGACAAGAAAAAATCTACTCCTTCCAATAATATTGCCTCTCAGCCAAACCCGAATTTTGGTAAAACTGCATAAGTGAATGTTGTTCGGGCCAATCCAGTGGATAAAACTTCCAAGGGTAAAAGAAGGGTAAAGGTAAGCCCAAATTCAATACCCCCAAATAGGATTATCAGAAATCTCGTGTTGATGATTGTCAGAGCATAAACCAAAGTATCATTGCTTGATTTTTGATGAAGATCACTACACCAAGGATTGTCCTCAACGGGACAATGTGAGTCAATTGCTCAAAGCCACCCAAGGAACTCCAGCTGTTCTCAAGGAACTGTTTCCATCACAACAGACTCAGTTGGTAGAGAAACCTCAATCCTCTGCCCCATTTGGCTCTCAGGTTTTCATGATGAACGGTTTTGCATCCGTTTCCATAGCTACAAAGTTGAAATATTATACCGAACCGTGTCAGGCAATGGGGAAAGAGATCGTTGATGGTCCTGCTCCTCTGCCTTCTTCTGGCCCTCTTTAGATTGAAAGGCCTAGTAATGAACCCTTTGTATGGCAACCTTCCAAGGGTGTACTTCGTAAGTCTTCTTTGAATCATAACGCCCGTGTTGCTCAAAATTATAGTATTGTTGAGGATTTGGCTTAGACACCATCTGTTATGTCTGCATTAGAAGTACTTCAGAGTTGCCTGTCTCAATGGAAGGCTTTGCTATTTTCCATCGGTGGGGTTGATCCTACCAATTCGAGCTTTGTCACTTTCAACTTGGAAAATTTCGTCTAACTTCTCCCTCACAAGCTTGTGCTCATCATCCAAGTTGGGATTAATGGGATGACCATTCATCGATAAGTCATGGATGAGGGTGCGTCTACGTGCATCATGTCATCTACCTACTAGAAAGCCATTGGTTCTCCAGCTTTGAATTCATATCCAAATTCTCTATAAGTGTTTGATGGAAGGGAATCTAAACCTCTTGGTGTTCTCGCTAGTTTACCGATCACTCTATAAGGGAAAACAGTCAACATCGAGGTTGAAGTAGCTGATGCCAAGCTCAATTAAAATATTCTCCTCGGTCATAGTTGGATTCATGCCATGTTGTTCATTTTTTCCACTCTCTTTCGTGTTTTGTGATTTCCGCATGAAGGAAAGATTGTTACTGTTGATCAATTGTCTTTCTTCACTTCTTCATCTTCCAAGAGAAACGTTCCGTGCATCGATAAAATTCCTATGCCTTACGAAAGTGTAGGGCCGGGTCCCTTCAAACATCCTGCCCTCATGGGTACTTTTCCTCTTCCTCCACCCAACACTATTCAGGTTAGCATGATCTCCAAGTCTTCTGATCCGTGGAACATCCCTTCACCCGAGTAGATTGATTTATTTGTAGATTCGATGTCGTTAAGTCCAATTGAAATTGATTATTGCGAACTTATTTCAGCTTCAGATCCTCCACCTCCTGACCATGCTCCTTTGAGCATGTCTCTTGATACTTATTCTCAATCCCCTTGGCTCGGTGATTCAGATTCGCCCGATCCCTTAAGAGAGATATTTCTTTCCGATGAGGCCATCGTGGAAACTATGTCTTTATGAGGATCCTCCTTGGGATGATAGTCATCATCGTTCCTCATTCATGCGTAGCCTTGGGGCCATTTCTACGTGTATCAAGAGGTTTGCTTCTCAAGTTTCTTCTCCTCCACTTCAAACACCTATACTGACACATGAAGTCTTTACGGAAGGTAACTTGAGCAACATTACAGAGATGATGTCTATCGAAATCTCTATTAAACTAGGAGTTGTAGAGAACCTCCATATTGGGGTTACTTGTTCTCGCAATGAGGTTCAGGTCGATACTAGTCTCTTCCATGAGTTTCACGGTGTTTTTGCATGGTCTTACAAAGAGATGCTTGACATCGATCCAAGTATAGTGGTGCATGAGATTCCTACCTATCCTGGTGTGAATCTTGTTCACCAGTGTCTTTGTCCTGTGCACCCTAGAAGGGTTGTTGCTATTAAGGGAGAAGTTGAAAAAAATATCAAAGCTAGTTTTATTTATCCAATTCCCTTGACAGAATGGGTTTCCAATATTATTCCTGTAGATAAGAAACAGGGTACCATTCGTGTCTGTGTTGATTACCATGACATTAACCGTGCTTTCCCTAAGGATAACTATCCCACTCCTTTTATTGACCAAATCATTGATTATTGTGCTGAGAGTGAGATTTTTTCTCTTATGAACGAGTTTTCTGGGTATAACTAGATTAACATTATTCTGACTAAGATACGTAAGACCACCTTTATCTATCCTTAGGGTACTTTCGCCTATAAAAGGCTCCCTTTCAATATGAAAAATCCTAGGGCTACATTTCAGCGAGAAATATCATATGCTTTCCGCTATATCAAGCGCATTTTTCAGCCTTATTTGGATGACCTTTTGGCTCATTCGGCTACGCGTAAAGACCATCTTGATCATCTCTGTTAGATTTTTCTTTGTTATCGATGCTATAACATTCGGCTGAATCCTCATAAGTGCGTCTTCTGCATTGACTGTGGTAGACTCATAGGCTTTATCATTTGAAAAGACGATACTCATCTCGATCCACTCAAAGTTGAAGCTATCATTAATCTACCCTCTCCTTCCTAACATCAGTTGTAGAGTATGTAGGGAAAAGCTAACTTCTGACGTTCTTTTATACCTAACTATGCCAAAGTGGCCAAAGGATTTACATGATTACTAAAGCAAGGCATCTCATTCCTCTGGGATGAGATCACCCAGATTTATTTTGATGCACTAAAGATGTTTTTCATCAATCCTTCTCTGTTTCTTCCTCCAAATTATCGTCGCAATTACTCCCTCTATTTGGCCACCGCGTTCAACACGATCGCCATGGTTTTGGTACAAGACGAGGATGATGGTGATGAACATATCATTTACTATCTATCTCGCAACATTATCAATACTGAAACACGATATGCTCGTGTCGATAATTTGGCATTGGATGTTGTTCAATTTGTTCAATGTTTTCGTCACTACATCCTGTTGTCTATAGTGACTATGATTTCTGATTGCAACCCTGTGAATTACATATTGACTCGTCAATTTCTGGGGGGAAAGTACTCAAAATAGATTTTCATCCTCCAAGAGTTATATTTGGAGTTTACTACTTCCAAGTCAAAGAAGTCATTAGTCTTCGTCGATTTGATCTGCTCTCTCCCTTCCAATTCCTCTCCATCTGGTTCTGAGGAACGCATTCCGAACAGCACGCATTTTCTGATTAGCACCCTTGATCCTTGGTATAGTGATATCCTCATATATCTTAAGACTTCCACCTTCTAATATGAGTTGAAGAAGGATGTTTGCTGACACATCCATCATCAATCACAACCCTATTTCATAGTCATAGATACACTCTACTGCATCGGAGTTGATTCCATTATTTATCGATGCTTGACTCACAAGGAGGCTGAAAAGGCCCAAAATTATTTTCACATTGGTGCCTGTCACAATCACATGTATAGATATGCTACTACACAGAAGATTCTTCGTACTGGGTATTTCTGGCCCACCAAATTTAAAGACTTCATCATTGTTGTCTGTAAGTGCCATGATTTGTAGATCTATTAGCACAAGATGCGCGTGTTTCCTTCCCATCTTCATCCTGTCATTACCATTGGTCCCTTTGAGAAGTAGGGCATAAATTTTATGACGTGTAACCCTCACTCAGCGGGGGGGCATTCTTATATCATCATAGTCATGGACTACTTCACCAAATGGGCCAAAGTAATGCCTACACTTATGAATGATGGTAAGACAACATCACAGTTTCTATTCAATCATGTCATTTCTAGGTTTGGTGTCTCTCACGCCATTTTCACCGATCATGGTTCCCATTTTTGTCATTACATGGTGGTGAAGTTGACTTCCAAGTTGGGTCTGTGTCACGGCAGCTCAACGTCTTACTATCCTTAGGCCAACGGCCAGGTTGAAGCCATGAACAAAGTTCTCATCACTATACTTCAACTTATGATTGGGATACAAAAATCAAACTGGCGTCTCATGTTGTTTTCGGCTCTCTAGGCTTATCAAACCTTAGTAAAGGATGCGACTGGATTCACTCCATTCTAGCTTGTGTACAGTCTAGAATCTACCCTTCCAATTGAATGTGAAATACCTTCGCTCAAATTAGTTGTTGAATTGTTGCTGAATAATTTTCGAGAAGAAGAGCATCTTCTCTATTTAGAGAGGCTTGATGAAACTCGTCGCTTTGCTGCTTTGTTCATTTAAGCATAGAAAAAGTGAGTCAAATATCATTTTGACCATTTGGTTTCCCCTCGTTCCTTCATAGAAGGAGACCTCATCCTCCTGTACAACCAAGCTCATGATAAGATGGGGGCAGGAAATTTCAGCCCATGTGGCATGGGCCCTACATTGTTAAATGTGTTTTGCATAATGGGGCTTATGAGCTTATTGATTATGAAGCTCATCCTCTAGATCAGCCCAGAAATGGGTTCTATCTTAAAAATTACTATGCATGAGTCATTCATGCATGTTTTTGTACATGTGTGTTCTTTTCATTCTGTACATTTTTGGCTTGGTGTGCTTTGCGAGCGGTTTCCTCCTCATTGGATTGTTTCTGTGCGAATGTCTATTACCCCTTATGTCGGTTTCATGGATGGTGCTTCCCACAGTACCCAAAACCTGTCTTCACCAGCCTTGGTGATATATGATCCTGCTGGTGCATTGATAGACCTTCAAGGTATATCTCTAGGAAGAACCACAAAGAATGTCACTGAATATAGTTTTTTTATTGAACTATTAACTGAGGTCATTTCTCTCAACGTTCATGCATTGATTGTTAACCTAGACTCACAGCTTGTTGTTATTCAACTTAATGGACATTATTCTGTTAGAAACCCTCACATCTTAAGGTTATATTTGTGTGTTCGTTTACTTGAAATACATTTTGATTACATTACATATCAACATATTCCTAGACGAATGAATGTGTTAACTAATATGATAGCTAACATTGTATTAGATAGGCATTTGCATAGTTTGTAAAAAATTATCATCACATGAAAAAATCCATACAATAAAATAGATGTATATATATATGTCGAGTGTTTGCATCCATGTGCATCATAAGTTCAAAAAAAATGTGTGTTTCAGTTACATCCTGAGACATCATGTCTCTCAAAAAATATGCAGAAATTAAACCTAGGTGTCTAGTCAACGTGACACTCGTGATAGCACGTCACTACCCGTACAAGCCACCTCAACAAGCGGTGAACAAGGTTTGACATCCCTACAATGTTTCTATGGTATGCATGAGGAACATCATCGAATCATGCATATTTTGGGATCCCACCAGAGATTCCCTCCAAATTGCATATGATTTCCTCCTCCTTGCCTCCCTCACCATGAGGTGCTACATCAAAGTTGTGAGGAATTATCCATGCTATCAGAGACATACCTGCAGGTCTCTCTGGGCCAACATCTTCAATTACATGGATTAATATCAGAACATGCATAACAAAAAGAATCATAATACTCATCAAAATAAAAACTGAGTTTTACCTAGTACTTCGTCCCAATAATCTCCTTCTAGGAGTGGGAGATGTGCATCACCAGTGAAATACGTGCTAGAGTAGGGTCAGTCCTCCACGAAAATCAGCTGTCGATGGAGGCAATCAAAGAACTCTAGTCTCTAGGACATCTGTTAAGTGCCCCCTAACCTTGGCAGCAAATCTAACCAACAGACCATTCGTGGCTCATGGGCTAGTGGTGTCGGAACTATTACCTCCTCACGCTGGAATATTGGTAATCGTTCCAATATGAACGGTACCAATATGGACATGTAGTCGAACTTCTTCAGTTTCCCATTCTTGCATTTTTTCAACTGGCGTTTGATGTTGATTTTTACTGCCTCTGCCTAGTTTAAGAAAGTCAGTGCCATGCAATCCACTACAAGAAGTAATTGTGTTTTTGTAGCCTCATGTGGAGCCTGAACTCGTGCAACTCACGTGATGGTGTGTAGCACTAATCCGAGTGCTAGATTGGGAATGGTTTGTATATCCACCTTCCAGATTTTGGATCCTTTCCGTGCTCCTCGACACACTCTATCAATAACCATAGCCATGTTTTCCACTGTAGGATGAATACCGGTCAGGATTGGTACTGCCCCCCTCTGCGACAATCCCGTTATGAAATAAACATCTCAGACTTCAATCTCAAGTTCTTGGTCATGGATAATGAATTTTTTCTGATTAATTTACCAGAAACTGATCATGTACTGCAACAACTCTGGTTTAGCTTTGAGACATGGTGCCATAAAGTATTTTTTGAGCTCGCAATCTCTGAGAGCTTCCATGCATCTCCTATTGCCCATGGCTTCCTCATCTTCTTCATTGTGTTCTCGTTATTTCCATTCAATCACCATTTCGTCTTTCCACACCTATAAAAACATCGATATGGTTGTCATTATCCAAATCCAATGTTTCTGAATGGTTAAATTGAGCCTTCTTGTTTAGATTTACATGCTAAAAATGATTGTCATGGTTGGCGCGACTACTTTAGAAACAGTCGCATGAATTGGCGTGCCCCCATTCAATTTTTTGGTCGGCTAGTGCGAGTCCATGCCTGATACCTGCGCCGACTGTCATGCCCTAGATTTTGAAAAATCCTCCCATTAATCTAAAAAAATGGGGTTTTAGATAATGAAAAAGAAATCCAAATGCAGGGGAGGATGTGAGTTCCCACCTGGAACAGACGGATTCACGATTCATCTTCCAGATTTCTAGCTGTTGAAGCCACAAAATCACAGTGAAAAAATGGTAACAAATTTCTCACAAGAGGTAAAAGTGAAAAGTAGTTTATTTTTTACCATATTTGGCATTTTTTAAACTTTTCAGAACCCTAATTAGGTTTCGAAGCATATTTTTTGATTATATTGCTATGTTATTTCGAGAAATGGGTTCTACGTGTGTCTCTTGTTCAGCGATAGGTCCTCGACGTGATGATGATGAAGTAACGATTTGTATTTTACACTTTTTCGAACTCGGTAAAAACATGAAAAATTCATTGTTGGAGTCATCTTTCAGCTTTTTTCTAACTCTAAAAAATTGAAAATATTGTCAAGACTGTTGTCATTTTGAACTTGTTAAATGGATGCAAAACGATATCTACCCAGTATATGTTTAACCCTTTTTCGGGCTAGGATATATTATTTTGAAAAAAAGGAATACCTTAGCCTATCATGACTAAGAGGTTCTCTCAGACACAGTTTTCTACCTTTTTGGATCTATGAGACTACCTATGAAAAGGGATTGCTGGAGTTTTCATTTCCTCTTCCTTTCAAACTCTCTAAACATCAAAATATTTGGAGTTCTTCCTTTATCAGACTCATTAAAACCTAAATTACATTGGGAACCGTCATCATGACTTCATCGATTTCCTCCTTCCTAGGGCTCCTAAAATTTACTAGGATGGATTTTTCCGAAGGAAAAACTTACATGACAAGCATATACTATCCCCTTCAAGCTTGTTTTCCAAAAATTATTGGGGTACTCGGCAACAATGGTGGGGGAAAATGGAACCATTTATTAGTTGTGTCGACAATATGTCGCTCTTGAACATGACACTCATCTGCATTTGTGTAAGGTTGGGGACATCTCATTTCGTCATTTTTGCCTCCATGGGTTTGGGTAATCTCTTTTGACCTCTCATATTATCTTTGCCATGTCATCATGACCTCAGATCCCTTTATTTCAAATACTGCCAAATCCAGAGTCTTTCATTGATATGTTCAAGAGAATTTTTTGTTTGTAGTTTTCAACCTCCCTTTGATTGAAGGTGGGAGGTTGAAAACTATATCAGACTATTTTATCTATTCTCCAAATTTTCAGCTATACAAACCATTCATCTAGATGCATCTATGTGAGAGAGATGTATTTATATAAGGAGAGGAGGAATTTGGGATCCCTCATATGGTGGAAGGGAGGCCTTATCCTTTGGGAGGTTGCCACAAATGTAGGAAACAAGAAGCCAAAGGAGGGTGCTCAACATTATTCAGTCGAACCACCCATGTTTACTTGCTCACGAATTGGTTGGAAATGGAAACTTCCCTTATATATTTAAAAATAATTCCAAAAACAGCTCAGCACGAGCAGTCCATTGAGATAGAGTGCCAATGGGCATGGGGCCTAGTGCTAGTTTCCTTTATCGGCATGAGGCCATAACTTCCTGCCAGCGCCAACCAAAAATCATGTGTTTTTATGGTCTGTTCTAGGAATAGTCAATAGAGGAAATGTTCTTCTCATGGCAAGGGATGAAATGAAACCTTTTACAAGGCATGAAACTGCATATAAGTCACATAAACGGTTCTTCAATGTGTGGGATGGGGATTACAGGGATGGTGACAAAATGTTATGTAACATATGCCCCCTAAAGCATGAGGTTCGAGAGAGAGGGAGGAGTGAAATGATTTACGAGAACGTGTTTGAACCAAATACCATTGTTGGAAGTCCTGCACGTACAAATACAACTGATATCCTTTATACATGAACATGTGGCATGGGCACAACCATCCATAATAGAGTACATTTAAATGGAGATCCGATGTATGGACGCAGCCATCCAGCAGTAAGGATCAAAAAATAGACTCAGGTATGGTTGTAGCAATCCAATCAAAAGATTCATGCATATAGTCATGATAAACCAAATATCCCATAGCCTGGATCTTATCAGGAAAAACCCACGGTCTTGCACTCCATCTCAGCCCGAAAAAGTATAGATTCAAGCATGGTAATATGTGAGTTGAAGTCGAACATGCAAAAAAGTCACCTAATTACTAGCCAATGATGAAATTTGTTAACGGGCATGAAAGAAACCACCAATAATGATAGTGGCTCTCAAGGTAAAACTAGTACAATCAACAGAATGTGAAGAGTGATCTTTCATCGAACACTCTCAGAATCACTCCATCGAAGGCCAATGATGAGGACCTATCATCGAAAGCGAAGAACTTGCCATTACGGCATGCAAACTCCAAGGTACCAAAAGGGAGCCTCTAGATCAAATTCCTGGATAATGAGCTGAAGTCAACTTCATCTCATTATCCAAGAAGCCGATCTAGACACTCCCTTCTAGTACCTTGGGGTTTGCATGCCTTAATGGCAAGTTCTTCGCATTCGATGACAGGTCCTCATCATTAGCCTTCGATCGAGTGATTCTACGAGTGTTCGACGAAAGATCATTGTTCACATTCTGTTGATTTTAATAGTTGTACCTTGAAATCCATTGTCATTATTGGTGGTTTCTCTCATGGCCGTTAACAACTTTCATCATTGGCTAGTAAACAGGTAAATTTTTTTCATGTTCGACTTCAAATCACATATTCGCATGCTTGAATCTGTACTTGTTTGGGTCGAGATAGAGTGCAAGACCTTGGGTTTTTTCTGATAAGATCCAGGCTGTGGGATATTTGGTTTATCATGACTACATGAATGACTCTTTTGATTGGATGGCTATGACCATACCTGAGTCTATTTGTTGATCCTTACTGCTGGATGGCTACGTCCATACCTCGAATCTCCATTTAAATGTACTCTATTATGGATGGTTTCACCCATGCCACATGTTCATGTATCAGAGATATTAGTTGTATTTTTACTTGTAGGTCTTTCGACAACGGTGTTTGGTTCGAACGTGTTCTTGTAAATCATTTCACTCCTCTCTCTCTCTTGAACCTCATGCTTTAGGGGGCATAAATTACATAGAATTTTGTCACCATCCCTGTAATCCCCATCTCAAACATTGGAGGACCATTTCTGTGACTTATATGAAGTGTCATGCCTTGCAAAAAGTATCATTGCATCCCTTGTCATGAGAAGAACATTTCCTCTGTTGAATATTCCTGGAACAGACCATAAAAAACACATAATTTTGGGTTAGCACTGGCAGGTAGTTATGGCCTCGTGTCGCTAAAGGAAATTAGCACTGGTCCTCGTGCCCATTGGCGCTCAGTCTCAGTCGACTTCTTGCACCGAGATGCTGTTCGAAATTTTTTTAAATATAGAAGGGAATTTTCCATTGCCAACCACTTCGTGAGCAAGTCAACAAGGGTGGTTCAACTGAATAACATTGAGCACCCTCCTTGGCTTCTTGTTTCCTACATTTGGGGCAACCTCCCAAAGGATAAGGCCTCCCTTCAACAATATGAGAGATCCAAACTTCCTCCTCTCCTTATATAAATACATCTCTCTCACATAGATGCATCTAGATGAATGGTTTGGATAGCTGAAAATTTTGGAGAATAGCTGAAATAGTCTGATATAGCTAGTGTGAGATATAGAAGAGAGAGAGACCCTTGTCGAGAGAGAGTCTAGGCTGATTTCCTCGCCAAGTCCAAATTCCCCGACGAATGCTTGAGACGCGTTTTAACTGGGCCCACTGAAGGAGGCTGCAATGTCAAGGCTCATTTGGTTGTAATCTCTTTATTTCTCTTACTTAATACATGACTGATGTTTTGGTTCCTGTCTTGTGTTGATGTGATTAATCTTGTGCAATACGTTTAATTCTCCTTGACCTATTAATAGTTATGAATGCAAATATTTTTTTGTATGCTGCTTTCATTCTCTAATCCTTGTGCAGACTCTTGAGAACCATCATTGAAGGACTACGACGTGTTGGGACGAAGATTAGGAGACTATAGCCATAGCTATGAAAACTGCGTTGGATCAAAGGTAGGACATCTATCTCAACTCAGTTTCATTCATTAACTAGGAATCGATGCATTAACATGTCCTCTTGCCGATAGACCCACCCTAGGGGTAGAGGGATCTCCTTTTTCCACAAATGGGATTTACCTACACAATAGGGGGTGATATAGAGTGAAAAAGAAGGATATATGGAGGGAGATATAGATATAGATGGAGGGGGGAGAGAGGGAAGAATATTTCTTTCACTAAATTAATTAAATTCATGGTAGATGGTGATTTCTAATCCTATTTGAATGCTCGCACTAGATGCATTTATTTCAGTGTAAATGTTGATTTCTAATGATATTTGATTGCTTTCAGTAGATGCATTGACTTCAACGTAGATATTAATTTCTAATCGTATTTTATTTCTTGCACTAGATGCATTGATTTCAATGTAGATGTTGATTTCTAATTCTATTTGATTGCTTGCACTAAATACATTAATTTCAGTGTAGATGTTGATTTCTAATTCTATTTGATTTCTTGCACTATAGGCATTTATTTAACTATATATGATGATTTCTAATTCTATTTGATTGTTTCTGCTAGATGTTTTGATTTAAGTTTAGATGGTGATTTCTAATACTATTTGATTTCTTGCACTAGATGCATTGATTTTAGTGTAGATATTGATTTCTAATCATATTTGATTGTTTGCACTAGATGCATTGGTTTTAGTGTAGATGTTGATTTCTAATATTATTTGATTGCTTGCACGAGATGCATTGATTTTAGTGTAGATGTTGATTTATAATTCTATTTCATTTCTTGCAGTATATGCATTGATTTCAGTGTAGATGGTGGTTTCTTATTCAATTTTATTGCTTGCACTATATGAATTGATTTTAGTATAGATGGTGATTTCTAATCCTATTTGATTTCTTGGACTAGATGCATTAATTTTAGTGTAGATGTTGATTTATAATCGTATTTTATTGCTTGCACTAGACGCATTGATTTCAGTGTAGATGTTGATTTCTAATATTATTTGATTGCTTAAATTATATGCATTTATTTTATTGTATATGTTGATTTCCAATATTATTTGACTTCTTGAAATAGATTCATCAATTTCAATGTATATTTTTTCGAATCTTATTTGATTGTGTGCATTAGATGCATTAATTTCAGTGTATATGATGATTTTTGATTTGATGTAACTCAATGTATGAATGTATATTAACTTAAAGTGATTGGATTAACAATGAGCATTGATTTTAGCATAAGCACAAAAAATGATTGACAATGTGGATTGATTTTTGCGTTATAGTAAACCAACCTATTAATATTGGAGAACAAGAGAGACAAGGTATGTTGTTTATTATAATAGTTTGAGTTAAATAATTGAATGGTTTATGATATCAACTATCCTTTTCATATAATCAATATGAAAACATGAAAAAACTAACAAATAATATAAATATTTTGTAAATCTGACAACTCACTAAAAAGCCAAAAATTACATTATTTCTTGACTTTTGCAAAACAAACTATAGATAAAAAAACAATCATCAAAATATTTTGAAGGAAATAAATTATTTCAAACATTAGCAATGAAACAAATCATTTCAAGAGTAATATTGATGCATTATATTATTAAAACTACTCTTCGAGATATATTTAGTAATACGTGGAGGGACACTATTAAGAATTATTAATTGTCAA
This sequence comes from Pinus albicaulis, assembly GCA_034641835.2. Classification (NCBI taxonomy): domain Eukaryota; kingdom Viridiplantae; phylum Streptophyta; class Pinopsida; order Pinales; family Pinaceae; genus Pinus; species Pinus albicaulis. The sequence continues at coordinate 95,894 of JAXQQM020069614.1, read as the reverse complement.
AAGTTGTGATACCTAAAATCAAATGAAATAAATTTGTAGTATTAATCCTCTTGAAAACTATTAACAAGATTTTCTCCCTTGTTCATCACCAGATTGTCTCCCTTATTCATCACCAACTAATTATTAACAAAAAATTACATACACATATAGAAATATAACACAAAAAGTGTAACATTCACAAACATTACCATCCAAATCCAAATACACAAACCATTCAAGGAAAGAAACAAAAACAAAATTAAAGAAGAGAATGATCTAGTCATGTAAAACAACTAAAACATAATGTAAATTTAAAATTATGAATTTTATCTCTAACATATACATAATAATAATAATAATAATAATAATAAAATGTGTCATTGTTTCCCTCAACTGGAACCAGCCTAGATCCATCTAACTTTGGATCTATCATGCGCCAAGAGGGATAAAATCCCTTGAGGTGCAAACTTTTCCTAAAATTCTACACTACATAAAGAAGGTTTTCATCTCGAGGGATTTGATCGCTCTCATCGCATGATATATCCAGAGTTAGATGGATATAGGGTGGTTATTAATTCAGTCATTGGATGACGTCAGCTACACCAATGTTTTTCTGCACAAACAATACTAACATCCAATGAAATGTGAACTATTATATTTTGTTTGTCAAATGAACGCCTATGTCTAGAGTGCCACCAAATTATTTCACATAAAGCTAAACACATATGAAAAATAAGATTCATTTGTTGAGATGTGCATAGAATTCAGTGATATTGATGCATTCATTTGAAAATTGTGACAACGGATTGCTCATGGGACACCCATCCATCATATGATATGTGCATAGTCCTATTGAATAAATATAAAGGCTTAGGTAATTCATTTGATTTTATTTTTGCAGCTAGTTTTCTTTATTGTAAAGATGCATGTTATGGATGGCTAGATGGATTTTTTGACAAAATATTTGGAGCTATAAGGAGGGTTTGTCATATCATGGATTCTGTCATATCATGGATTCTCTTTCACATATAATATTTATATAGAAATGTCGTGTAAGTAATAGGGAATTTGATGTCACTTGTACACTGAGGAAAAGGCCTCACTATCATATGTGAATGAAAATTGTCTTTTATCTTTACTATTCATAACTCGATGCACGAAATTTTTGAAATCAGTTTTGGGACATTGTAGTAGTGGTTGAGAAGGACATGATTTTCTAGTTTTTTTATGTAAATTTTAATTAATTTTAAGCCTTAAGAATGCATGCCCATGCAAAGGAAGAGATTCCTCTTTTTTTAGCATTTTTTTCTCTTTATAATTTTCCTGCAATAGTGTAAGAGAATAATGACCAATTTATTGTAATCACCATGCCAAGAGAAGGGCCCAAAATGATGGTGGTTAGGCTCTTAGTGGCTACACAATGTACATTCATTTTGTTTCAAATGCAAATTTCATGTGGTTTCTTTGGTATCCACTTACGTTACATTTTTATGTCTATAGATTCTCTTAAGTTCCTAACAACTATATTTAGGGGCCACGAGAATAATATTTTTTGCAAAGCCAAGTCGACAACCATGCGTTCAACTTATGAATAAATTTCATTGCAAGGGAAATCAAAAACCACCAAGGAAAAAAATGATTGGGTCTTCGCGTGAGATCCATGCACAAATATTTTCCTTAGAGGGATTTAGAACAAGAAAAGGTTGGGAGAAAATTAAGGTGGGACTCAGTCATTTGGTTGAGCCCTCAAACAATCAGCTATTTGTAGAGAAATGGAAAAGGTCAACCCATGACTAAAGCTAAGACTCCTAACATGATATCACAAAATTGAGTTGAATGCTTGCATCGAAATACTTTGGGGTTTTAAAGGCAAGGATTTATTTTTTCTTAGGGTTTGGAGGCTGAAATTGGAAAATCTAGATTCAGTATGTTATCAAGTGGTATCAGAGCGTAGGAAGAAGGGAATATTTCCTACAATAGAGAAATTCCACAATTGCTGTTGTGGGTAGAATTGTTGAGTGAGCTGAGAAAGTGTGAAAAAAACAAGCAAACATGTGATCCAGGTGGCTCCATAGATGCTCAGCATTGAAAAAGGGCTCAGAATAGCTGGAAAATAAAATTCCTTACATTGAAGTGAAACTAGAATAAGGTTGTAGTTCTTGTCATCCTTATTCCCAAGGTGTGAATGGAACTCGAATCCGAGTTTGTATGGTCAAGTTATGGCAAGTCAAATATTTGGTAAAACTTCGACAAGTGGTAGGCTCAACAAGGCAGCAAGTTGAATCAAACCTGGCACATGGAATCTGACCATTGGAATGGGTGAATTTGTTGAACCATTAATTTTTCCAATTACCCTTATTTTCAATAGAGTTAAAAATGCATAATTTTTTTTATAAAAATAAAATAAAAAAATAGGGGTGGAGGGATGCCACCCATGCTGGAGGTTAATATTCTTATATATCAAAATCCAGGAATGGGTTTTCAGTTTTCCACTGCCGCCAAACCCTGCGATTTATTCATATATTATATCATAAACCTTGTATTGGGCGGGCTGCCTGCCAGCAGACCCGAACCCACCTCCGACAAATGAAATTTGTCACCATATCAAACATGAAAGGGCTCGAACCCACCATGTCAGTCCGACTGACCCTCCTCCCAGTCACATCCACATAACCATATAACAAAAAAAAAAATGTTATATAACCATATTCCAATACAAGGGTGGGTGGGTTTTGATCCCAACCCACTTCGCACTTAATATGCCAACAACTTTGGGTTGGTTTATATATGCATTATATTATTTAAAAACCACTCAAATCATTCAATGAGTTGTGAGGCAGAGGAAAATTTCGGGAACCAAGAGGTTTGGAACCTCAATCCAGGTGGAACCAAGAGAAGTCCCAGGGTGGAACCCTAAGCGGGGCATCAACAAAGATTCCTTGAATATTACCTAGAGGGCCCAAGGTGACATTGTAAGAATTGGACAAGTTTATAATCGATTTTGCACATTTTTCATGCCATGAATTCAACGATACAGTCTATTTCATCAGCATGGATTCGAATTTTCCAACCATCACAAAAAATGAAGGTATATGATGTAGTTATGCCATGTCGTTATTTTGATTTAATGAGATGATGTTTTTACTATTGATTTTCCTAATTATCATTATGTTAAGTTATACTTCCTTGCCACATCATGTGAGATTTCTATTAGCTTGATATGTTGAAGGACGGCCCATTTGAGTGAGAGATCCTATAGGGAGATCATCTCATGGGGAGAAATGCCACTCAGGTTGAGGGCATTTGTCCTTGCAATGAAAAAAAGCATACCATGTACATCATCATCATTTGCAACATTAAATAAAGGGGCCTCCACTCTCTTGTCACCGGGCATAGAGACGTAACCCACACTGGGTGAACTCCATTATCAATATGTTTTGTGTTCGCAGTTTTATGGTTGTCGTTATGTTCTCATCTTCTTTAAAAAATGAACATGTGGATTTTCATACTCCTTCATCACCAGATTGGCTCCCTTATTCTTCACCAACTAGTTACTAACAAAAAATTACATACACATATAGAAATCTAACACAAAAATGGTAACACTCACAAACATTACCATCCAAATTCAAATACACGAACCATTCAAGTAAAGAAACAAAAACAAAATTAAAGAAGAGAATGATCTAGTCATGTAAAACAACTAAAACATAATGTAAAATTAAAATTATGAATTGTATATCTAACATATACATAATAATAATAACAATAATAAAATGTGTTATTGCTTCCCTCAACTGGAACTAGCCTAGATCCATCTAACTCTGGATCTATCATGCACCGAGAGGGATAAAATCCCTCAAGGTGCAAATTTTCCCTCAAATTCTACAGTACAAAAAGAATGTTTTCACCTCGAGGGATTTGATCCCTCTCATCACATGATAGATCCAGAGTTAGATGGATCTAGGGTGGTTATTAATTCAATTATTGGATGACGTCAGCTACAACAATATTTTTCTGCACAAACGATAGTAATATCCAACGAAATGTGAACTATTATATTTTGTTTGTCAAATGAACACCTATGTCTAGAGTACCACCAAATTATTTCACAGAAATATAAACACATATGAAAAAATAAAATTCATTCTTTGAGATGTGCATAGAATTCAGTGATATTCATGCATTCATTTGAAAACTGTGACAATGAATTGCTCATGGGACACCCATCCATCATATGATATGTGTATAGTTCTATTTAATACATCTAAAGGTTTAGTTAATTCATTTGATTTTAGTTTTGCAACTAGTTTTATTTCTTGTCAAGATGCATGTTATGGATGGTTGGATGGATTTGTTGACAAAATATTTAGAACTAGAAGGAGGGTTTGTCATATCATGGATTCTCTTGCACATGTAATATTTATACAGAAATGTCGTGTAAGTAATAGGGAAGTTGATGTCACTTGTACACTGAGGAATAGGCCTCACTATCATATGTGAATGAAAACTGAATTTTATCTTTATTATTCATAACTCGATGCACGAAACTTTTGAATCTTGATGCAAGATCATCGAAATTAGTTTTAGGACATTGTGGTAGTGGTTGAGAAAGACGCAATTTTCTACTTTTTTATGTAAATTTTAATTAATTTGAAGCCTTAAGAAGACATGCCCAGGCGAAGGAAGAGATTTCTTGTTTTTTAGGATGGTTTTATCTTTATAATTTTCTTGCAATAGTGTAAGAGAATAACGACCAATTTATTGTAATAACCATGCCAAGAGAAGGGCTCAATATGATGGCAGTTAGGCTCTCAGTGGCTACACAATGTACACTCATTTTGTTTCAAATACAGATTTAATGTGGTTTCCTTGGTATCCACTTACATTACATTTCTAAGTCTATAGTTTTTGCTAAGTTACTAACCACTGTATTAAGGGACCACTAGAATAATATTTTTTTCAAAGCCAAGTCAACAAACATGCATTCAACTTATGAATTAATTTCATTGCAAGGGAAATCCAAAACCACCAAGGAAAAAAAGGATTTGGTCTTCGCGTGAGAGCCATGAACAAATGTGTTCCTTAGAGAGAGACAAAACAAGAAAGGAGTCACAATATACAAGTTTGGGAAAAAATTAAGGTGGGACCCAGTCACTTGGTTGAGCCCTCAAATAATCAACTATTTGTGGGGCAATGGAAAAAGGTCAACCTGTGACTAAAGCTAAGACTACTCACATGATATCATGGAATTGATTTGAATGCTTGCATCAAAATACTTTGGGGTTTTAAAGGCAAGGATTTGTTTTTTTGTAGGGTTTGGAGGTTGAAACTGACAAATCTAGATTCAATATATTATCAAGTGGTATGAGAGCATAGGAAGAAGGGAATATTTCCTACAATAGAAAAATTCCATTGTTGCAGTTGTGGGTAGAATTGTTTAATAAGGTGAGCAAGTGTGAAACAACCAAACAAACATGTGATCCAAGTGGCTCCATAGACGCTTAGAATTGAAAAAGGGCTTAGAATAGCTGGAAAATAAAAGTGCTTAGATTGAAGTGAAACTAGAATAAGATTGTAGTGCTTGTCACCCTGATTCCAATGGTGTGAATGGAACTCAAACCCAAGTTTGTATGGTCAAGTTATGGCTTGTCAAATATTTGGTAAAACTTGGACAAGTGGCAGGCTTAACGAGGCAGCAAGTTGACTCAAACTAGGTGCATGGAATCCGACCACTGGAATGAGTGAATTTGTCGAACCATTAATTTTTCCAATGACCCTTACTTTCGATAGAGTTAAAAATGCATAATTTTGTTATTTATAAATATATATATATATATATATATATATATATATATATATATAATAGTGGTGGTGGGCTGCCACCCTCGCCACCCACATTGGAGGTTAATATTTTTATATATCAAAAGCCAAGAATGGATTTGCAGCTCTCCACTGCCACCAAACCCCACGTTGTATTCATATATTATAACATAAACCTTGTATTGTGCAGGCCGCCCACCAGTAGACCTGACCCCACCTCTGACGAATGCAATTTGTCACCATCTCGGACACTAAGGGGCTCGAATCCACCTTGTCAGTCTGTTCAACCCACCTCCCAGTCACGTCCACATAACCATATAAGAAAAAAAAAAAATTATATAACCATATTCCAATACGAGGGTGGGTGGGTTTTGATCCCGACCCACTTCGCACTTAATATGCCAACCTATCAACATGACAATGACCTTGGGTTGGTTTATCTGCCCATTATACTATTTAAAAACCACTCAAATCATTCAACGAGCTTCAAGGCAGAGGCAAATTTTGGGAACCACGAGGTTTGGAACCTTGATGCATGTGGAACCAAGAGCAGTCCTAGGGTGGAACCCTGAGCGGGGCATCAACAAAGATTCCTTGAATATTCCCTAAAGGGCCGAAGGTGGCATTGTTATAATTGGACAAGTTTATAATCTATTTTGCACATTTTTCATGCCAAGAATTTAATGGTACAGTCTATTTCGTCAGCATGGATTTGAATTTTCCAGCCATCACAAAAAATGAAGGTATATGATGTAGTTATGCCATGTCCTTATTTTGATTTGATGAGATGATTTTTCTATTGTTGAGTTTCCTAATTACCATTATGTTAAGTTATAATTGCTTGCCACATCATGTGAGATTTCTATTAGCTTGACATGTTGAAAGAGCACCAATTTGAGTGAGAGATCCTATAGGGAGATCGTCTTCTAGAGATAAATGCCACTCGGGTTGAGGGTATTTTCCCTTGCAATGAAAAAAATCATACCATGTACATCATCATCATTTTCAGCATTAAATGAAGGGGCCTCCACTCTCTTTTCACTGGGCATAGAGACGTAACCCACACTGGGTGAACTCCATTATCAATGTGTTTTGTGTTCATGATTTTATAGTTGTCGTTATGTTTTTATTTTCTTTAAAACATGAAAATGTGGATTTTCATACTCTTTCATATGTAATTATGCTAACATCATAGAAATAAAATATCTTGGTTAATTTTTGTAGCTGAGAAAATTCACATCAAGTTTGGTATCATAGAAGTCTTCTTGTTGATGAGAATTCCAAGTGTGAAATAATGAACGTGTAATAAGAAGGGAAATGGAGAACAACAAAGATCTCTACGAGGACCTCCTTGGGATGGAACACATGGTACACATGATGTATGAAGATTATGAGGAGGATATTTCAAGAGAGGAACAAGAGAAATAAATAGCAGAGGATGATGTTGTATGTCCCCCCTCGAGTGAACATTCATATTCTTCATCATCTTCTCATCATTCAGATGACGAGATCAATCAAAGACTTCAAAAAAAATAATTTTGAATTAAAGATACTTCTACGAAATGAAAATGAGGAGAAGAAGAGAATGCATGTTCATCTACAAGCCATGAAAGAGGCCTTGGAAAAATTGAAGCGCAACAAAGGCTTAGCAAAGGCATCATCACCTACTTTTGAATCGACAGTTGAGGTAACCAATTTTGATCTTTCTTGAGTTTATTTTTCACATGACATTATTTTTGTTGGAAATATAGAGGTACCCATTTCAAGAACTAGCATGAGACTCCTTACCATGATGGGGTATATAGGAGGAGGACTGGTGTTAATGGCCAAGGGATGACTCAACCATTGGAAGTTGTAAAAATAACTTGTGTTGACCCCCAAAGATGTCCTTCCCCTTCACCAAATTTCACTTCATTTCCTTTGTCCCTTATCAATTACAGGCTTAAATGGTCAATAGGATTGGTTAAATACACTTTAATAATGTATATAATGACTAACTTGCTACACTTTTATGGTTTTGTTGTTGTAGTAATTTTTTACTAGACTTAGCTACATAATGCAGCCATTCTGTAGTAGTTGCCGATTCTGCAGTTGTCTTCATGTTATCACAAGTTCCAGGTGTCACCTTAAATAAAAACTCATATGGGTGAATTCCAGACTTCATCCACATCATTCCTTGCTCCCTACGAAGTCTGAGCAGAATTCTACAGGTGATTATGCACGTGGGAAACCAAGACTAAGAGATAGACTTCTAATAGGACAAGGACTGTATAGATGTCTTTAATCACAGTATGAGACCTCCACCAGAGTTCTAATTTGATTTTAGTTGGGAAAGACATTTATTCCTATTTTATATCAAGGGAAGTTATGTAATTTTCTTATAAGAATGACTCGGGAGACTAAGAAACAACTAGCTAGATTGATGTTTTGTTGCTAGATCTCAAAAGACTGTAATACTCTATTTTTAAAATAATTTTCCTTTAATGAAAGAAGCACCTCTTTATTGTAATATCTGAGGCAATCTTGAGGATATTTGTATGCTAATCCAGTGGTAGAGGGCCCCTACTGCCCGAGAAGCTTTGTGCACATTCTTTAGATAAGTAACTTTAGCCTTGTTGCATTCCTAGTTTAAGTAATTTTCTGAACTTTGTGTTTTATACTCACTTGCATTGGATGCTACAGTCTAGTCTTGTTCTTACGAATTATTCCAAAATATCACTAATATTGAATGAGATATAACTGTAGTATTTTAGGAATTAGTTGCCTTTTTTCTGAACTTTACGTTTTTGTGTTCAATTACATCAATTGTTACAGCTAGAATTTTTCTTCCGAATTGTTCCAAAATATCATAATACTGAACGAGATAGGGCTGTAATATTTTAGAGATTAGTTGCATTATAGTGTAGTTTTGATACTCCGGAGATTAATGGCACGCTATTTCAGTTTCTGTTCACTGTATTTCAATTTATATTAATGGTACTCTAGTTCAGATTCTATTCATTGTATTTCAAGTTAGACTAATGGCACTCTAGTTCAGCTTCTGTTCACTGTATTTCAAGTTAGGATAATGGAATTATAGTACAGTTGTGGTCACTGTATTTGAATTTTTAATGATTTCATTTTAGTTCAGCTTTATCTATTGTATTTTTAGTTTCATTAGTTAGTTGTATGCTAGTTTTGTTCCATTAGACCTCAAGGCCTTCATTATTTACAAACTACTCTTGTTATTAATCTCTTCCAACACATGATCATATGGACAAGAATTAGTGATATCAGTTCAAGGCCTTGACTGTTATGAAATCTCTTATAATTGTAAAAATAGCCTTTTTCTCAAAACTATTCCAAAAGACTTCTAACTTCCGAATAATGCTTAGTAGTGACAATTTAAGTTGCAGAATGGATTAATTTCAGTGTCATAGGTTAATTTAGAGTAGAGTTCCTCACTGTGTTGCAGACTATCTTTTCCAAATATGTTCCAAAAAATTTCTAGCGATGGATAAGATTTTCTCTGTGATCTTATAGGTGGTTGTTTACTTAGAAGAACCTCATGGCACTAACTTATCCTTTTCTCAAGCTATTCCAACATATTTTTGATGAAATAATTGGACTAAGTTCATGTTTTGAGTTATTGAGTTCATGTTGTGAGTTATTTTCTTGTCAAATTTTTGCATTTTCTAAGTGCCATACATAGTTTAGAATAGGTTTTTCTCTTTTTTAGTGTGACCAACAACTTCTCTTTGCCAAAACTTAGTTCTTTTCCTCTTAGAATAAAAACACAAAACTAAAAACATTGGGAAAAAACTAAACACAACGTAGTGAGAAACAAATCCCTAGGCACATATAGTTCACTTCACTTCAACAGTTTACTAGCCCTGGTTGACAATTTATGACCTCAATTTAGGAACACTAAGTTGAGCAGACAACTTGGTTTTCAGGTTTCGGGTACATTGAAGAAGAGCACTCAAAGGAAGCAGAAGCTTCCAAGACATTTCCAAAGCCATCAGAGGAAGAGGACGATTGGAACATATCACAATCCTCTCATGACAGTGCACATTGCAGAGGAAGAGTTAAGGCAAGATCTCATCACCAGTGTTGCACAAGAGACAATCAAGAGAGGTATAGGAAGTATGAGTATTTCAAAGTTCATTTTTATTACAAGCATGTTATTGATGAAAATAAATCATGACACCGAAAACTATGTAGTTTTTGTGGTTTACATAACCATGTGGTTGTTGAGTGCTGGAAGAGAATGGAAACAAGAAAAGGGATGAGGCATGAAAGGCCTTCTCCACATCAGGGAAGGAAGCAGATTAAGAAGGTATGGAGGATGAAAAAATTTTGCAATAATTGCAATAGAGGTGGAAATAAAAGAGCCACATGTTGGAGGCTCCATCCGTAACAACCTATTAAGGACAAAGCACTCATGCAGAAACCAGTGGGTGAAGATGTTCAACACGCAAATCTGCCACAAATTTCCTGGTGGTTCACTTTGTTGAGAAAAGATAGTTTTAATAGATGTAGTATCTTCTCATGGCCTCATTTTGTAAATCATGTGTTGTGATTTAAATTGTAAAAGTGATGATTTTTTTTCCATCACTTGTTAAAGCAACGATGATATTTTGGCTTTTGATTGATAGCTAAGGTATTGATTTCTATTCTAATGTAAACTTGACCATAAAGTGTGTGTGATAAACTCTTGGTAAGTATGGGGATGATTGAGTAATGATTGGTCATGTAATTGAGCATTTAGTTTGCGAATATTGTACTACATGTTTGTAGAGGATGGAGGTGTCATCTAATCACTTATGGCTTTGAAGAACAAGGGGGAAGGAGAAGGAAGGGTGACCTGCGAGGACACTTATGGTGAAAACAATGTAACAAAGCTGTTGCAAAATATGATCATGCTTTTGGAATACCAAAATATCCTCTGTGGGGAGGAATGATATAGGTGGTTCCAGAGACTCTCAAAAGTCAAAGCGGGCTCAAAATAGCTTAAAAATAAAAGTCGCTAGATTTAAGTCAAACTAGGACCATATCATAGTGCTCGTCACCTTGATTCCAAAATTGTGATCGACACTCAAATCTGAGTTCGTATGGTTAAGTTATGGCTGGTAAAAGTTTTGGTCAAACTTGACCAAGTGACATGCTTAACAAGGAAGCAAATTGACCGAGACGTGATGCACAAAATCTGGCCTCCGGAAAAAGTGAATTTTTTGAACAGTTAATTTTTCCAATGATCCTTATTTTCGACAATGTTAAAAATAACCTAATTTTTTATTATATATATATATATATATATACATATATATATATATATATATATATAGATATACACACACACACACACATATATATATGTGTGTATATACACACACACACACACACACACACACACACACACAGATATATATATATATATATATATATATATATATATATATATATATATCGGTGGCGAGCTGCCACCCCCACCACCCATGTCAGAGGTTAATATTGTTATATATCAAAAACCCGGAATGGGTCAGTGGGTCTCCACCCCTGCCAATCCCCATGTTATATTCATATATTATAAAATAAACCTTGTATTAGGAGGGTCGCCCGCTGGCAGACCCAACCCTACCTATAACGATTTCTATTTGACACCATTTCAAAGGCGACGAGGCTTGAACCCACTCGGCTGGTTCAACCAACTCGCCTGCTAGGTTGTTGGGAAACCAGCTCCAAAAAGAGAAGAAAAGAGATATCGACGCCTTAGAAATAAGCCACTTCGAGGGGGCAACCTCCAATACATTACATGAATGAACAATTCTTGGATGATACAATTTACAAAACCTTCTTTCTATATATAGGAGTCCATGGGGCCATAATGTAATCCTAGTGGGCCACAATCTAATCCTAGCCGACCTAACAATAATAATTTAAGGGCACAATAATAACAAAATGGGGGTTACAAGGGTACAATAATAACAATAAGGGGTTTACACTAACAATAATAAGGGACTATACTAGTGATATAGGGACCCAACATGCCCCTCTCCTTCAAAAAAAGTGTTGTCCTCAACGCTTGAGTAGCTCTAGGTGCTTCTGTATAAAATTCTCATCCTCCCATGTAGAATCTTTAGTGGGTAAGTTCTTCCACTTGATGAGATACTCTGAAATTGATCGATTCCGTAGTTGTCGAGTTCTTGTTTCCGTGACCGCTTCCAGTTCCAATATGATTTTTCCTTCCTCATCAAGTTCTGGAAATATTGTTTGAACTGGAAGATTTTCACCTATAACCTTCTTTAAGCATGAAACATGGAAAACTGGATGTACTCGCGAAGAAGCAGGAAGCTCCAATTTGTATGCCATAGTACCAATCTTTTGCAACACCTCGTAAGGACCATAGTACTTTGGCGATAATTTATTATCCTTCTTAGCTTGCTTGAGGGACATTTGTTTGTATGGTTGTAGCCGTAAAAATACCCAATCTCCTACATCAAAACTTCTCTCGCCGCGATGTTGATCTGCCTGTTGTTTCATTCGATTTTGTGCCAAATTCAGGTTATCCTTTAAGAGTTGGAGAACTTCTTGCTGATGCTCGATGTGATCTTCCACTGCTTGAACCTTCGAATTTTCCCTTAAAGAAGATGTGATGGATGGTGGATGATATCCATAAAGTGCCATAAATGGGTCATTTTTGCTGCAGTATGGAAGGAAGTGTTATACCACCATTCAGCGAGAGGTAACCACTTGACCCATTGTGTTTGTTTATCAGATACAAAACAACGAAGATATCCTTCCAAACATTTATTTACTATCTCATTTTGACCATCAGATTGAGGATGAGAAGATGAGCTATGAGCTAATTGAGTACCCAAACAAGAAAATAACTCCATCCAAAAATTTCCAGTAAAAATGGGATCTCTGTCGCTCACAATAACCCTTGGGATTCCATGTAGTTTTTGAATTCTATCCATAAATGTAGTAGCAACTGTACTTGCTTTAAATGGATGAGATAATGCACAAAAGTGTGCATACTTGGTAAGTCTATCAACTACCACCATGATGACACTCTTCCCTTCGGACTTAGGTAAACCTGTGATAAAATCCATTGAAATCTCCTCCCAACGTTGACTTGGAATGGATAAAGGTTGTAGAAGTCCTGGGGTCTTAATTGTTTCTACTTTATTCTGCTGGCAAACCAAACATTCCGCCACAAACTTTCGAATATCAGATTTAAGGCCATCCCAAAAAAATTCTTTCTTCACCCTGTGGTAAGTTTTTAAAAATCCTGAGTGTCCTCCTAAAGGAGAAGTGTGCAATTTCAGAAGAATCTTTTGTTTTAGTTGGGAATTTTTACAAAGATATAAGCGATCTTTGTACCATAAGGAATCATTTTTCCAACTAAATGTATCAGATGTACTAGGATCTTGCTGCAACTTTTGAATGAGTGTCCATACATCTTTGTCCTTCTTCCATTCATCTCTTGCTTCGGTTATCCAATCTGGTTGGATAATAGAAATGGCCCAAAGCAATGCTTCCACCTCTTCATTCTTTCTTGAGAGTGCATCTGCAACAACATTAAGCTTTCCTTTTTTGTAGATTATTTCAAAGTCATAACCCAACATCTTTGTGACTCATTTTTGCTGCTCTTCTGATGATAGTCTTTGTTCCAAAAAGTGTTTAAGACTATCATGATCAGTTTTTACCTTGAAGTGTCTTCCCATTAGGTAAGTTCGCCATTTCTTTAGTGCATGCATTATTGCTAACATTTCCTTCTCATAAATAGGTTTTTGTAAATACTTTCCTTTGATTGGACGACTTTCAAAAGCAATGGGTCTTCCTTCCTGCATTAAAACTGCACCAATTCCATTTCCTGAGGCATCACATTCCACAATAAAGGTTTTTGTGAAGTCTGGCGTAGCTAAGACCGGTGCTAGGCACATTACCTCTTTAAGATGTTCAAAGGCCTTAGTTGCTTCAGGATTCCATGAAAATGCATCTTTCTTCAATAATGTTGTTAGAGGTGCTGCTATTCTCCCATAATTCTTAACAAACTTGCGATAATACCCTGTTAACCCGAGAAATCCTTGCAACTTCTTTATGGTTGTTGGGACTTTCCATTCCTTAATGGCTTTAATTTTGTTAGGGTCTACTTTAACACCCTCATGAGATACAATATGACCTAGATATTCCACTTCTTGTACTCCAAAGAAACATTTGGATTTTTTGCATATAATTGTTTCTCCTGCAATAGTTTGAGCACCCCGTCAACATGTTCAACATGATCCTTCCAAGACCTATTGTAGATTAGTATATCATCAAAAAATACTAGCACAAATTTTCTAAGGAAGGGTTTGAAAATGGAATTCATCAACCCTTGAAATGTAGAAGGTGCATTGGTAAGGCCAAAAGGCATGACCAAAATTCATAATGACCCTCATGAGTTCAAAATGTTGTTTTTGGAATATCTTCAGTCTTCATTCTAATTTGATGATATCCTGAATGAAGATCCAACTTGGTAAAATAAATTGCTCCATGTAATTCATCCAATAATTCATCAATCACAGGAATGGGAAATTTGTCTTAATGGTGAGCTTATTGAGCTCCCTATAATCCGGACACATTCGCCATGATCCATCCTTCTTGTGTACCAATACTACAGGAGCAGAGAAAGAACTTTGACTAGGTTGAATTATACCCGCCTCTAACATTTCTGCAATCATACGTTCAATTTCGCTTTTTTGGAAGTAAGGATATCTATAAGGCCTGATGTTTGGAGGAACACTTCCTGGAATCAAATGAATAGCATGATCATGATCACGAATAGGTGGGAGTCCTTTGGGAGTTTCAAACACCTTGGAATGATTGTCGAAGACTTGTTGGAGATCTGCAGAAATAGATGATTTTGATGTCGGAACTTCTAGAGAGCATAATTGTGCAATTACGCCTCGTTGTTCTTTCTTTAGAAGCTTTGTCATGTCATTAGAGCTCATTATCCTTCCTGGCTTCCCTTCAATACCCCGTAATTCAACTTCCTTTCCTTCTGAAAAAAATTTCAAGAAAAGTTCTTGAAAATTAAAAGCTACCGTCCCCAAAGATTGTAACCATTGTACTCCTAGTACAACATCAGCACCTCCCATAGGAATGGAAAGCATTGAACTAGTCAACACATATTCCCCCATGGTTAGCTTGATGTTATGGCATTTTCCAGAGCAATTTATAGTTCCTCCATTTGCAACCATCACTTGACATTCTGGTGCTGGGTATAAGAAACAATTTAATTCCTTGGCTACCTTACAATGAATAAAATTATGGGTGCTACCTGAATCAATCAACACTATTACCTTTTTCTTCTTGATCTGTCCTGCTATCTTAAGAGTTTGAGGAGTGGTAATTCCTGCCAGTGCATTACATGATATGGTCAGATTCATTTCTTCCTCTTCTAGGGCCGGTTCCTGGTGTATATCCTCTTCTTGTTCATTTTCTTCTTCTTCTTCACAATCTATGTAAAATAATTTCTTTTCAGCACACTTATGACCTTTCGTGTATTTGCTATCACAACTGTAGCAAAGCCCTTTTGCTCTTTTTTCTTCCAATTGTTGTGGTGTCAACCTTGTAGGTTGTGGAAATTTAGGCGTAGCCACACTTCCTTCTTTATAGAATTGAGTGGTAGGCTTCCTTGTTGCCATAATTTTACATTCAACTTTTCTTGCCAACCTGAATGCCTTCTCCAATGAATCAGGTTCTAGAACGCGAACTTCATGTTGTATGTTATCCCTTAAAGTGCCTATGAAGAGATCAATCCTGTGTTTCTCTGGAATATCAGTTACCCTTATATTCAATTTTTGGAATTCCTCAATGTGTTGCCCCACTAAACCCTTTTGTTTGAGATTTATCAATTGGCTAAAGAAGGTGTTGCTCTTTGTATCCTCATAATGTGCTATGATTTCTTCCGTAAAAATTGACCAAGTGACAATTTTTTTATCAGAGCAAAGCCATCGATACCATACAAATGTATTTTGTTCTAAATGCAAGTTGCAATGCGACCTTTGCGGTGTGTTTGCAATATCAGAGATCAAAATATTGCTCCATCTGTAGTATCCATGTTACAGGATCCCGTCCATCAAACTTCCTCATATCCATTTCCGGAATATGGTGGTTATTCCTGCCAACATTAGATTTTATCAAATCACAATTAACATTGATTTTGTTCTCATCATGAGGTTATTCTACTATCTTTTCACCATTCTTGTATCAACTTTGTCAAACCTTCGATGTCCATTTTTAGACCATTCTTCATGTTTTCCATCTTAGCTTCCATGCCAGCTTCCATGCCATCCATCTTAGCTTCCACTCCATCCATCTTAGCTTCCACGCCTTTCTTCAAACCATCCATCTTCTCTTCCATGCCTTTCTTCAAAACTTCCATTTAATTTTTTGTTGCTCTTTGCGAGAGTGAAATTTGTTGCACTTGCTCTTGTAATTTTGATAGATCATGTTGCAATTCTTCATCTTCATGACTCATAGTAGACCCTTCTGAAGGTGTAATGGGTGTTGAATTAATTTTATTTATAGTACATTTTTAGAACCCAATACTGATATGCCCTTGGAATCAATTCAAATTGATTCTTCAAACAAGACTTATGCAATTCGGAAAAAAAAAATACACACCTTTTTCTTGCTTTTGAGGAGCTCGATATTGAAATTGTATTATCTCTGTAATTGAAAATATTCGATATTTGAAATTCAGCCCTGTATTATCCCTCTGAAGCTTCTTTCAAATTCCACATGTCTAACCCAATTTTGATTCTCCAAGAAAAAGTTGTGTCCAATCTCCCACAATGACCTAATTCTGGACTGGTTCAGTAGAGCGAAATGGTACGACTTGCCACGTGTCACTGTTTTGTCCTTTGTCTCTAAAATTGATAGCCAAGAAACTACAGGCCGTGTAATTGTGACCAATTTTTATGACACTCCAATCCAGTCCCCAGACAGAGAGTTATTGAACTTTTCCCACGATCACCTATTTGAGATGAAATTCAGGAGCCTGAAAAAGCACTACCTTCCACAGATCATATCTCCAAAAACATTACGAACCAAGCTCTGAAATTTTTTGATGAATTTCCTCGGGATTTAAGCTTCACACCATATGAATTTAAGATTCTGAACCTTCGTAGAAAAATATTTATAGCGCAAATTCCACGATGACCTGTTTAGGAGCCTGAAAAAAGACCTGACTTCCACAGATCATATCTCCGAAAATATTGCGAACCAAACTCTAAAATTTTTATACAAGCTTCCTCAAGATTTTGGCTTCGCACCCTAAACATTTCATCTTCTGAAAATTCGTAGAAAAAATGTTATAGTGAAAATGCCACGATGACCTGTTTGGAGCAGCGAAACCCTAGAATCCAAAGCTCTGATACCAAATGTTGGGAAACCAGCTCCAAAAAGAGAAGAAAAGAGATATCAACGCTTTAGAAATAAGCCACTTCGAGGGTGAAACCTCCAATACATTACATTAATGAACAATTCTTGGATGATACAATTTACAAAACCTCCTTTCTATATATAGGAATCCATGGGGCCATAATGTAATCCTAGTGGGCCACAATGTAATCCTAGCCGACCTAACAATAATAATTTAAGGGCACAATAATAACAAAATGGGGGTTAGAAGGGTACAATAATAACAATAATGGGGTTAAACTAACAATAATAAGGGACTATACTAATGATATAGGGACCTAACATAGGTGCCTCCACAAAACCATATACCAAAAAACAATATATGTTATATAACCATATGGAAATACGAGGGTGGGTAGGTTTTGAACCCAGTCCAATTCCCACTTAACTCGCTAACCTACCAACAAGCGAATGTCTTTGGGTTGGTTTATCCGCCCATTATATTATTTAAAAAACCCTCAACTCATTCGACAAGTAGTGAGGCAGAGGTCGAGGTCGACATAAGGAGGTTGGGAACCTCGATCCGGCCAGAACCAAGAGCAGTCCCAGGGTGGAACCCTGAGAAGGGCATCAAAAAATATTCCCTGAAAATTCCTTAGAGGGCCTCATGTGACATCACCAGAATTTGACAAGTTTATAGTCTATTTTTCACGTTTTCACGACAGGAATTCAACGGTGCATTGCATTTTTTCAATACAACTTTTTATTTTCTGGCCATCATCGAAGGTGGAGGTATATGATGCAGTTATGCCATGTATTTCTTCTGATTTTCTAAGATGATTTTTTTATTTTTGAGTTCCTTAATTCCCATTATTTTGAGGAATACTTGCTTGCCACATTCTGTGAGATTTTTATTAGCTTGTCATGTTGAAGGAGGGCCCATTTGAGTGAGATTTCCTATAGGGATATTGTATCGTGGATATACATGCCACTCGGGTTGAGGGTATTTTTCCTTGCAATCAAAAAAATCATACCATGTACATCATCATCATTTGTAGCATTAAATTAAGAAACCTCCACTCTCTTAACACCAGGCCCGAAGATGTAGCCCACACTAGGTGAAGTCCATTATCAATGTGTTTTGTGTTCCAAATTGGATCGTTTTATTCACGTTTTCATCTTATTTACAACATGCATATGTGGCTTTTCATACTCTTTCATATGAATTTTTTGTAATATCACAAAACTAAAATATCTTGGTTAATTCCAGTAGCTGAGAGAATTTGAATCAATAGAGGAAGCTCAAGAGCTTCCAGAGGAGGTGAATTGAGTTTCCAAAAGTCCAACCCAGAGTAGTAGAATCGGTTAGGTGTCATTGGAGGCTATGGTTGCAACTCACTCAATGATATGTGTGGAAAATAATATGGAGGTTGTGGACAAATGAAATGCAACAATGAAGCACATGATTAGGAGATCATGAAGAATTTCAATAAAAGGAGTTTGATGCAGGAGTATCGACCCACACCAAACCGAAATCGGTTTGAGGAAACTTCCAGAAAGGGAATCATGGATGTCATTGAGGAGGACATGATTTTCATGTTTTTTTTATCTAAATTTTATTTAAATTCAATCCTCTAGATGGCATGCACTGGAAGAGGAAGATATTCCTATTTCTTTAGGAATAATTCCTATTTATAATCTGCATACGACTGCCATAGAACAACGACCAATGTAATGTAACAACCAGGTCTAGATAAGGGCCCAATATGATGGTGGCAGCACTTTAAGAGGTCGTGCCATATATTTCCAATTTGTTTCAAATACAAATTTTGTGTGTGGTTTCTTTAGAATCTTCTCTAGTGTCTTTCTTTGTGCCTATATTTTTCTCCTAACCATTGTATTTGCGGGCCATGAGAACAATATTGTTTTTAGATTCAAGTTGGCATCCATGCATTTGTATTATCAATTAATTTTATTGCATGGGAGATTAGAGACCACCAAGGAAAGAAGGATGGGGTATTCGCATGATAGCCATGCGCAAATGACAACGATTCATTAAAGGTAGTGATAACAAGAAAGGAGTGAGGGTCTTCCTGGTGGGGTGCAATTCAAAGTAGTGGTGAGAAAGGAGTCAACTAGCCCAGCCCCAAAATTGGGTGGGACCCAATCGATTGGTCAGGCCCTAGACTAGTCAATTATCCACAGGGAAATGGAAAAGGCCGACCCCTGGCCAAAGCAAGACTCTCGACTTGACATCATAAAATTCATTTGATTTCCAACATCGAAATAATTTGGGGTTTCACAAGTGATAATTCGTTGGTGTGTAGGGTCCAGAGGTAGAAATTTGTAGACACAAATTTGGTTTTTGATCAAATATGTTATTTATCCATACATGTTGAGATGAGAGGCTCATTCTACAACCCGATGTTAAGGCAATGCATAAGTATCTCCATCCCTCTAAAAATAAAAATAAAATATTTACTCTATAGAGAAGTAATATGGGCTATAATAAAAAAGAAAAAAAATTCTATGCATATTTAATTAGTTGTCTATATAACCTAATATAATTTCATGTAAAGTAACTATAAGTAAAACAAAATATATATGAGTAAAATTTTTAAACCTTATACTTTTCATAAATATTTTAACACCTGATTTTAACTTCATATATATCTATATATAGAAAAAAAATAATTTCTTAATGTTATATAGAATAAAATGTCAAGGGGTTTTGGATAGATAGTGACCCGATGTTCTGTTAAGAAACTTATTGATGTAAATTCATTGGTTCAATTCCCTGCCTAGATCAGGGTGATGTATTAGACATGATGAAGATATATTCCTCCCATGCTTACCCAAAAAAAATGTTATATAGAATAAAATATCGAAAGTTAAATATTTTTATATGAATTTATGTTGACATATATTTAAAAATAT
Source organism: Pinus albicaulis (assembly GCA_034641835.2). Lineage (NCBI taxonomy): Eukaryota > Viridiplantae > Streptophyta > Pinopsida > Pinales > Pinaceae > Pinus > Pinus albicaulis. The sequence goes on along the minus strand of JAXQQM020069614.1, from coordinate 75,761 downwards.
ATTAATAATAAAAAAACTAGTTTAATACGTGTTGATAAAAATACTCCATATATATGCTATGTAATCTCTATAAAATTCAAAAATACAAATTAAAAAATAAAAAATTACATATTATTTTTGGCATTCTAAAATAAGTTTGCACCTAAAAATATGTGATCCCTCTTGAATCTAGTTAGGCCCATGCTTAATATCAATTTGTGATGATATATGTATGTACAATATATACCAGATAAGAATATCATGAATAATTGTGTTACATCTTTTGTAAATGATTTGTTAATATACACTAGCAAAGTTATGCTTATGAAATGTTGCTCAAAAGAAACTAAAAATTTGACCAGATTAATTTTTAACATATTGATCTCATATATTTTCTATATAATAATTTACTTCAATTTCCATACAGGAACTAAAGTATTCTATTCTTCATAATGCTCCATGGAAAAAAATTCTTCAAAGATTTAGAAAAAAAAAATATAATTCATTAGGGGAGAGGCTTCTATTGTTGTGCAAGGACCAGTACTAGTTATAGTATTGGTCGGAAAAATCCATAAAACAACATCATAAACTCACTAAAATATGCACATAAACAATTTATATTAAGTTATATAATTTATATAAATATGTCCAAAATGGGGACAGATAGTGATTGGACCAACAACTGTCAAACACCAAGCCTTAGCATCATAAGTTGACAAGACCTATTGTCTCAACTAACTCCAGTTCTGAATAACCAATTAAGTCAAAATGCCCTACAAAAAATTACATTCCTTTCTATCCAAAAGTACAACTATCCCATAAAAAATTCACCCACTGATTTTTCATTGGAGAAACACATCCCATTGTTGGTTAACACCTGCACAGGAATATGTCAAATATGTGTTAGCCATAACTACATGTGTATTTAACCATTCAACCTATTGAAGACAATAAATGACAATATTCAGTTGAGGAATTAGTTCAGGGGATGAAATAAATGACACCAACCCTTTCAATTCAAGTATTAAACAAAAAAAACCCTTTCAATTCAGGTTTAAACAAAGGAAAGCACAAGGATCAGCCATGAAATCTTATCAGCCATTGGATCATGTACCAATCAGTCCAAAACACATAATTGAATTTGGGATATGGAAATCCATTCCAATCTTCCCTACCAATTAAATTCTAGATCATAAAACTATAAAAAATCAACCCTTACTATTTTTCATTTAAAACATTAATTATACTCATCAACTGCTACAGACATACAATCAGAGTGTCCACATACAATCAAAGTGTTCAGAAATTGTTACATTCATTCTCTTCATTAGCTTCTGGAGACATACAAGTTTTTATTGAATAATTTTATTATATTGAGTACTTTATCATTATTTTAGTTGAGATTCTGGGAAAATTAAAGCCATTTTTAAATGAATAACAATAATGCCTATCTCTTTTTATCACTTGTATATGCTTATTATAAGCACTTGTATATTATTACTTATCACTTTTATATGCTTATTCAAGGATTTTTATACTGAACATGTCACTATTACAACTTAAGCTCACTCATATCATTGGTATCATGTTTAATATCACTATTACCACCATGTTAATATTATATGTTGTAGATCATATACCTACTAGTACCTTCTTATTAGATCTTCGCTCAACTTCTTACCATATAAACAATTAATGATTACATCATAATTAATCATGTAACTTTATGGTTTCTATCCTCACAACCTAGAAAAACAAATCAAGAAAATCCCACAATCGTGCAAGAGAAAGCTAGAAAAAGTGTACAAAGCCCAAGTGTTGGCAATGAAGGCAGAGATCCCTATATGAAATTAAATAAGTAACCTTATAGAAGGACCTTGACTACACCCAGTAAATTCATTTATAGACCTAATGCGAAAGTATTTTATAGTGAAAAACAAAGTCCTAACTAGAGGGCCTCTGTTACAGAGTGAAAAACAAAGTCCTAAACAAAGGACCTAATTTGCAGAATAAGTGCTCAGACCAAGAACCATAAGAAAATCACTAGGTCTAGTATTAAAGGTAGAAAATTGAAAAGGAATTTTGAAGCTAGAAACAACATGAAAGGTCTAGTTTGAAATCCTGTAGCAACATAGTAGAAGATAGCAACTGAGGTTTATATTTATACTTTCTCAACTCCATAGTAGAAGATAAGCCGACCTGTGTCAGGAGGTATAAGGCTCAAAACAATACTTGTAAGCAATGCTTTACAATATTCTGTTGTTCCCACAACCACACACATGGCTCAACCTCTCTTTAAAACTCTCTAAAGAAATACCGTGAATAAAAAAGAGCTCATGTAAACACTCTTAGAAGTCCATTTAAAACACAAGAAGTCAACTTATAATTTTTATTTTAGCAGAGATAATTAAGGGTTCAACATAGTTAAACCTATGCTAAGAGGCTGAGATCATGAAGATACTAAGAAAAATTGTTCAGAGTTCCTTATTACCACTATAGGGATTTGAAATCTAGAAATATGAAGGTTGAATTTTTTAGAGGTATATATATAGATAAATATCTTCATTCTTGTTCAGAAATCCAAGAGGTCTAGTCAAAGACCGAGTTCTCTAGAAGCAGCGAAGTAGCATCGTTATCAAGTTGGACGTATACAATAGCCGCATTTGTTATATTTAAGGTTTTAATAGAAGGATCATACTCAACCTATTCAAATAATTATATCATTCAATCCATGGCTAGTAGCAGTCCTTTAATCTAGCACGATGTGACAATTTGTAAAAATTTCAAGCCTAATTTATTTGAAGAAGTATCCCTATAAGCAAGAATAGAAGTAACCCTATCGAAGGACCTGGACTACACCAAGTAAATGCAATTATAGATAAAATCCAAAATTATTTTACAGTGAAGAAAAAAGTCCTAACAGAGGGCATAAGTTGTAGAATAATTTCTCAGACCAAGAACCAGAAGAAAAGCACCAAGTCTAGTATTAAAGGTACCAAATAAAAAAGGAATTGTGAAGCTAGCAACAACATAAAAGTTCTAGTTTGAAATCCTCGCAACATAGTAGAAGATAACAACTGAAGTTTATATTTATACTTTCTCAGCTCCATAATAGAATATAAGCTGAACTTTGTCACTTTCAGAAGGTACAAGGCTCAAAAAAAGACTAGTAAGAAATGCCTTACAATATTCCATTGTTCCCACAACCACATACATGGCTCAACCTCTCTTTAAAACTCTCTAAAACTATGTCATCTTCCAAATTTTGAATCAAAAGTTGAATAATTGCTCCCACAACCACACACATTCCTCAACCTCTCTTTAAAACTCTCTAAAACTATGCCAGCAAGTATAAAATAGGGGTTTAACTACCATGAATAAAACATAGGTCATGTGAACACTCTTAGAAGCCCATTTAAAACACAAAAATTCAACTTCTAATTTATTTTTTAGTAGATTAAATCAAGGCTTCAACATCTTTAAACCTCATACTTGTCAAATTCCAATCACAAATTAGATGAGAGTTACACTTGTCTCTTACACAATTTGAAGTTCATATTTTCCACTTCGAATAGAACTAGCAAGCAAGGTTCTGGGTAAATTTTTGCCATATTTTCTTTTAGTCCACTAGGGTTTTCAAGAAATTTTTTTTTTTTTCAAAATACAAAATACACAAGTTTCCTACACAAATGCAAGGGTTCAAAACAAACAATATAAGATGCCATGTTGTTAACAACCATGTTGTTAACAACCATGTTGTTAATATTCAATAGGTATCACTTATATTTCTCATGCTGATATTAGAATTCATACGTAATTTAAATACAGTATAGAGAAAATCATTCAATAATTCAAAGTAACAATGTAATCCAAATTGATCTTTTCAGGTAAAATAGATCTGTTCCACTGCGGTATCAATTAATTCACAAAATTCTTCATTGATATGAATGGATTACTAGGTTTGGTTTTAGTATTAAGATAAAATCCTTGGTGATAACACATTATACACTCAGATGCAACCTGAACTCCTTTGAGTAAAATACCAACTTTCCTACACAAATGGAAGACTTCACAAAAAACAACATAAGATACCATATTGTTAACAGAAAATATGTATTACTTATCTTTCTCATTTTGATTGTAGAATTCGTAGATAAATACAGTTTGTTTTGTATATTTGTGATGTAATACGTATCGAATTTATTACTCATGCTATACTCATGGTAAATCTGTAGGTTGTTGGAGACATGCCAAGAGTTTTTATTACAAATCAGATAAGGAACATGAGGAGGCAAGGGATGAGAGGGGCTTAGCTATGGAGTAGTTCATCAAATGAGGATATGGATGGTTATGTCAATGCTCCCAATGCTCCCAACAATGTCGTTGAAAATGAAATTGTTGTAGTAGATCATCGCATCCCACCATCAGCCATAGAGCCACCATCAGCCATAATGCAAGGTGCAAGTTCAACAAAGAAAATCAGTGCCATCATAGGCTGGAAAAAGCAAGACATGTTTGTTGCAATTGATGACATCAATTTTAAGGGATATTTAATCTATGCATCTGCAAAAAAACATGGTATTTCTACCTCTAACATACATTACTGGTTAAATGGGTTGACTAATGCAAAGCATAGAAGGCCTGTTACAGTTATGACTGAAGAGGAGGACTAGGTGGTCAAGTGCTGTAAGGAGATGGCCCAATTGGGAAATGGGTTAGAGCTTATACAACTTAAATCCACAGTAGATAAAATCTGTCAAGGGAGGCCTAACTCCTTCAAAGATGATTTTCCTGGTAAATCATGGTCGAGTGGGTTTAAAAAGAGGCATCGAGACCTTATTTTATGTATAATCAAGGGCCTTGATAGAGACATGTCTTTAAATCTACGCCTTGCAATTGTTTCCAAGTTCTATAACACTCTTTCTGCTACATATGAGTAACACTCATATTCCCCATACCATATATCTAACTGTGATGAAACAGGCTTACAGGTAGGAATCAATTGTGGTATGCAGGTAATTTCCATGAGAGTGAGTAGAAATCTTGCTAAGATATTTCCTAAGAGAAGGGAGTGGATCATAATTCTTTGTCGCATCAAAGCAATTGGTTCATCACTATGAGGATTTTATCTATTTAAAGGTAAAACTCAACTAAAAAATATATACATAATTTTGAACGAGGTGTATGCATGGTTGCGCATCCACATGAATGGATGACAAAGGAACTATTCCTTGAATTGGCTTCGCCACTTTGCTACTTCTTTACTAGGTGGTTTCCCGCCTGAAAATAGACACTTAGTGTTTTAGATGGCCATGGAAACTACATGGTTGTGAAGATAGTCAAGGAGGCCAATAATTTTGGCATTGACCTATTAACATTTCCGGTTCATGCCACTCACATATTGCATCCCCTTGATGTCAGCGTGCTTGGGCCTTTCGAGAACTATTTCAGGGTCGAGAGAGATTCGTGGATGGAAAAGAATCGAGGGGTGGAAGTAAAGAGGCTTGAGTTAGCTGAGCTTGCAAGTAAATCATTTAAAAGGGCTCTCACACCTTTTAATATCAAGGTTGGATTTAGGACGACTGATATATGGCAACTTAATGTTGATGCTCTTATGCATGATACTGGTTGTTGCCAAGCATTTGAAGTGGAAGGTCAAGAATAAGAGAACATACAAGACCATGTCAGTGCCCAAGAAGATGTAGTTGATGCTGAAGGTATAATGTCCCTTTCTCAAGGGTTTTTATATGGTGATGATGATGAACATGTCAATGAGACAGTTCAGTCATGAACCAACTAACAATAGTAATGAGAATGTCACACTGACTGAACCACCTGCCAATTATGCATGTGATATTCCATGTGATGCAGTTGATCAAGGGAATGAAAATGCAACATAATTAAACAATGAGAAATTGAGCATGCCAACCCAAGTAACTGCACCATCATGGTTAGCAAATGTCGTGATGAATATCACTGGAAATAATGTGTCTGCCACCAATGAGGAAAGCATGTAAATGCCTTCACAACCATCAAATCTGACCACCAAAATTGTTCATTATTTTGTGGAAAGTGGAGCACTGGAAGAGGAGCCTATTCAACATGAAGTACCTGAAGAAGACAACAATGAGGGCCAATCATTTTTCCCAGAGGTTGAAATCCAAGTGTCAGGTCCTCAGGAGAATGGGACAACAAAAAGCAGAGATTACTTGGTGCATTACTAAAGCTACCAGTAATTAGGGTGAAGACCTCATCAAGGAACTCAAAATTATATTATCTTCATTTGGTGAGGAGTTCACAATTTATCACCTCTGAGATTCTATGAATTTAATGTTCGAGTCTGAATGTAAAAAGAATGAAATTAAGGAATCTAAAAAGAGAAATAAGGAGTTAGCTAATGAAAAGAGACAGGAAAGGATTGTAGCAGCAGAAGCTCAAGCAAAGGAAATTTTATAAAGAAGAAAAAAATGGAATATAAGGAACATAAAAATAAATTGGAAATGAAAGAGAGAGAGACAATAAAGGTTCAACAAGAGTTGGAAAAAGGAGGAGGGGTGAAAAGCAAGGAAGACCATGGTCCAAGTTGTTTTGAGGAAAATAATTTTATGTCTAACACACTGGACCACATTGCAGAGCACACAATATCATACCAAGACCTTATTAATATCCAAGTCCCCCACTATCAGCCAGGGGTTAGACCCACCTCTTATACCCCTACCAAAGTAGGTTTGAATCATAGCTATGTTTATGTGACACGTGCAGTCAGTGCTGATTTTAGTAACAAAAGTGGACACTTGGGCTACTCAGTCCCTCCATGCATAAAAGGAGAAAATTGGATTCAAGCATACGGAAACAATTAGGCACATCCTAATCAGTCAATCTTGGGTATTCCACCATACTTGGGTTATCTAGTAAAATCAACATTGTTGGGCAATATAGGAAATTAAAGCCATCAAGTATAGGGGGGCATGAATTTATTTTTGTAACCACAACACAAGGTGATTTTAGTAATGATGCAATAGGTTTGCTAAATATAGCATCCATGGATGTTGGGATGCATCCTTTTGGGTTGCCTCATGAAATTAGTATGTATCAAATAGTTTCTAATTGAAAGAAAAATATATCTTATATTCCTTGAGAGTTAACAATTTTTTTGAAACGAAAAAATTTATTTTTTGTACTTCCAAAACATGATCCCGATTTGAATGTGATGACCACCACTTTTTTAATATACTGAATTTATAATTTCTTATTTAAAGGAACACAACACTTGTTATAGCCAATATATCATAATTTTTATTTAGTATGTATCAAACACTTTCTAATTGCTACAAAAATATATCTTACATTCCTTGGGAGTTAACAAATTTTCCGAAACACAAAATTTTCTAGTCCTTGCTTCCAAAACATGATCCCAATATGAATGTGATGACCACCACTTTGTTAATATGTTGTAGTTATAATTTCTTATTTAAAAAAACGCAACACTTGCCATAGCCAGTATATCATAATTTTTAATTAGTATGTTCAAATAGTTTCTAATCGCTACAAAAATATATTTGGTATTCCTTGGGAGTTAAAAAATTGACAGTGTAACCCATTTCTAACTTTCTCACTTGCAAAGGCATAATCCCAATCATCAATGTGTTGGAAATGTTGTCATTGATGGCAAAGGAGATGAAAAAGGAGGAGCACCTGAAACATCAGCCAAGGAGCGGAGGAAGCAAAAAGAGAGGTAGAAGAGACAACAAAAAGAGAATTAAGGGAGCATCATCAGTCAAAGAAGTAGCAGAGGTAGCAGAGAGAGCATAAGACAAGTAGCAGAGGCAACAAAGAGAGTAGCAGAGATAGAAAAGAGGTAGAGACAGACACAACGAAGGCAGAGGCAGAGATGAAATGGTCAAGCAGCAGAGGTAGAGGCAGTAATCGTTTGTATATAATGAAGGCAGAAGAGAATGTCGAAATGCAATAGTCAAACAATAGAACGGAAGTAGAGGCAAAGACAGAGAAATGAGACAGAGCATTAGAAGAGGCAGAGCAGTAGAGGCAGAGCTGTTATCACAGCAGAGGCAGAGGAAGAGCCATTTTTTAATTCCGAGAATCACTACCCAGCTAGTAGAAACTCTAAACATAAATTTCGGGAACTGTATCCCAGGCAGAAGGATACATATATATAATTTCGGGAATCGTAACCCAAGTGGCAATGTATGCATATACATAAATAAATTCCGAGAATCACTTAACCTGCTGGAGGATACTCTAAAGATGAGACATAAAAATTATATATATATATATATATATATATATATATATATATATATATATATATATATATATATATATATATATATATATATATATATATATATATATATATGCAGCGCCTTATACACAAAGGTTCAAAGCATATATATATATATATATAAATTTGTAATGGAGCGCTTTAATGGACGAAGAACCAAAGGTATCAAAGCCTTATATTGTGGGACCCTTTCCCAATCACATCAGAGATTATAAGGGAAGCAAAATATATAAACAGAAAATTGCGATTGCGATGAAGCCCGGACCCGATGGGTTTATAAAACATAATGGATATGTTCGGAACATGCAACCAAAGAATTGCGATTGCGATGAAGCCTAGATCATATAAAAAAAGGTTGAAAGCATAAATATATATATTTATAAGTGGAGCGCTTTATGATAACCAAAGTACCACAAGGTGGGACCAAATCGCATCGGAGAAAAACAAAGCAGCGAAACATGCAAACAGGAAGTTGCAATTGCGATTGGCAAAGCCGGATGTGATAGTCATATAAACTCCGTCATATAAAATATAGTCGGGTCCGCACATTGATCGCATCGGAGAAAAACTGGCAGCAAATCACTTGCAACTAAAAGTTGCGATTGCGATTAATCACATCGCATCAGGTCAATTGAATCGGAGTTAAGCAGGGCACTAGAACATGCAAATAGAATTTGCGATTGTGATTAATCACATTGCATTAGAATAATCGCAATCAGAGCTTCAGAGCATTGGAATATCGGTACATTCAAATGGAAATTGCGATTGCGATCAATCGCAATCGGAAGAAGTCAAGGAGTAGTGTATATCATCGGAAAGCATGGCAAGTGGGCCCAGATATATGATATTCCATTGATTAAATGGAATCGAACCCTTATATTAATGTTTATAACGCTTGATTCGGGGAATATGGATACACAGAGATATTATTTATATATTGTGCTATAGTCAAAATTTATAGAAAATGAGGTGTGTGCTGTGCATTCGCCAAACTAAATTCATGGGTATTTAATTTTCGATTGGAGAACATATATATATATATATATATATATATATATAAGCATATATCTATGTTGTGTGGGGCTATCACATCGGCACGAAGGCTGAGCAGTGGAACATACCAGTGAAACTTGTGATTTCGATTAATCGCATCGTAACTATCGCAGAAGACCTAATCGCAATCAGAGATTTGCGAAGGCACTGTTATATATATATATATATATATATATAGAAAGTTGTTGCGATTATATTGAAAAGTGCCGCGTGGTCTATGGACCCACAGGCCTCGGCTTAAGGTGGAGGGTGATTATTAATATAATACAATTGCGATGTGTGCAATTGTATTGAGCCATAAAACAAAGGTCGTGGTGTATGTGTGTTCCGCTTGCGGAACTCACCACATCAACAAGACACTTGTTTTGTGTAAAGGGTTGGAGTTTTCCCAGATTTAAAGTCAGCAGTTGCATATATACATACATACATACATATATATATATATATATATATATAAGGCGCTGATATAAAACCACAGTTACAAATGTATGGCATATGGCTGTTACCCTGCGACAGAGAATAAGGAAATAAACAAAGCCGAAAGGGACAAAGACACAGTCAAAGAAAGGACTAATGCGCAGCTAGCCAAGAGGCTGAATGAGTAAGCTAGAGCTCTGATTGTAATTAAATGTAAATAATTTTAATTTATATTGTTGTGATGCATTGGAAAGTCTCCGGAAGAGAACAAATATCCCACTGTAATGTTAAATTTGTACGTACAGTTATATTTTATGAATGAGTGGATAAAAGAGATGAGAAGGCAGAAGGCAAAGAGACATGGTTGTCCATTTCGAATTCCCAGTAGAATACAAGCAGCCATGAAGCTATTTTTTATAAAACAGGGTAATATCCAAGGGGAGAAGGTTGACGAAAGCAGAGTGAGAGAAGAAGAGGGTGTGCAGTAGAATTGAAGAATGTTGAAAAAAATAAGAAAGCTGCAAGATTTTAGAGAGCTAGAGAGCATAAGAAAAGAGAATGCAGAGTACCGAAGATTGAGGCAGAAAAGATAAGAAGAAGGAGGAGTAGAATGAGATGCAATGAAAAGTTAGAGAATGCAGAAATGAAGCAGTGAAACAAGAATAAGGAGGAGCTGAGCAGAGATGATGCAGGGCTGATATGAGGACTGATGGACAACAGAAGAGATGCTACAAATAGAGTTGATATCCAAGGTAAATCAACAAGTGTTTTCTTTTGAAAGAGTAAGGAAGTTGGAGCTTCCCTATCAAGTTGTAGCTTGATAGATGTCAGTAGTAGCTGACTGAGGTTGGAGCGTCCTGTAGGTTGCTGCCTGCAAAAAATAGACGGGAGTTGGTGCTTCCACATCAAGTTGTAGCTTGATAGCTGTCAGTTTTAGCTGACTGAGGTTGGAGCCTCCTGTAGGTTGGTGCCTGCAGAAAATTAATGGGAGTTGGAGCTTCCTTGCAAGTTGTAGCTTACAGAATTGAGGTAGGAGCCTCCTGTAGGTTGGTGCCTACAGAAAAACAGTGGTGAGAGGGAGTTGGAGCTTGCCTTTGCATCACTATAATAATAAGATGTGGTTTTCTCCCTTTATGGGTTTCTAATTATATCTGGTGTCTCTGTGCATGATGTTTATGTGTTGATGTGGTTTATCTCATCTGCTTAATACTTGCTGCTCTCCTATTAAGTCTACTGTTACATTATACTAATGCTTGCTTCTCACATTAAAAGATTACTCACAAGTTAAGCTAAACATGAAATGAAGTTGTAAAAAAGTGTTAATGAAAAAGTTTTAAAAGTCCATGAATGTGTTAAACTGATTCACCCCCCCCCCTCTCAGTTTAACTAAGGGTCCAACAATTGGTATCAGAGCTGGTTCCTTTGGTGTAAGCTTAATAGCTTGAAGGAGATCTGGTTGAGTCATGGACAATCAAAATGCACCTGTGTTAAATACAACAAACTTTCCTGAATGGAGAGATAAGGTTAAAACATGTTTAATGGCCTATGAACCTAAGGTATGGAAGCTTGTGTGTGATGGTTACTGCAAAGACTCACCCATGGTGAAAGAACAACATAGGAATGCCAAGGAAAAATGTGTGATATATAACAATCTTCATAACAAGGACCTTGAGTTGATAATGGATTTAACCTCTGCAAAAGAAATCTGGGATAGATTGCACTTCATGCATGGAGTAAACACTAAGGACTGCACTTACAAGAAGGATAAGAGAATTAAGAAGAAGAAAAATTCATGTCAACAGAAAAATATTCAATCAAATGAAGTATCTGTTAGTGTGAATGGAGATAATAACCATGAAGAAATTACAGCTGAAGAAAGAGCCAAGCTTGAAACTGCTTTGACTGAAATAGAAAAATTGAAAATTGAAAACAAAGATCTTAAGACAATGGTGCAAATATGTGATGAGAGAGAACATGAAGATAGGAAAGAAATTATTGACCTGAAGACATAGCTTGAAGAGGCAAAGAAAGTAGAAGACACTCTGCTGCAACAAATGAGAGAGAAAAGTTAGGAATGTGAAAGATTGGAAGAAGAAGTAGCGAGGCTACTAAAGAACGTAGAAAAAGCCCAAAGATAACTATTAATGAATACACCTTTAATGAAAGGCTCTGGACAGTTGGACCAGATTCTAAAGGCTCAAAGGTCACCTCTCATAAAGGCTGGGATATGATATGAAGGTGAAAATAGTAAGTCCAAGGTTGAAGATAATAGGAAAATCATTTTTGTAAAAGTTGTAAAGAACAGTGAAGCAACTTAGCAAATTTCTCCAGAAGCAGAAATCAGCAAGAACATGAGTTTCAGAGAAACAAACAAAAACAAGAAACAACAGGAGAGGATAGAGAATGAAGGGATGAAACAGTCAGCAGAAAAAGGCTCATACACTCATGAGGATGAAATGAATAAATTTGGAAGATGTCAAAGAAGGTTCTTTCCTCCTATGAAAAATAGCACCAGTTTCTCTTGTCATAAACCAGGACATAATGTAGCATATTGTAAGACAAAGCCAATCCAGTCCAACCAGCAAAGGATGCAGCAAAAGAGTAGAACCCCTCAAGAAAGCAAATGGAAAAGACAATCCTTCACCAGGTACACAAATTACTTCCATGGCTACTGTTATGCATGCAATAATTTTGGACATAAATTTGTTGAATGTAAAATGTATTCAAGAAGGTGAACAAAGTATTATACATCAACTCAAATGTACTATGGTAAAATAAGATGTTATGTATGCCTCAAACTTGGTCACAAAGCAAAGGACTGTAATCTGCGATATACATTAAAGAACTCTAGACAAATGATGGAATCTAATCAAATCAAACAAAGCTATGAATCAAAAAGAAATACAAACATTATGAAGAAGCCCAATAAATTATGGAAAGAAAAGAGAAAGGGGGAGCCTATTATCTCAATAACATAATGAATCCTCCATAGTCTTAGGGGGAGCTGCTCTAGGAAGCAAAGCAAAAATCCATCCAGTAATATATATGAAGCAACATCCCAGGGGGAGAGTAGTTCATAAATAATCCCCATGAAAGTAGTATAAGAAGAGCTCCATGAAATGATAATAGCTATGAGATCAGGAAGTGAAAGGATTTTCCTCTAAATGAGAACTATAGAGAAAGAAGATCATCTGAAGTATTAAGTAGCTGAAAGATTGATGGAAGAAGAGAAGAGAGCAAGAAGCCATGATGATAGAGGAAACCTTAGCAATGAACATGTAAGCTAAGAAGACTTTAGCACATTAAAGTGATGATCACACTATGCCTCATACTGTTAGAATTAACAATGTATCACATTAAGAAGGATGAGTAAGAAAAGTGCCTATCATCAGTTCATTACATCTTTCAAAAGGTCCACTTGGAGAAATGCAGTTAAGTGAGTAATAAGTCTTTGAGTAATCAACCCATGAAGATTCATAGAAAAGAAATTGAAGATGTCTTCCTGGAGATCATTATGTTAGACAGTTGAATTGTACTTAAAGCAGTAATGATTCTGGAGCAATCTTAGAAAGGAAATGCAGTGACATTCTTTTAAATCAGAATGACAGAATAAGAAAATGGTTAATAATGATAAGATTATTTTCAGGATATTGATAACTTTTGGTGTGAACAGTGGAAATCTCTATAGTAGAATTTATGAAGGATGTCTTAGTTATGGTTTTATATGCAAGCTGAAGTGAAATCTCTGCATAGTTTTTCAAAGTAATATCAATTGGTGTTTAGGAACAAGCAGCATGCTTATCAAAAAATTACCAAGCATTATCAATGGAGCAGCGGTATGATACAGGTCCATAGGATATAAGAACTATGGCAAAAGAACCGCAAGGTAATATTCCCAGTATTATCTGCATTCAGCATGAAAAGAGTTTTTCAAGTAAACATCTTGAATATGCTTTTGTGGAAGTTCATTCTGATAGAAAAGTCAAAGTATCTGAAGAATAAAGGACTAGCTGTGATTACCATCTGAAGCTCAAAAGTTTTTGTAAATCATCTAAATCCTACTTCAGCACAAAGGATTTACTGGTACTCCACCTTTAAAGAGAGATTGATTATTGACATACATACCCATTGTGTCATAAATAAAAATGCATGGTTGATAAGTGAAACTGACCAATACATTGAAGGGTTTGTTTTGAAAACACATTGTACAAGAAGGAAAGTCAGTTGGCCTTTAATATTGAAAGATATTGCCTATTCTTACAATAAGTTGTAAGCTCTGGTTTGATTCATTGTTTACAACAGCAACGAGGACCATTCAGTCTTTAATTCTATTATCCCTGTCAGCAATCTAGCACAAATTACAAACAACAGGCAGTATAGATGAATCACAACTATAAAAGATATATTGGCATCATTATCATAATTGAACAAATGTTGTATTGCAGATGAGTATTGTAGAAGAAGACATATTTCATCTACAATATTCCTCAACAGAAATGTATTGGCACACTACATCAGAAAGAGACTGTATGTTTATTCAAGTTCAATTATCCTCAAAGTGTTCTCTCAACAAGTCTTGTACACCAGTCTGGAGCAGCAGGGTACAAATTCAGAAGAATAAGGCCTAAACACATATCAAAGAGAGGAAATGAAAAGACGAAATCTACACTGAGAAATGTGCAACCCTTTGCCATTGATGTCAAAGGGGGAGGAAAATCAGGTAATAGAAGAAAGGGTCTTCTAAAAGAAGCTAGGCAGAGAAAGACTTGGAGGAAGCATTGGATCATCCGTGGATGTGTTGCCATCAATGCCAAAGGGGGAGACTGTTAGAAATGTTCTCATTGATTGCAAAGGAGATGACAAAGGAGGAGCACCTGAAACATCAGCCTAGGAGCAGAGGAAGAAAAAAGAGAGGTAGCAGAGACAGCAAAAAGAGAAGTAAGGGAGCAGCATCAGTCAAAGAAGTAGCAGAGGCAGCAGAGAGAGCATAAGATAAGTAGCAGAGGCAGCAAAGAGAGCAGAAAAGATAGCAAAGAGGCAGAGACAGGCACAGCGAAGGAAAAGGTAGAGATGAAATGGTCGAGCAGCAGAGGTAGAGGTAGTAATCGTTTGTATATAACAAAGGCGGAAGAGAATGTCGAAATGCAATAGTCAAACAGTAGAACGGAAGCAGAGGCAAAGATGGAGAAAGGAGACAAAGCATCAGAAGAGGTAGAGCAGCAGAGGCAGAGTTGTTATCACAACAGAGGCATAGGCAGAGCCATTATCACAGCAGAGGCAGAGCCATTTTTTAATTTCGAGAATCACTACCCAGCTGGTAGAAACTCTAAACATAAATTTCGAGAACTGTAACCCAGGCGGAAGGATACATATATATAATTCCGGGAGTTATAACCCAAGCGGAAATGTATGCATATATATAAACAAATTTTGAGAAACTCTTAACTCGCTGGAGGATACTCTAAAGATGAGACATAAAACTTATATATATATATATATATATATATATATATATATATATATATATATATATATATATATATATGCAGCGCCTTATACACAAAGGTTCAAAGCATATATATATAAATTTGTAATGGAGTGCTTTAATGGACGAAGAAACAAAGGTATCAAAGCCTTGTATGGTGGGACCCTTTCCCAATCGCATCGGATATTATAAGGGCAGCGGAACATATAAACAGAAAATTGCGATTGCGATGAAGCCCGGACCCGATGGGTTTATAAAACATAATGGATATGTGTCGGAACATGCAACCAAAGAATTGCGATTGCGATGAAGCCAGGATCATATAAACAAAGGTTCAAAGCATAAATATATATATTTATAAGTGGAGCGCTTTATGATAACCATAGTACCACAAGGTGGGACCAAATCACATTGGAGAAAAACAAAGCAGCGGAACATGCAAACAGGAAGTTTCAATTGCGATTGGCAAAGCCAGACGCGATATTCGTATAAACTCCGTCATATAGAATATAGTCGGGTCTGCACATTGATCACATCGGAGAAAAACTAGCAGCAGATCACTTGCAACTAAAAGTTGCGATTGTGATTAATCGCATCGCATCAGGTCAATCGCATCGGATTTAAGCAGGGCACTGGAACATGCAAATAGAATTTGCGATTGTGATTAATCGCATTGCATCAGAGTAATTGCAATCGGAACTTCGGAGCATTGGAATATCAGTACATTCAAATGGAAATTTCGATTGCGATCAATCGCAATCGGAAGAAGTCGAGGAGTAGTGTATATCATCGGAAAGCATGGCAAGTGGGCCCAGATATATGATATTTCATTGATTAAATGGAATCAAACCCTTATAATAATGTTTATAATGTTTTATTCGGGGAATATGGATACACAGAGATATTATTTATATATTGTGCTAAAGTCAAAATTTATAGAAAATGAGGTGCGTGCTGCGCATTTGCCAAAGTAAATTCATGGGTCTTTACTTTTCGATTGGAGAACATACATACATACATATATATATATATATATATATATATATATATATATATATATATGCTGTGTGGGGCTATCACATCGGCACGAAGGCTGAGCAGTGGAACATACCAGTGAAACTTGTGATTGCGATTAATCGCATCGCAACTATCGCAGAAGACCTAATCGCTATCGGAGATATGCGAAGGCGCTGTTATATATATATATATATATATATATATATATATATATATATATATATATAAAGTTGTTGCGATTATATTGAAAAGTGTCGCGTGGTCTGTGGACCCACGGGCCTCGGCTTAAGATGGAGGGCGATTATTAATATAATACAATTGCGATGTGTGCAATTGTATCGGGCCATAAAACAAAGGCCGGGGTGTATGTATGTTCCGCTTGCGGAACTCACCACATCAACAAGACACTTGCTGTGTAAAGGGTTGGAATTTGCCCAGATTTAAAGTCAGTAGTTGCATATATATATAAAAGGCGCTGATATGAAAAGCACAGTTACAAATGGACGGCATATGGTCGTTACCCTGCAACAGAGAATAAGGAAACAAACATAGTCGAAAGGGACAAAGACATAGTCAAAGAAAAGACAAATGCGCAGCTTACCAAGAGGCTGAATGAGTGAGCTGGAGTTCTCATTGTAATTAAATGTAAATAATTTTAATTTATATTGTTGTGATGCATTGGCAAGTCTTTGGAAGAGAAAAAATATCCCACTGTAATGTTAAATTGGTACCTACAGTTATATTTTCTGAATGAGTGGATAAAAGAGATGAGAAGGCACAGGGAAAAGAGACATGGTTGTCCATTTCGAATTCCCAATAGAATACAAATAGCCATGAAGCTATTTTGTATAAAACAGGGTAATATCCAAGGGGAGAAGGTTGACGAAAGTAGAGTGAGAGAAGAAGAGGGTGTGCAGCAGAATTGAAGAAAGTTGAGGAAAATAAGAAAGCTACAAGAGGTTAGAGAGCTAGAGAGCGTAAGAAAAGAGAATGCAGAGTACCGATGATTGAGGCAGAAAAGATAAGAAGGAGGAGGAGTAGAACGAGATGCAGTGAAAAGTTAGAGAATGTAGGAATGAAGCAGTGAGACAATAAGAAGGAGGAGCTAAGCAGAGATGATGCAGGGCTGATATTAGGACTGATGGAAAACAGAAGAGATGTTACAGAACAGAGCTGATATCCAAGGTAAATCAGCCAGTGTTTTCTTTTGAAAGAGTAAGGAATTTGGAGCTTCCCTATCAATTTGTAGCATGATAGATGTCAGTAGTAGCTGACTGAGGTTGGAGCCTCCTGTAGGTTGGTGCCTGTAGAAAATAGATGGGAGTTGGTGCTTCCACATCAAGTTGTAGCTTGATAGCTGTCAGTTGTATCTGACTGAGGTTAGAGCCTCCTGTAGGTTGGTGCCTGCAGAAAATTAATGGGAGTTGGAGCTTCCTTGCAAGTTGTAGCTTTCAGAATTGAGGTAGAAGCCTCCTGTAGGTTGGTGCCTGCAGAAAAACAGTGGTGAGAGGGAGTTGGAGCTTGCCTTTGCATCACAATAATAATAAGATGTGGTTTTCTCACTTTATGGGTTTCCACTTATATCTGGTGTCTCTTTGCATGATGTTTATGTGTTGATGTGGTTTATCTCATCTGCTTAATACTTGCTGCTCTCATATTAAGTCTACTGTTACATTATACTAACACTTGTTGCGCACATTCTAAGATTACTCACAAGTTAAGCTAAACATGAAATGAAGGTGTAAACAAGCGTTAATGAAAAAGTTTTAAAAGTCCATGAATGTGTTAAATGGATTCACCACTCCCTTCCCCCCCCCCCCAACTCAGTTTAACTGAGGGTCCAACACAATGAAACCGTTAAAATAAAATAAGGTTAGATTATTACTTTCCTTCTCTAATCTAAGACATTGAAATTGTGAAAAAGGGTCCCAATCAGCAAATGAACACAATAAAATCTTAGTATATGTACATGGCCCCCATCCCAACAACTTCAAACCCCAAGTTGATATAAGACATTGAAAAAAACTAGATTCACTACATCTACAAAGCATTATGGTCCATTGCACAACTCTACATAAAAATTTGAGAGAATAAAATAAGCACATATTGTTGGAAAACGAGGATTTAAAGGAACCATATAATAGACTTGGTATGCTCAATCAACATAAAGGTTGCAATGAAACAAAAAATATACAACACAGTCCATTGGCACATCATAAAGATGGTTTTAAATTCCATTTCTAGGGCCTGTAATCAAGGAGACCTCTGAGTATTCTTAGCCATGTCATCAATTATGAATTCCCAAGTGGATGTACAATAGGGATTGTGAAATAAGTTCCCGATCAAGAAATGAAAACAATTATTCGGTAGTTTATCTACATGGTCCCATCCCAATAACTTCAATTGCCAAGATAATCTAAGACATTGAAATACTCTTTACAACCCTCTTTGTACCTCTGTAACTATGCATAAGTATGAGACTGCTAAAGATAAATTTTTAAATTTGTGCACCTGAAAGTGTATGACCCGAAGTTTTTGTAAATCCAATCTCCTTGCATAAGTTAATGCAGATAGATATCTTGAAGGAGATCATTTTCCTCTTTGAGATGACTACAACATTCAAATTTCTAAGATAAAATTAAGTTTGTTAAATGCAAAGTACACCCTTGGAACTTCGCAGTACTGATGATGTCAAAACCATTATATCTAATTTCCAATTGAATTCTACCTAAAAACTAAATTTCGACTATAGGACAACAAAAAGATAAATTTCAACTGCAGGACAACAGAAGATTTAATGGTGAATTATCAGCCAAATTCTTGATTCCTTCGAATGTTCAGTCCTCCCCACCTCAAAATTCCACAACAAAAGACACAACTTAGTTACACAGCACAATCAAATTGTTGATGCTTTTAGATGTCCAGTCCTCCCCACCTCAAAATTCCACAGCAAAAGACACAACTTAGCTACAAAATTAATTATTTTTAATCCCCAACTTGACATAATCGAGAACCTGAAGGAGATCATCTCCCTTTTTGGGATGACTGCAACATTCAAATTTCCAAGATAAATTTAAGTTTGTTAAATGCCAAGTATGCCCTTGGAACATCGCAGTACTGATGGTGTCAAAACCATTCTATCTATTTTCCTGTTGACTTCTAACTAAAAACTAAATTTCGACTGCAGGACAACAAAAAACTAAATTTCGTTTGTAGGACAACAGAATATTTAATGGTGAATTATCAACCAAATTATTGATGCATTCGGATTTTTAGTCCTCCCCACCTCAAAAGTCCACAACAAAAGACATAATTTAGTTATAGAGCATAATCAAATTGTTGATGCTTTTGGATATTCAATCCTTCCCACCTCAAAATTCCACAACAAAAAACACAACTTAGTTATCAAATTAAGTAACTTCAATCCCCAAGCTGACATGATATATTAAAAAAAACCAGTTTCAATGCATCTACAAATCATTTTGGTCCATTACATACATGTGCACAACTCGACATAATTTTACTCATAACCTAAAACCCAAAAATCACCTAAAGCCCATCAAACAAAAGAAAAAACCAGTCAATTTACAAAAAAAACCCATTAGCTGAAAGATTTAAAAACATAGGAAACAAGTTCAATAGAGAAACAATATTCCTTCAAGTTAAATGTGTTAAAAAAAAGAAGCATTCTGGCCCATTATATACATGTGCACAACTCTACATAATATAACTTGACATAATTTGATCCATAAGCTAAAACCCAAAAACCACCTAAAACACATCAGCCAAAAGACAAAACCATTCAATTTAAACAAAAACCTTCAGCTGGAAGTGTTTAAAAACACAGGAAACAAGCTCAACAGAGAAACAATAATAATTCTAAGTTAAATGTGTTAAAAAACAAAGAATTCTGGCCCATTACATACATGTGCACAACTCCACATAATTTAACTCTACATAATTTGACCTATAAGCTAAAACCAAAAACCACCTAAAATCCATCAGTGGAAAAACAAAACCATTTAATTTACACAAAACCCTTCAGGTGAAAGTGTTTAAAAACATCAGGAATAAGCTCAATAGAGAAACACTAATCCTTCTAAGTTAAATGTCTTAAAAAACAAAGCATTATGGCCCATTACATACATGTGCACAACTCTACATAATTTGACCCATAAGCTAAAACCCAAAAACCACCTAAAACCCTTCAACTGAAAGTGTTTAAAAACATAAGAAACAAGCTCAATAGAGAAACAATAATCCTTCTAAGTTAAATGCATTAAAAAACAAAGCATTCTAGCCCATTACATACATGTGCACAAATCTACATAATTTGACCAATAAGCTAAAACCGAAAAACCACCTAAAACCCATAAGAAGAAAGACAAAACCGGTCAATTTACACAAAAGCCAAGTGTTCAAAAACACACGAAACAATCTCAATTGAGGAACATTAATTCTTCAAGTTAAATGTGTTAAAAAACACATGCAGAAGACTGGTAGGACAAAGTCCTATCTTCCAGCTTTCCTCAGCTTCCTCCTTCCACCTCTCCTCGGTTTCCTCCTTGCGAGCACTCCATAGGAACCCATACGCTCGAAAAATGCTAGTGCGCCACAGGAAAACCAACTGGATTGAGCACATTGACCTGCAAACAATGACGAAGATTCATGCATAGAGGCACCACAAAATGTTAAGAAAATTACTTGAAAAAACAATTCTAAGCACGAACCCACCATATCCGCCATCAAGCCGAGGTATATCCACCACAGGGGT
Organism: Pinus albicaulis; assembly: GCA_034641835.2. Lineage (NCBI taxonomy): Eukaryota > Viridiplantae > Streptophyta > Pinopsida > Pinales > Pinaceae > Pinus > Pinus albicaulis. The sequence continues at coordinate 54,734 of JAXQQM020069614.1, read as the reverse complement.
GAACACACACAAATACACAAGCATAAACACCATACAGGGAACTACAAGCCGCACAATAAACTAGAATGCACCTCGCATAAACAACCTTACAACCGCTCGAACCAACATCCCAAACACCCCATAACCAATGAAACTATTCGTGATGGGCTAAAGTGGATACGAGCAACATCGGGACAACACAACACAACAACCGAGAGCAAAAACGGATAGCTTTCAGGCCAAGACAAAATAACATTGCTTATGCGAGAAGACTCCACTAAACCGCTAAAAACAACACAATAAATGTTTGTAAAATAACTGAAACCAATAACCCTGTACAAAAGACAAATGGCGACACATAATAGAGAAGTGTGATACAACCCATCAACTTTTCCAAATGGCGTGACATGGCTTGTTCATCCATATATTCGTCTACTGGCATCTCTCCCCTAATACACAATTCATAATCGTTCATATCAACCACATCATATAAACAATTCATAATCGTTCATATCAACCCACCATATAAACACAATTGCTATATTTAAGAATATATATCTTTAGTTATTAAAATATATATATATCGTTCAAATCTTTTCATACAAAAATCTTTTTATATATAATTGTTACCTGGAGAATATCGCCCATGTTCATGACGAGCTCACCCTTTCTCGGCTCGATATCAACCCATTTGCCATCCTTCACAACTTGGTACCCTCCACTCCCCTCTTGTCCCGCCACGGTGATGCAGCTAGTATGTGGATGCGCTCGTGCTCCTATCTCTAGGTTCTTGAGTCCTAGCTTTCGGAAAGCAGACCAATTTAAACGCCTTGATTCTGTCCCCGTTGAATTCCTTCAGAAAATTAGCAGGCAATCTGAGGGTTTGCGAAATAAGCTCTCGATAAATTCCACCGTTGTAGACAAGAATACCAACACATTTTTAACTATAATGTCAAATTAAAAGCGATGTTTTGCGCATTTTTATGTTTTGATTTTAATCAAAATGATCTGAACTTTTCAAACTCCCTATACATTTTGTGGATATGAGTTCTGAGACAAGACATCTCTGCGAATTCGAAGTTGTGTATTCTGAGCAAAATCATCTCTCCGTATATATTTGTGGATATGAATCCTGAGCCGAAATATAGACATGTTTTTCGTATATCCAATTCCTTATCCTTCATTTTTTTTTCGAACACATAAATCAATAAGCAAAGCATGTCGCCTTTATGTTTTATTTCTCGTTATTTTATCTACAGAGAAATGAAGTGATAGGCAGTAGATATGGAGAAATAGAATTGGATTTTGTGTATTTATGGATATACATTTTTATTAAATTTAAAATTTTTTTGATTTATAAATTTAAATAAATATCTTTCAAAAGATATTAAAATTAATGACAGAATAAGGGCCTGGATAACCTATTATTTTGTAGTACGTAAGGATAACATAAAAGGGACAATATTTCTGATTAGCCACAAACCATATCCCATATGTTAATCAAAATTCAAACGTGTGTAACCCGTTCTTCAACATTAGGGTGCCACGAATGAATACGAGTAGTCTACTTAGAGGTAGAATTGATTCAATAGTTTAAAATTGTTTGAATTTAGTCAAAAGAATTTCAAAAATTTCAGAGTAGTGGTGTTTGAATTATATTTTTGATAATAGAAATGGATTCAGCATTATCTAAAATCTCTAAAACACTGAAAATCTAATTTTAAGGCATCCAAAATCTTAAAATTTACTAACTGTAATCTAAATTTACAAAAATCTTACTAAATTTTATCAAATTTCCATTACCCAAATTTCCATTTTCAATTTTCAGACCTAATTGGACAAAAGCCGAATGAATGTCTCCAGAATTAGAGAAGTAAATGACTAGAAGTTTTCCATTAAAATGATTTATGTTGGATAAAAGTGCATCCATATCGAGGATGACATAAAAGGGAAGAACAAATAATAATCCACAAACTGTATCCGATAAGGTTAATCAAAATTCAAACGTGTGTAAGCCCTTTTCCTGTGATAAGGTGCCACGAAAGAATTTGTCTACAAGTTAAAAAAGTAGATGAGTTGAAGATTTCCTTTAAAAGCATTTATCTTGGATAAACTGGATCCACATATCTCGCCATGTGAAACTTTTCTACGTCCATATCTCTGTTCACAGTGATCGTCTGTGTATATAAAAAAGAGAGACTTTCGTATGCAGAAAGATGAGAAACTTTGATACTTTTTCGTCATCGTGATCTTAATCTTTTTACTTTTTTATATTTTAGTAGTCTTAAATGTCCTAGATTTTTCATATATCAAATTACTCAATTATAATAATTATAAAGGTTTGTCTGTAGCTTGTCAGTATCGTCTGTTTCAAGATGATTATTTGGTTTTGGATAAATTTGCAGATTTCATTTTAACGCGTCAATTTATCCCAAATCCATCACAAAAAGGGAAACAACAATTATGTACTACATATTCGAGAAGAACCCGTAACATGGATGAGGCATCAGCCATGCACTGCAAGTCAAAAATAGCGATTGACAAGATACAGGAATGCCCCTCGGAGCTACACAGATCACGTGCAACAATTTCTTTTTCGGAAGTTAGTATATACAGTATACGTTGTATTGGGTCAATTTAATATAATTTCCAAAGTTTGCACGACTCTTCGGGTTACTGTATGCGATGTACAATGTACTGGGTCAATTTAACTTTCCTTTGAACCACTGAAATGAAGTCAGCTACACCAATGTGTGTGTGCACAAACGATATTGACAGCCAACAACATGTCAACTATTATCATATGTTTGTCCACTGTCTCGTTACGGCCACAAATTATTTCACAAAAAGCGGTTAGGTCATGAATGCCACAAATTATTTCACAAAAAGCTAAACATAGATAGAGATAGATGCAAATAGCGTTGAGGTTTTTCATGAAATCAAAATTTATAGGTAGTATAGGTATCAGTAAACTTCCAAATCATTATTATTATATGGTTTTAGGATGGATTTCAGAGTGACAATGAGGTGAGTTTTAAAACACAACAGCTTCTCTCAAACGCAAATGAGGAATGGAACCTATGGAACAAGGCTTTGATACCGTGTTGAGGTATTCTATTACACAGAAACCAGTAAGCATGCATTAGTAAACTTCTAAACCATTATCACTACTTTTTGAGTGGTCTCACTGTAACTATTATCATTACCCTTTTTGAGTGGTCCCAATATCAACAAATATAAATTTTTTTGTTGAGATGTACATAAAATTTAGTGAGATTCTTGCATTAATTAACATATGTGACATTGGTTATTCATGGAGCAACCATACATCATATCATATGTGTATGGTTATCTATTGATTACATCTAAAGGTTCAGGTAATTCAGTTGATTTTATTTCTGCAACTACTTTATGGCGTAGATGGAGATGTTGACAAAATCCTCGGAGCTAGTAGGAGGGTTTGCCTTGTCCTGCATTCTCTTGAGCATATAATCCTTGTACAGGAATGTTGTGTAAGCAACAGGGCAGTTGATGTTAGTCGTAAACTGAGGAAGAGGCCTCACTATCATATCAGGGTTTGGAATGCTGCCATAGGCAAACGAACATCGTCTTCTCTCTTTATTATTCACAACTCGATGCACAGCACTGATGAATCTATTGTTGCTCCATACCTGTAGATATATGGAGCATGTATATCAGATGAAAGGGTCATGAATAATTTATCTACATGAAATGTTAATATACACGAGCGAATATAAATTTATGAAATGTTTAGCAAAACAAACCCAAATTTTGACATGATGATTATAACAGATCGATATCATATATTTTCTATTTAATCAATTACTCCACTCTCCATAGAGGAAGAAAACTATTCCATTCTTCATAATTCTCTATACCTTTAAAATATTTTTTAAATTTAACACACAAAAAAATCATAATTCTAATTTAAAAATATTTTTAAAATTTAACTTTAATTTTTCTGTTAAAAGTAATGGAGAAACCTAAACTTAGATTGTTGTTATGATGATGATAGGTTCGAGGTTTTAATGTTACACCTCGTATCCTAATAACTAGGCAGTGGTTGAAACCATCCCATTACTGTGAAAGCCTATATAATCTAAGCTCATCTGACTCAATAGTCAGTACTTGTTCGAGTGTGTGTACACTCTCCAAGTTCTCCCCTGAAGAGTCATTTTAATTAATTAATAGATTAATGGTTTTTAACATGTTTTTATTCTTTTTCAAAAAATAAAAATGATTCCCTCTACATAAACCAAATTACTCTTAAAAAAAATAGATTTTTTAATTTTTTTTTAATAGTTAATAGATTAAATACTAAAAAAAGTTAGACATTTCAACTTACTTACAAAATTCAATTTCAAAAATTATATATATACAATGAAGTGAGCCTAATGGTTAAGAAGTCACATGTTCAAAACCAGAGCTATATAGTAGGGAGGCCGGTCCCTTGCTCAACAAAAGGAAAGTCTCATACAACAATTTACACCAATTTAGTGTCTAGCTTGGCCGAAACAAACCCTCTTTTCATTAAGATAAGAAGAGAGAACATATAACATGGATTTATGTCTTCATACCTTTATAGCTTGATGTTCATTGTTCCTACAGTAAGATCATAGATTTTATTATAAGATTTTATCCTGTAAACTTCTGAAAAAAACTACAAATTTTTTTAGTTATAATCTGTCATTTCTCTAAGGGTGATACATATCAGAATTTTTTGATTATATATTTCTCTAAAGGTGATACATATCAGAATTTTTTGGTTATATTTTTCAATTATTTATAGTCTACCATTTTTCTAATTCCAATACATACTATCAACCATACAATAACTCTCAACATGTAATTAGTTTCCAATTTAGAAGTAATTAATAATCTCAACATGCATTAATCAATATGTCTCCAGCAAAGAATAACTTCCTAAACTCCTGTCCAGGTCCTGAAAAGGAGATGCAATCTGATTTTTCTCCCAATAAAATAAAAAAAAGAGATGCAATCTGATTTTGCTCCCTATAAATATTTTACCCAAATGAAATTTTCTAAAACGCCCATACCAAATTCCTAATACGACTCATCGTTGGGAATTTGGTCGATATAATGGTTACCGTATATATGTATATAATGGTTACCTGAATAATATTGCCGATGTTGATGACAAGAGCACCTTTAGTAGGCTTGATATCAACCCATTTGCCATCCTTGAGAACTTGGTACCCTCTACTACCGTCTTGTCCCACCATGGTGATGCAGCTGCTGTCTTGATGCGCTCTCGCTCCTATCTCTTCTTCTTCACTCGTGGATTTCCGATAGCAGAGCACTTTAAATGCCTCGCTTCTGTCACCGTTGAATTCCTTAAGAAAATTAGCACGCAATCCGAGCCTTTGCAAAATGAAGCTCTCGATAAACTCCACCGTTCGAGCCAAGAATACCAGTAACTTCTCGATTACAAATCTGCACGAGTAGATCAAGATCTCAAATTTCAGAAACTATCTATGAATTAGTTTATACGAATACGAACTGTTGGAAAGGCAGAGGATTCAATCACACATATAACACAAAGATTTCACACATGAACAATGAGCTGCTGCTCTTCTATTAATCATAAAACTCTCTTACTCTCTTTTTCTCTTAAAACAATGAACCCGTGAAGGGTATTTAATCTAATTGACATGCACACACTATCACTCATAACTGAACTTAATCAACTCACTTAACTCGTTGTCTAACTCGTTCACCAAATCTAACTGTAACTCAACTCAACTAACTCCACTTAACTATCTGTCTAACTTCTGCATGAGGAAGTAATTATATATTTTAACACTCCCCCTTAATTACGACCTCTAAACTAAAACATAACTCATGACAACTCAAACATGCCTGCTGGTCTATGTCTCAGCTAGGCTTACCACTCCCAAGTTTCTTTTATGAAACTCAAACAAATCTACTGCTAATGGCTTTGTAAAGATATCAGCCATTTGATCACTTGTTCTACATGGCTTCAAGTGAACTTCTCCATTGTTCACTAGTTCTCGAATAAAATGATATCTAGTATCAATATGCTTGTTCTTTTGATGAAACACACTATTCTTGGATAGTGCAATCGCTGATGTGTTGTCACAGTATATCACTGTTGATCCTTGTTGTTTCTGCTTGAGTCCATCTAATACTATTCTTAACCATTTTGCTTGACATGCTGCTGAAGTTGCTGCTACATATTCTGCTTCTGCTAATGATAGTGTAACAATAGGATGTTTCTTAGATGCCCATGCTATCGCTCCTGAACCGAGATGGAAAACATAACCGGATGTTCTCTTCCGATCATCCAAACTTCCTGCAAAATCACTATCTGTATATCCAATCAATTCTTTCTTTTCTGTACTTGCATACATTATGCCATAATCTCTGGTTCCTGCTATGTATCTCAGAATTCTTTTTCCAACACTCCAATGTGTGTCTTTTGGAGTCTCCATGAATCTGGAAATCAGACTCACTCCCTGCATAATATCTGGTCTTGTCGCTATAAGATACATGAGGCTGCCAACCAATCTTTTGAATAGAGATGGATTGACATCTGCCCCTTCATCATCCTTACTTAACTTTGTACCTGTTGCAACTGGTGTAGATACATGTTTGGAATTATCCATCCTGAATCTTTTCAGCAAATCTGTTGCATACTTATTTTGACAAATAAAAATTCCTTTTTCAGATTGCTCAACTTCAATGCTAAGAAAATATTTCATGAGACCTAGATCTGTCATCTCGAATTCTTTCATCATGGCTGCGTTAAATTCATCTATTTCAAGATCACCTGTAAAAATCATATCATCAACATATAAGCAAACTATCAAAATTTGTCCATGCTCATTTACCTTTGTGTATAAGGTAGGCTCAATGCTGCTTCTGCAAAATCCATTCTTGATCATATAACTGTCAATTCTGCTATACCATGCTCTAGGTGCTTGTTTCAGTCCATAGAGCGCTTTCTTCAATCTGTAAACTTAGTCTTTTTGTCCTTCAACTTCATAACCTGGAGGCTGCTGCACATAAATTTCTTCTTCTAAAATTCCATTCAAGAAGGCTGATTTGACATCCATCTGATACACTTTCCACTTATTCTGAGTTGTTGTCGCTAGAACTGCTCTTACAGTATCTAATCTGGCGACTAGAGAAAAAGTTTCTCCAAAGTCTATTCCCGATTGCTGCGAGAATCCTTTTGCTACAAGTCTTGCTTTAAATCTGTCAATCTCACCTTTCTCATTCACTTTGGTCTTGTACACCCACTTCACACCAATGAGATTTTTATCGTTTGGTAAATCAACCAAATCCCATGTATCATTCTTTTCCATTGAATTCATTTCTTCATCCATGGCTTGCACCCAATTGTCATCTCTGATTGCTTCTTCAAACGAAGAAGGTTGGAATGCCAACAATGCAAAATTTGAACTAACATCCAAATCATCATAAATATCCTTCAAACTTCTCATCTTTTTCTTACCTAATTCGCTGCTTGGAGAATTCTGATCTGTGGATCTGCTTGAAGATCCACGCTGCTCTGAAAATCTCGGAGTCCTTGATGGTGTTTTGTTTGGTGTCTGCTCTTTTGGTTCTTGCTGCTCCTCTTCTTCTACAAGATCATCCTCCATCAATGGTGTTTGAGCATCGGTTAGTGTGTCTACAGTCCCATTCCATGACTCTTGTTCTTTGAACACAACATCTCTGATAATGATTGTCTTCTTTGTGACAGGGTTATACAATTTGTAAGCTTTTGATTGCTCACTATAACCAGTAAAAATACATTTTTTACTTTGATCATCTAATTTGCCTCTTATTTGCTTAGGCACATGTACATAGGCTACACATCCAAAAACTCTGAAATGAGATACACTGCAACACATACCTGACCATGCTTCTTCTGGAACTCTGTTCATCACGCTCTTTGTAGGAGATCTATTTATCACATAAACAGCACATGCAACTGCTTCTGCCCAATACTCGTTAGACAAGTGTCTTTCTTTCAACATGCTCCTTGTCATGTTCATGATTGTTCGGTTCTTCCTCTCTGCTACACCATTCTGTTGTGGTGTGTATCTGGTTGTAAACTGTCTTCTGATTCCATGTTGTTTGCAGTACTCATGGAATTCCTTCTAATCGTATTCGCCACCACGATTATATCTTAATACCTTGATCTGTCGATCACTTTGGGTCTCTACCAAAGCTTTGAACTCTTTGAACTTTGCAAAAGTTTCAGACTTCTGATTCAAAAAATAAAGCGAAGTCTTCCTACTATAATCATCAATAAAGGTGATGAAGTAACAACTTCCACCAATCGACTGTGTCCTCATGGGTCCACACAAGTCGGTATGCACCAATTCAAGTGGTTTCTTTGCTCTATAAGAAACTCCTTTCGGAAAACTTTCACGGTGTTGCTTTCCCAAGATGCAACACTCACAAGTGCTAGCAGGTTCTTTGATGGGAGGTAAACCTCTGACCATCTGTTTCTGCTGCAACAATCTTAAACCGGAAAAATGCAAGTGTCCAAACCGAAAGTGCCATAACCAGTATGCATCAGAACATGCAGTTGTAAAAGAACTAACCTGATCATTGTAGTTCATAATGAGAGGAAAGAGTCTATTCCTCGTCATCTTCACCTTTGCAATTAGCTGCTTGCTTGGGGATTTGTCGTAAATAACACATTGTTGCCCCTGAAAGATAACTTTGTATCCTTTCTGCATCAATTGACCAACACTAATCAGATTGTGTTTGAGTCCATGGACATAGTATACCCCTGATATGGTCTTTGGCTCCCCCTGCTTGGTCATAATGTTGACCACTCCTTTGCCATCTACAGCCACAGTCTTGTTAGTACCCAACTTGACCTCTATCTGCACTGTGACCTCCAAATTAGCAACCAAATCCTTGTTGCCTGTCATGTGGTTACTGCAACCACTGTCTAATAGCCAGACCTTATCAGACGGTGCATGCATGGTGTTGCATGCTAGAAACATAGAGTCAGTATTCTCTGTACTGACATTAGCACTCTGATTGCCTTGATCTGCAATCTTCTTCCTACAATCACGAGCATAATGACCAAACTTATTGCAGTAAAAGCACTTTACCTTAGATTTGTTATACCTTTGATTGTTATGAAAGCTTCTGCTGCTGTTGCTTCCATGTTGATGCTCATGATCGTCTCGGCCATCTCTGTGACCGCCATAGTTGCTGCTTCGTCCTCTGCCCCTCGATCGACCTTTGCCTCGACCTCTTGAAATATGGACTTGACTTTGGAAGGCACTTTCCAAAGTGGAATCCTTATTTCTGTCTATCCTTGCTTCATGTGATAGAAGAGATCCCATTAACTCATTAATTGTGAGTTTTTCCGAGTCCTTTGCTTCTTCTATGGCTGCTACCACAACATCAAATTTGGTAGACAGGGATCGAAGAACCTTCTCGATCACTGTTCGATCTTTAATATCTTCGCCATATATTTTTAACTGATTGACGACAGACATGACCCTATTCATGAAGGAATCAATGTCCTCTGTCTCCTTCATCTGCAGAACTTCGAAATCTCTCCTAGTATTCTGCAATTTAACAATATTAACTTTTTCCATACCTTGATAGCTTGTCACCAAGGTGTCCCATGCCTCTTTTGCTGACGAGGTTATCATGATTTTCTGGAACACAGCTCGATCTACTCCCTGCTGGATCAGAAGCAACGCTTGCACATTCTTCCGCTTATCTTTCTTCCACTGTTCCCTCTCTGCATTACTGAGGGCTCGTTCTTCTATCTCATCATGAGGTTCTGAAAACCCATACTTGCATGATCCCAGACATCATGTGCTTTTAGCATAGTCTCCATCTTAATGGCCCACACATCATAATCCTTCCCATTGAAAGAAGGAAGTTGTGGCTGAAAGTTGCTTGTAGCCATCTTTTTTCAAAAAATTCACTGCTGAAACCCTAAAAAAAAATTTGATATACTTTGCAAAGCTCCAAAAAAAAAACCTTATAATAAAACCCTAGGTTTTATTATTTTTATTATTTATATAAAAATTTCTTAAAAAAAATTCTTTATATAAAAAAAAATCTCTTTTATAAAAAACACTTTTTATAAAAGCTCCACTTTTAAAGCCTTTATAATATACTTATTATAAAGTGCCCCTTTTAAAAAAACTTATTTTTAAAAAATACCTTCTCTCACGTGCGTGTATGAGAGACTTCACTTTTCGAATTTGAAAAAGGAACACCTCATGTGCCTCCTCACGTGCTTTATTTTAAAAACCCTTTTTGTTTTTATAAAGAATGCTTTATATAAAAACAATTTCCATATGGCTTTTACGTATTGAAAAATCGTTGCTTGGTTGACCTTCAAGTCGTTAACGCCGCTAGCGTGCTAACGCACCTCCGGCACCCTTGTGCTAGCGTGATAACGCACTTCCCGATACACTTGTATGCGTTAGTGCCTTAACGCACCGAAAACCACAAGATGCCCGCGTGCTCCAAAATCGCTGCAATTTTTTCATTTTTAACTCGGTTCTCTACTGTAGGAACCCGCGTTATAATGCTCTGTCAGTAATTAACAACTGCGTTATAGCGTAAAAACGCGGAAAAAAAATTTCCTTCTTACCTACGGATGATTGCTAATCCGTTTTTCTTACGTTCTCTGTAACCTCGCTCTGATACCAATCTGTTGGAAAGGCAGAGGATTCAATCACATAAAAATGCAAAGATTTCACACATGAACAATGAGCTACTGCTCTTCTATTAATCATAAAACTCTCTTACTCTCTTTTTCTCTTAAAACAATGAACCCGTGAAGGGTATTTAATCTAATTGACATGCACACACTATCACTCATAACTGAACTTAATCAACTCACTTAACTCGCTGTCTAACTCGTTCACCAAATCTAAATGTAACTCAACTCAACTAACTCCACTTAACTATCTGTCTAACTTCTGCATGAGGAAGTAATTATATATTTGAAGAGTGATAGCATGGGCATCTAAGAAACAGCCTATTGTTACACTATCATCAGCAGAAGCAGAATATGTAGCAGCAACTTCAGCAACATGTCAAGCAGTATGGTTAAGAAGAGTATTGGATGGACTCAAGCAGAAATAGCAAGGATCAACAGCGATATACTGTGACAACACATCAGCGATTGCACTATCCAAAAATAGTGTGTTTCATCAAAAGAGCAAGCATATTGATACTAGATATCATTTTATTTGAGAACTAGTGAACAATGGAGAAGTTCACTTGAAGCCTTGTAGAACAAGTGATCAATTGGCTGATATCTTTACGAAGCCATTAGCAGTAGATTTGTTTGAGCTTCATAAAAGAAACTTGGGAGTGGTAAGCCTAGCTGAGACATAGACCAGCAGGCATGTTTGAGTTGTCATGAGTTATGTTTTAGTTTAGAGGTCCTAATTAAGGGGGAGTGTTAAAATATATAATTACTTCCTCATGCAGAAGTTAGACAGATAGTTAAGTGGAGTTAGTTGAGTTGAGTTACAGTTAGATTTGGTGAACGAGTTAGACAGCGAGTTAAGTGAGTTGATTAAGGTCAGTTATGAGTGATAGTGTGTGCATGTCAATTAGATTAAATACCCTTCACGGGTTCATTGTTTGTAGAAGAGAGTAAGAGAGTTTTATGATTAATTGAAGAGCCACAGCTCATTGTTCATGTGTGAAATATTTGTGTTTTTATGTGATCGAATCATCTGCCTTTCCAACAGATTGGTATCAGAGTTGTGTTATATATTTTCTACATGGAATAAGAGCATGAATTTTTGAGTGCGCGAGTTTGCAGCGAATATCTGAAATTTTTGGTGTAATATTTTCAAAAAATAATAGCATATTTGGATTCCTTGCGAAAAAACACCCAAATTGAAAAAAACAATCGGTCGAATCGGAGCTCGGATGAGGGAGATATCATCGATTTAAAATTAGCTCTTTTGTTAGAAAATTTTGCGACGGCGGGACAATTGCAATGTGTGCGAGCCAAGAATCTACATGCACTGAGGTACAAGATGCATGCAAAGCTTTGAGGAGAAAAGTAGAGGTTAGTGACTTGGTGGTTGAGAGGGAGCCTCTCAACATGCAGCGTGAGAAGCAGTCTCAGAAGTTTGTGGAGCAGCCACAACTAGAGATGCAAAAGAATCTTTATAGATTTGAAGTAGATGGGATTTCTACGGAGCTTCCTACTATTGGGAAGTGTGAGAAAGACATGAAATTGAAGCTTGAGAGGGAGCTGGATTTTCATGCAAGTAAGAGTGAACCTCAAGATGTGGAGCAGCCACAAGATGAGGATCATGGAGTGGGTGCAACCACCCATGTAGAGAAATTTTGTCCCAGATGGGCAGAGGGAGTGCATGCAGCTATACCACCAAGTGAGAGGTGGGGCGACATGCATGAGTAATCCCAAGAGGAGATTTCTGGGCAGGATTCATTGAGATGGTGTGGATCTCATGAATTAAACCCAGCTACGAGGTTCCCACAGAGCAAAAGTAGCATGATTAGTTGGATTGATGCAGGCAGATCAAAGTGACAATGTCGGATACTGGAGCGCGGATCAGAGTTGACATCAAGTGCAGAGTGCATGGGTGCAAGAGTTCAACAACGCAGTGGTTCCTGATGACATGTGCAGTTGGTACCAACAGAATTCGAAGACTTTGATGATAGATGCATCAAACTGATTGAGTTGTTTGGAGCCTATTCAGTCTCAGTGGAGTTGCAGAGAAGATGCATGGAGTTGCATGGTGCTTGTAAAGGTTGTAGGGCGAATGCATGGAGTTGCATGTCGCATGCAAAGACAGTCCTTTCTTGTTGAGATGGATTGTTGAATATTGCAACAAGAAACAGTGAAGGAGACATCCTGAAACATCATTCCTGATCCTAGTTGGAAAATAATCACCTAAACTAGGTGGGGCCCACACAAGTGATTTTTTGTCGCAAAGTCTATTTTTAGACTATGTCTATTTTTAGACATGTCGATAATATTCTATGAGTTGCAGGATGCTATTTGTGGATGGTTGGTCAAGTTGGAAAAATAGATGGACTTCTATTTTTAGACATATTGGGCGGAATCTATTTTTAGATTGCCGGTCTAAAAATAGATATGTCGAATATTATTAGCTCTTAATAATATTTGGACTCTAAACATTATCTTATTCTCTTGGAGCACTTCAGTTAAGTGCACAGATGTGGCACAACAACTGATAGAAGGAATTACGCTATTCTTGAGGGTTTACTGGAGCTATTGCATGGAGACTTCAGTTAGAACTCATGTGACAGAGTTTGGTGGAGTTATTGAAGTAGTTGGTGGAGTTGTATTCAGTTTAACTCAGTTAGACACAGTTGAGCTAGTTGTATCTAGTCTAACTGATTGATACACTAGTGAGAGTGGTGTGAATTAATTAGTTAATTAATTCACCAAATAATAAATCATTAATCAACTGAAGAATACATCAATTAACTACAGTGCATGGCAGTTTCAGTGGAGACCAGTGGAGAGATAGGTGAAAGGGCAAGATAGACTATCTGTTGTGACTATTAGTGATGCATGAATTGCATCTACATATACATTGGAGTTGCCAATGATAATAATGCAGTCAATGAGAGTGGGATTACATTGAATTGGTCTTTGTAATCAGCTTGGATTGCGTAGTGGAGGCAGGCTAGCAGGTGGCAAAGATCGGTGCATGGATTTGCAAGATTGGGCCTGATTAGTGTATGACGATTGTACTGTACTGAGAGCTTGTGATAAGCTTTGTATGCTTTGTATGAGATTTTCATATGATCTCCATGATACATAATATGATAGTTGGGGTTTTTAGCTTCAGGATTTCCTGTTAAACAACTGTGTTATGTGTGTTTTTATTGCTTCATGTGTTTTGCAATTGTTGATTAAATTTCCGCAAGAATTATAGTGGAAGGATTCTGTATTTAGCAAGAATATAAATATTGTTAGATCAGGAGAGTCCGGATATATACATGCATATTGTAAATGTTGGTACCGTTACCGCAGTTGTGGCAAGTCCTCCGGAAAAGCGTTGCATGTTGCTGGGTCGGTCCCGTAGTATAGATTCTCGTATGAATCCCATCCACACGGTGAATACGCATTGTAACCCGTGGGGATCTGCGACAGATCGCCTCCCTGTGCCTTTGCTCTAACATTCATCTTCTCTCGTGCAGGATACTCGAAGAATTTTCTCGAAGTGTCTAGAAATTCTTCGATAAGTTCTGCAGGGATGCCATGGCTTATGACTTGGAAGAATCCCCATTCCTCGCAGGCTTTGCCAATTTGTCTAACAATACTTAATTCTCTACTTCGAAACTCTGAAGACTCACGAGGATCCAACAGAGGAGTAAGATCGATGACATGAACTTTTGCCTCCTCGTCAACAACTTTAGAGTCCATGTGTTGGCTACCCATAAATCTACAAAAGAAAACTTCACAAAGCGCCTCCATTTCAGGGGAGAGCATGCACTCTCTTTATACCAATAAAATGGAAAAAAGTGTCAGCAAATGTGGGCTCGTCGAATTCCATTTCCCGTTTCCATCGAAAGGTTATGCCTCTCTGTCTAATCAAAATGACAACGAAGTCATTTGACACTCGAAGACTTTGTGTACGTGTTTTTGGATATGAATTATTTTACTAGAATCTTCTATATTTTAGATTTTTGGGTAAGATTTAAAGTTTCATTAAAAAAAAATGAAATTTATGTTTTAAATTGAAAAGTAATGTTGGCTATAATTAAAAATAATAATACATTGTAAATTAATTAGAAGTAAAAAATATGTGTGAATGAGATGTTTAAATTTTATACTTTTCAAAAATATTTCAACCAGATTTAAATAAACTATTTAAAAATATGCTTTAACTAATTTAAGTGATATCAACTTCATATATATCTATATATAGAAAAGAAAAAAATTATGGTTAAAAATTTTATTTGGTGCTATATATACTCTATTTAACATTCAAAAATACAATTTAAATAATGAAAAATAACACTTCTTTTTTGCACTGTAAAAAAATTTGCACGTGACAAAAAAAAACTTGATCCTTCTAAGAGCATGTTAGATCTGTACTTAAAATGGATCTATGCTAGCAAAATTAAATTGGATGATGGGCGTTAAATATAGTGAATTACTCGAGCTTAGAGAGTTATCTAAATTTAGAGAGTTATTTAAATAAGTGAAGTTGAGTAAAGTAGAATTAATTAATATTTTGGATAGAGTCTAATTTAATGTATGTCCTATGTTAAGTTATTTTGGACCAATAGTTAGTAGAAAAAAATTACACCTCTCACTCGATTCATTATAATCATTAAATTTATGTAATCAATTGAAAAATCACATAACACAATTAATATGTTTTAAGATGATAAAACTCAAATAAAATAATAAAATAATAGATAGAATGGCAGAAAATTATAAGTGTCTTTGAAATTTCTTACTAATATTACTTAAATAAGGTAATGTGTGGAATTGTAAACATAGGTAATATAGAAAAATATAATTGAAGCGTCCATAAAATGGTTTTTAAACCACTAAACATAATTTATCACGCAATTGGATCTCCATATCCTCAAAAAATCAACACCCTTCTAATTATAATGTTGAACTAGAAACAAAGTTTTGGGCATTTTTAGGTTTCTATATTTGATAAAATGATCTGAACTTTTTCAAATTCCGTATACATTTTTTGGATTTCCGAGCCAAGACATCTTTTAGATAAAATGATCTGATCTTTTTCAAATTCCGTATACATTTTGTGGATGTGAATTCTGACCCAAATCATCTCTCCGTATATATTTGTGGATATGATTTCTGAGGGGAAACCTAGACATGCTTTTCACGTGTCAAATTCGTTATCCTCTTTTTCATTTCTAACACATAACTTCTTAAACAAAACATGAAGATGTACAACCACATATGGTCTCTTTATGTCTTATTCCTTGTTACTTTATCCACATAGAAGTGATAAGCAGTTGACATGGTGAGGTGGAACTCAATTCTGCGTACTTATGGATATGCATGAATATGCACAAAATTTCCCAACGATCTTTAGGGTTTATCGAATTTGATCCCCGCCAGTATGAACTGGTTGACTGTAAATATTTAACAAATATAAATCGCACCGTGTCATGAAAATAAGTAATTGTTATCCGAAATACTCTCTATGTGAAAGAGATAAAGGGAATACTCATCTTGAAGGCTTCCAAGTTGCTCTTTGTGGACACCCGGCCACGTCGGTAGTTGCGGCGCCACTTCTTACAATAATTGACATTCAGCGGATTTGAATTTCTAATTTTTATATAACATATGCATATATATTACACAGCTTAAAGTGTACCAAGTGAAATAAAATATGGATGGCTTCATCAATCCAGTCGCACACATTCATATTTTAGAAAATGCATTTAAATGATGTTTATCCTCTTTGGAGATTGTATAAGAAGTTGTCTTAGATTACAGTTTTTTTCTGGAATTCCTTAAATTAAAATTTAAAAAATCAGGTAGTTGGAGTGTTTGGAATCCATTTTTGATAGTTGATACGGATTCAGCATTATCAAAAACTCTTCGAACATTCAAAATATTAAAGTTTAACAACTGTAAACAAAATTCTGAACAAATTTTTGTCAATTTTTTTCAAAATCATTACAAAATTCTAGAGCATTTCACTACTTTTTAAACTGTGCGGAATGTATACTAACCATGTAAGGAGTAAATTTAGGCCTTTTCGTGGCTACACAACTGAATGAAAGTGAAAAAGTCAATATGAACATTGTACTGTATGGGAAAATAAGCTTTTATGGGTGTTTATACTCCACTCACATAGTTCAATATTTAATAACAGCATAGTAACACTATTACTACCATAACAAATAGAATTTAGAATAGACCAATAATATACCCCACTCATATAGTTTAATTTTTAATAAAAGCAAAGCAACACTATTACTACCGTAACAAATAGAATTTAGAATAGACCAATAACATAGGGCCCAAAAGCATTCGTACTTTTGAAATGCATGAAACCTTTTCTTATCCTTTTCTTATCCTTTTCTTATGTGTTTATAGTGTACTTACAATCCAATATTTAATAAAAACACAATGATGATTTTACTACAACACCAATTTGAATATGTCTTTTTCTGAGGTGTTTATAGTGTATTCACATAGTCCAATATTTAATAAAAGATGATTCTACTACAGCACCAATTCAATAATATGTCAATATTCAGATAGTCTCATATTTAATAAAAGCACAATGATGATTCTACTACACAACCTAATAAAAGCACAATGATGATTCTACTACAACACCAATTAGAATAGGCCAATAATTTGTCAATAATATATGGTTTATAGTGTACTTACAATCCAATATTTAATAAAAACATAATGATGATTCTATTACAACACCAATTTGAATGTATCCTTTTCTTAGGTGTTTATAGTGTATTCACATAGTCCAATATTTAATAAAAGCACAATGATGATTCTACTACAACACCAATTAGAATAAGTCAATAATATGTCAATAATATATGGTTCTAAAGAATTTTTGAAATGTATTTACTCAATATTTATATTTTTGTTAAGTTGTACAGTGATCATGTACCTTAATAAGTAATGTTAGGCTTCATTTTTACTACATATATGATGTGAATTAAAAAATCAATATAAACATTGTAAGGAATGGAAAATCAAATTTATATAGGTGTTTATAGTATATATATATATATCTTATTAGTTAGTAAAAATATAACGTTATCACTACCATAGCAATTTTGTTCGTCCAACTGTATTTGTCATCAATTTGCACAACCCAAGGATGTTTCTCAAAAAATATCCATCTCTTAGACACTCTCCATCCCCTCAAGGTTTTTAACAGAGAGTTACTAGGAATCAATCAATTATGCAATCTTAATGAACAATAAAGGAAGCCACAAAATACCACTACAAAAACTCACACAATACTACACAATAGAGCTACACCTTGGGGATTTTTCAAAGAGTTACTAGAATCAACGAATTCTGGACTCCAAATGAACAATAGAGAAAAATGCAAACTACTACTACAATAACTCATACAATACTACAAAGTAGAGTTGCAACTTCAGAATTATATTATCTTTAATTACATGAGAATGGAACAGTAAAAAGAAAAAAAATCTTATAGAGAGATCTTGTAGAATGAACCATCTCCAATAGGATATTAATAGCTACACTAGTTTTAGCTCTTGTAAGAATGCTTAAATATTCCTAAATTTATCTTCTTCACACAAAATACATGGAAACTACCTAAAACAATGAGCAATATGGGAGTAATTATATGCAACACTTAATTATCACAATTATTTCCCATTGGTCTAAGTCTCAGCTAGTACTACAACACTTGAAATACACTAGAAAAAATGTTATATTTCTCTATGCTACTGTAGCTTGTCCTCAAACCTATGTTGTCCAAATTTTTCTTCCTTATGCTCCAAACTTTATTTTTTTCATTCTTTTTTGTGTTCTTGAACTTTAAGTTTACTTTGGTCTTCTTTAACATAATTTTTTTCTTTTTTATGTAGTTCTTTTGTTGCATATTCTTGTACATTAGTTATTGTTGATCAAACCATTTTTTCAACCTAAGTAAGATAAAATACAATATATATATTTTTCTTTAAACTCCTCTTTAATTGTCCTGAAAGAATAAAAAAATATGTTTCTTTCTTTGATCTTTTATGTTCCCTCTTTTGCTACCCACTATCATTTCCATCATACTTGGGCTTTGCAAGACACTTCTAAAGATATGGTAATTCAACTTTATAATCAAATTCAACATTTTTTGCAGCCTCATTGATGTCTTCAACAACATCCATTGATGCATTGCCCTCACAATTTGCTACTACGACAAAGGAAATTCCATTTTCATATTCAACTTAAATTTCATCATACACATGTGTAACTACATATTGGGCTTCATTTTATTCACCATGATCATGTTCTACATATTGTATAATGTCCCATTCTTCTTCTGCAATTTCATCATCAAACCTTTGTGTATTTTTTAGGACAACTATATTATCAATACTTTTTTATCTTCTTTTATTTAGTAAGATTTTCAACAACTTCTGCAATTCTTTTTGCAACATCAAAATCCTCTAGTTCTTTGGTTACAATGGTCACTTCATCAACAACTACATTTCTCTACGATTGAGCTTGATTCTAATAGGCAGCGCTCGTGTTTTCTCTATATGTCATCTCCAAAATATTCCAAGATTCTTTAGAATTTTTCATTGTTGCAATTTTGGGAAGAAAGCTTGCATCCAAGCCGTGTTCCATCAAAATAAATGATGATACATCATCCTTCTTGTTCTATCTAAGATGATCCTTCTAATATTGAATCATGACCTCATAGGCTACTTGGAGAAACTTCAAGTCCATTCAACATAATATCCCAAAAACCTTTTGCACATAGTAAGGTTCTCAACTTATTGACCCAAAATCCATAACTTTTATTGGAAAAACTAAAAGGTGGGGAGGATAAGAATTGCTAGACAAATCCATGCTAATGTGAAGGTGGATTGTGTGTTAATTTTCTTAGAATTGAAGCTCGCCCTATTGGGATAATATGCTCCTCATTTAATTGAGTTGCCTAAAATAAATTGACTACTATGTTATTTCCTACCTCAAAACTTGGTGTTGGTTTGAATTGCAGGGTACTATGTTTCTTTTCAAATTGATGCTTACAAGAGTTATAAATATGTTGAGAGTTTGATGCTCTTTATCTATATTTTTTACAAACTAGTTCAATACAAATCATGATGGTTCATCATCTCGGGGGAAGGCATGTTCATGATATTTCTTATATGGAAAAATATATCCTATTTTTCCTCATTTTTAATCCAAGTTTGTTTAGCTACCCGTATCTCAATCTAGAGGCGCTCTTTTAAATTTTCTTTCTTGTCTCATCTATACAAGATTGAGGAATGCTCTAAGTCAATATTGAGTCTTTTCTAGAGGAATTCTCATATATTAAGACCTTTTATATTTTCTATAGGATATTGTATAATTGTTTGTCTAGAGTGATCAACTTCCATATTATCTACATGACTACTAAGGATTAATTGTATACTATCGCTTCTCCTTGGAGTCATTAGTGCCACGAATCTCAAATTTGGGTTCTCTGTGCTAACCTTAGAGGAGTCCCGTGAATCCTTAATCTACTTCTTCAAAGTTTCTTTATGTCTCAGTAATTTGAAGGTACTTTCATTCCTCGTCTCTTTTTATTTCTTCTTTCTCTTCCCCTTTCTATGTTTTGAATATTGGTCAATTTTTTATACTGTCGCATGCATACTTGAGTTCTTATTTGAGTTTCCTCATCAATAATGGATTCTCATATTCTTGCATTGAACCATTTTCCTCCCATTCTGACTCTTTGTTTAATTTTATTTCTTCTTATTCTTTTTTTATTTCTCACGAACATCTAACCCCTTGCCCCAACCCCCACATTGCTGACATGAATTACTCTTGGTTGTTGAATGTTCTCATTTTCTTAAGAAGTAATCCCACACTTCTCTTATGTCATTATAATGGACATCCAAAAATTTCCCTCGGTCAACTTGTTACTCATTATGATCATGATGTAGGAACATCATCCCCTAACAAACCATTTTTTATTAAACCCAAGGTGGTCATGCAATCTATAAAGAGGAAGATGTTTCCCTCTAATATAATTTATTTTAATTTACAAAATTTTATGTCAATGCAAGTGTATAAATTCTAGAAGAATATAGGTTGTTAGCTGGTTACATGATCTAGTGTTTTGGCCCAATGGATCTTTGTAAAACTAACAAGTGTCAACTTGAGGTGTTAGTAGTGTGGGACAAATGTCCAATTTAGCTTCATTTTATAAGAAAATTTTCTACCCAATAAGAGCTATACATATATGTACAATTAGAGCCTAATGAGGGCTAGAGGAGAGTATAGCTCAAGGAGCTCGAGGAGGAACAAAATAACTTCTAATTGCTAGTGGAATATTATGTAATTATCTGTGTAAATATGTTCTATTATTGTCAATATAATGCATCTCAATTTGCATTTACATACACATTATCTATGAGACCTAGCTTCCTTTGTAGTTTACTAAATACACTCTAAGGGTGAGAGTAAAGGATATATTTCTACCACAAAATAGGCCTATCGTAATACTCATTCAAGAAAGGGGAAGGTTCTACAAGTGCAAATGCATTACATGAGGTCTGGAAGGAACATAGTTTGTTGTGCATAATCACTTGAGGGTTTGATTGTGGGAAAAAAATGCAAATTAGATACTAGTACAAAAATAACATTATCGTGCAACCACATAATAACCTCGATAGTCATAACTACACTTCCGGTGAAAGGTTCAGTCGATTGTCTGAGATTAAATTCTAGTTCTCTACGATATCTATTAAGGAACTAACGAGTTGAGATTTTTTAGACATAATATACCACATGAAATGTGGGGCTTCTTCTAGTTCATTACGTTGATCTGTATTTCACCCACAATGTTGAAATTGTAGAGAGTTATGAATAAGAACCCATGCTATTTTCAAGAGAGTCTAATGAGATTTCGAGAGAGGGAGGAACCATGACTGTGGACCCCCACCATCCTTGCTTGCATGAGGGGTCACAATGCCTTTGTAATCAACTAGGGTCATTGATTCACTCCACAAAATATCCATCATTTGATAAATTGAGGAGAACATTGAGTTGGAACAGTGAGTGCGGATCCCCACCCTCAGCTAACATCATATGGGAAAACCACCTGCAACCCACCTTTTCCATGGATTAATAATATTTAATCATGGTTGATAAAATGATACCCTTCACACACAATTCACCTAGTGAACAATTTTATCATGGAAATATGTTTGAGTGCTTAGCCTTCGAATTGGGACTAAACACAAGTGTTACAGGCTTAGCCCATTGGTGGTGCCTATGTAAGAATTGAGATTGATGTACTAAAATCGATTCCAGGGTTCCAAGGGAGTTATGAACCTAAGGAATGAGAATATTATACCCTTAGGTTGAGAAATCATAGACTGGTTATGCCAAGTGGTGTTAGAGCATACTACTCACTCTTTTTGGATTGAAATAAAATGAAGAGCTATCATATTTGCATCCAACAGAGAATATTGAAATATTTTTTGTGAAATATATGGGAGAGTGAGGAAAAAAGGAAAATTGAGGGCCAAGAAAAATAAAGAGTTAGTGGAAGATAATCCTAAGGAGCATTTTAGGCAAGGGAACTTGAGCAAGAATCTAGGAGAATATCGAGACAATAAGACCCAAAATATAGCTAGAGGATTTGGAGCCAAATTAAATATATACCAACCAAGGATTATAGATGGGATATTTGTTGAAGTAAGGAATGCAGAAAGCTGAAGATATCAATATTCAAGAGACTTGGCAAGCGAAAAATAATTCTTATGTTTTGATAGCTTAATTAGCCAAAGATATTTTTGATTTTGGGTAGTAGTAGGAGAAAAAGGAGCTATGGAAAATAATCCTTTTAGCAAAGAGGATGCATAGAGAAAATTTGTTCCATTTAAGGTTTCAAGAGAGCGGAGGAGAGAGGAAGTCATCAAATAAAGGTGAATATAATAAGTGAAGTTCTCAAGAGGTAAGTAGAGTGCAACGACCATAGGAGTAGAGGAAGCTTGAGAGGTTCTATAGGAGGTGAACTTGTGATACCAAAATATGAAGCACAAAGGTGAGAAACTTGGTGAGTTTTTGTGGAGGCTTGTTTGTAGCTCATAGTGAGCATGGATAAGCTCATTGAGAATGAGAAAGAGATGAACATTGATAACCATGTTAATGGTTCAGGTGAAAGCCACAAGAAAATGTAGAAAGATGTAAAATAATATGAAATCAAGAGAATAAAGATGATCCAAGAGGAGTTTTACAAAGAGATGTTTGATTTAAAACAATGGCATAGTGTGATAAATATGTTTCCATAAGAGATGGAGAAGGAAGACTAGAGACATGGATAGGATTTCATGAAAAATATCAAATGAAACGTTAGGTAGCTATATGCCAAGAAGATGAGGATGAAGCTGAGGCACTTCTTGATTTCTCAATTGAGAAATGTAGAACTCGGAGTAGTTGAGTATGGAGAGGAGGAATTTCACTATTATGAACCAAAGTAAGGATAATTCCTTAGAGAAGTGGATGAGGAAGATATTAAGGAGAGACTAGTCAAAGGTCTCATAGATTGCATGAGGAGTCCAGACTAGCAGAAGGAGCTATTAATAGGAGGTGTGGTGGTAGAGACAAAAAATGTAGCTATAGAGCCTTGCAATTTTAAAAATGACAAATTTTGTGTGAATTCAACTATTGTAGATTGTGAATATGGATAGGTATTGATAGCTTCCATGAAGGAGGAAGGAAAAGAAAAATTATCTCTGGAGACTTTGGAAAATGAAGTAAATAACAAAAAAATTGTGACAAATAAAATGAATGTGATTCATGGTGGACATATGTTGAATAGAGCTGCATATACTAAGGTAATGTATTTACCTTTATAAAATGATATTCTTTTGAATGAACGTGAAATTATATTGACAATTGAGGAGTAATCAGTTTTCATTTAATACAACAAAAAAGTTCTACAAAGAAATGCAGAGGATGAAGATCACTCCAACAAGACAACTAGTGAATGAGACAAGCTGTAGGGAGTCTTGAGTAAAGGCTTCACCAATTATGGACACAAATTTCAACTGTGAATGTCCTAGTAGGGAAAGAGCTGATATGGTAAGAATATCAAGGAAATTTGGGAGATATAGACATATTTTAAGCATGAGGAAATTTCTTCAAGAGAGATGGAAAGGGATGAAGGAGTCCTTTTCCAAAGCATTAGAGGAGGATATAATTTAAAATATTTCATATTGGAGGATGTGGAACCATTTTCCCATCAAGAAAATATGAGGGAGATCCATACACGCTGAGGAATTGATGGTGAATGTAATAAAAGAGGCTAAATGGCCTCACTTTTTTAAACTAATAATTGTATGTGAATGCAATATTTGTAGTTCAGGAGCATGGGCATATTGTTTGAAAGGAAGAGGGGAAGGAAAAATTTCCCCTAGGAAACAAGGACAAGGATAATTTAATATCTAATGGAAAATACTTAGATATTTTCCAAAGGAAAGAAGAAGGTGTAGGAATTACTTCTGAGAAGCAAAGGAAAGAAAAAATGACTTTCAGAAATCATCCATATAGAAAATTGACAAGGGTAGTAATGTGAATAAAAAAAGACAAGTTTGCATATAGGCATGCTGAAGGTGAAGGATAAAAATAAAAAGATGCTACGAAAAGTGTAGGTTTTAACAATGTATACAAATCACCTGCAAACAAATTCTTAAAACAAAAAAATAAATAATGGTGATAACATAAAAAAAATATACCCAAATATTTTTCCCTCGATCCAACAACCGAGACTACCAGATTGATTTTTCATTATGTTCCTTTCAATGTTACAATACATACATACATACATACATACATACATACATATATATATCTATATATATATATATATATATATATATATATATATATATATACACACATGCAGAAGCATTCATAAAACCCAATCTATTAAACTTGGCTTAGAAAATAATCGTAGTTCCCTTGACAAGATATACAAAATACCATGGGAAGAAAACCATCATGCCCAAAACCATGCACAAAACCATAGGTAGGTTCACCCCCCCGTGACCCCCTTTCTGTGCCCGGTGCAACGAATAGGTGGGGATTTCTCCCCTCCCCATGACCCCCCCCCCTCCCCACGCATGCCACTAGTCGTGGAAAGAATATAACACGCACCCAAAAAAAAAAATATAGGATGAAAAAAACTTCACAGATAGTGCAACCAAGAAACATCAGGAGGATGATATGCTAAAAGAAGATAAATAATTTGGTGATTAATTTCACGATCTAATGTTTGTTTGAGGAGAATAATACTAAGAGAAATGGAATTAAGTGTTTTTAGGTGCAGATGATAAGGACAAAGAAGAGGAATATTTGAATCAAGAAACTAAATCAAGTGAATATGGGGTAGAAGCGAGTTTCACTAAATAACTAGCATTCTGCAAATAATAGGTTTACATAGTGTTTCTAGGAAAATGATGAATATTACTGTAATAACCTCCTTATTCGTACAAAATTTTGGGTTACATATTTTGAAAAAATGTTTAATAATGAGAGAGGGTAGAAAGGTTTTGTAAGAGAAGAGGTGGCAGTTGAAGCCATGAAATGTTTGAAAATATTGTTCCAATTAGGTAATTTGGTTCAACAATGAGATGAGTCGAGCATCGAGATTGAGGAACTAAGGATGATGGAGAAGGTACCCAAAAAATGGTACATTGGATAATAAGAAGTAGTCATCTGTAGAACATGGTTGATTGCAAGGGATTGCACCAATATATCAATAAGGCATGAATAAAGAAGTTAATGGGATCTAGGAAAAGTGAAGATAAAAACATAACAATTTGGAGAACCAATCACACAAGATAATGGCTAACAACAACATAAATTCTAGGATCCAAGAGGATGTACAAATAAAAGGAATATCATTAAGAGGTCATGAAAATTTCCAAACATGGAAGTCTGATGGAGGAGCATCAATCCATGACAAGCCATTTTTTATTATACCCAAGGGGGTCATGAATCTCCAAAGGGAAATACATTTTTTTACAATACAATTGATGTAAAATTAGATAATTTAGAGTAAATACAGGGATCCATATCCTAGTAGAATCTGTGTTTTTAGGCGATAAGGTGGGCTAGTTTCTTTTCAAGTTTAAAGGATATTCAATCTATGCATCTAAAAAAAAACATGGTATTGCTACCTCTAACATGCGTTACTCGTTAAATGGGTTGACTAATGCAAAGTGTAGAGAGCCTGTTACAATTATGATTGAAGAGGAGGAGGACAACGTGGTCGAGTGGTGTAAGGAGATGGCCCAATTGGGACATGGGTTAGAGCTTATAAAACTTAAATCCACAGTAGATCAAATCTATCAAGGAAGGCCAAACCCCTTCAAAGATGGTTTTCCTGGTAAATCGTGTGGAGTGGGTTTAAAAAGAGGCATCGAGACCTTATGTTATGTATATTTGAGGGCCTTGATAGAGACCTAGCTTTAAATCTATGCCCTACAATTGTTTCCAAGTTCTATAACACTCTTTCCGCTTCATATGAGAAACACTCATATACCCCAGACCATATATCGAACTATGATGAAACAGGCTTACAGGGAAGAGTGAATTGTGGTATGCAAGTAATATCCAAGAGAGTGAGTAGAAATATTCCTAAGATATTTCCTAAGAGTAGGGAGTGGATCATAATTCTTTGTTGTGTCAATGCAATTGGTTCATAAATAGTAGGACTTTATCTATTTAAAGGTAAAACTAAACTAAAATACTATATACAAAATTTTGAACGAGGTTCATGCATGGTTGCACATCCACATGAATGGATGACAAAGGAACTATTCCCTGAATTGGATTTGCCACTTTTCTACTTCTTTACTAGGTGGTGTCTCGCCTGAAAATAGACACTTAGTTCTTTTAGATGGCCATGGAAGCCACATGGTTGTGTGAACAATCGAGGAGGCCAATAATTTTGGCATTGACCTATTATCATTTCTGGCTCATGCAACTCACATATTGCAGCCCCTTGATGTCAACGTGCTTGGACCTTTTAAGAACTATTTCAGGGTCAAGCGAGCTTCGTGGATAGAACAGAATTGACGGGTGGAAGTAAAGAGGTTTGAGCTAGATGAGCTTGCAGGTAAAGCATTTAAAAGGTCTCTCACACCTTCTAATATCAAGGTTGGATTTAGGAGGACTGATATATGGCCACTTAATGTTGATGCTATTATGCATGATACTGGTTGCAGCCAAGCATTTGAAGTGGAAGGTCAAGAAGAAGAGAACATACAAGACCATGTCGGTGCCCAAGAATATGTAGCTGCTGCTAAAGGTATAATGTCCCTTTATAAAGGGTTATTCTATGGTGGTGATGATGAACATATCAGTGAGACATAGTTCACTCATGAACCAACTAACAATATTAATGAGAATGTCACACCGACTAAACTACCTTCCAATTATGCATGTCATATTCCATGTGATGCAGTTTATCAAGGGAATGAAAACACAACATAGTTAAACAATGATCAATTGAGCATGCCAACCCAATTAAGTGCACCATCATGGTTGGTAGAGGTCATGATGAATATCACTGGAAATAATGTGTCTACCACCAATGAGGAAAACATGGACATGCCTTCACAACCATCAAAGTTGAACACCAAACTTGTTAATTATTTTGTGGAAAATGGGTCACTAGAAGAGGAGCCTATTCAACATGAAGTACCTAAAGAAGACAACAATCAGGGCCAATCATTTTTCCCGTAGGTTAAAATCCAAGTGTCAGGTCCTCAGGAGAATAGGACAACAAAAACTAGAGATTACTTGGTGCATTCCTAAAGCTACCAGTAAGTAGAGTGAAGACCTCATCAAGGAAATCAACATTAGATTATCTTCATTTGGGGAGGAGTTCACAATTTCTCACCTCTAAGATTCTATGAATTTAATTTTTGAGTCTGAATGTAAAAATAATTAAATTCAGGAATCTAAAAAGACAAAGAAGGAGTTAGCCAATGAAAAGAGAGCTGCAAGGATTGTAGCAGTAGAACCTCGAGCAAAGGAATGGTTAGAAAGAGGGAAAAAAAGGAATTTAAGGAACATCAAAAGAAATTGGCAATGAAAAAGAGAAAGGCAATAAAGGTTCAACAATAGTTGTAAAAAGGAGGAGGGGTGACAAGGAGGGAAGACCATGGTCCACGCTATTTTGAGGAAAATAAGTTGATGTCTAACACGCTAGACCACATTACAGAGCACACAATATCATACCAAGACCTTATTAACATCCAATTCCCCCACTATCAGCCAGGGGTTAGACCCACCTCTTATACCCCTACCAGTGCAGCTTTGAATCCTAACTGTGTTTATATGACACCTATAGTCAGTGCTAATTTTAGTAACACAAGTGGACATGTGGGCTACTCAATCCCTCCATGGATACAAGGAAAAAATTGGATTCAAGCATACAGAAACAATCAGGTACATCCTAATCAGCCAATCTTGAGTAGTCGACCATACTTGGGTCAGGCAGTCAAATCAACATTTTTGGGCAATGCAGGAAATGGAAGCAATCAAGTATAGGGGTGGCATGACTTTATTTTTGTAACTAGAACACAATGTGATTTTAGTACGGATGCAATAGGTTTTCTAAAGATAGAATCCATGGATGTTGGGAAGCATCCTTTTGGGTTGCCTCGTGGAATTAGTATGTATCAAACAGTTTCTAATTGATAGAAAAATATATCTTATATTCCTTGGGAGTTAAAAAAAAATTGAAACGAAAAATTATCTTGTCTCTACATCCAAAACATGATCCAAATATGAATTTGATGACCACCACTTTTTTAATATGCTGAAGTTATATAATTTGTTATTTAAAAGAACTCAAAACTTGCTATAGCCAATATATCATAATTTTTAATTAGTATGTATCAAACAGTTTCTAATTTCTACAAAAATATATCTTACATTCGTTGGGAGTTAACAAATTTTCTGAAACACAAAATTTTCTTTTCCTTACTACCAAAACATGATCCCAATATGAATGTGATGACCACCACTTTGTTACTCTGTTGTAGTTATAATTTCTTATTTAAAATAACACAACACTTTCCATAGCCAATATATCATAATTTTTAATTAGTATGTATCAAATAGTTTCTAATTTCCACAAAATTAATTTTTGTATTCCTTGGGAGTTAACAAATTGGCAGTGTAACCCATTTCTAACTTTCTCACTTGCAAAGGCATAATCCCAATCATCAATGAAACCATTAAAACAAAATAAGGTTGGATTATTACTTTCCTTCTCTAATCTAAGACATTGAAATTGTGAAAAGGGGTCCCAATCGACAAATGAACACAATAAAATCTTAGTATATGTATATCATAATTTTTAATTAGTATGTATCAAATAGTTTCTAATTTCTACAAAAATATTTTTTGTATTCCTTGGGAGTTAACAAATTGGAAGTGTAACCCATTTCTAACTTTCTCACTTGCAAAGGCATAATCCCAATCATCAATGAAACCATTAAAACAAAATAATGTTGGATTATTACTTTCCTTCTCTAATCTAAGACATTGAAATTGTGAAAAGGGGTCCCAATCGACAAATGAACACAATAAAATCTTAGTAGATGTACATGGGCCCCATCCCAACAACTTCAAACCCCAACCTGATATAAGACATTGAAAAAAACTAGATGCACTACATCTACAAAGAATTTTGGTCCATTGCACAACTCTACATAAAAATTTGAGAGAATAAAATAATCACATATTTTTGGAAAAGGAAGATTTAAAGGAACCATCTAATAGACTTGGTATGCTCAATCAACGTAAAGGTTGAAATGAAACAAAAAATATAAACACATTCGATTGGCACATCATAAAGATGGATTTAAATTCCATTTCTAGGGCCTCTAATCAAGGAGACCTCTGAGTATTCTCAGCCATGTCATCAATTCTAAATTCCCAAGTGGATGTGCAATAGGTATTGTGAAATAAGTTCCCAATCAACAAACGAAAACAATGATTTGGTGGTTTATCTACATGGTCCCCATCCCAACAACTTCAATCCCCAAGACAACCTAAGACATTGAAATACTATTTACAACCCTGTTTGTACTTCTGTAACTTTGTAGAAGTATGAGACTCATAAGGATAAATTTTTAAATTTGTGCACCTGAAAGTGTATGACCCGAAGTTTTTGGAAATCCAATCTCCTTGCATAAGTTAATGCAGATAGAGAATCCGAAGGAGATCATTTCCCTTTTTGAGATGGCTGCAACATTCAAATTTCTAAGATAAATTTAATTTTTTTAAATGCAAAGTACACCCTTGGAACTTTGTAGTACAGATGGTGTCAAAACCATTATATCTATTTTCCAATTAGATTCTACCTAAAAACTAAATTTCGACTGCAGGACAACAAAAAACTAAATTTTTTCTGTAGGACAACAGAAGATTTAATGGTAAATTATCAGCCAAATTGTTGATGCCTTTGGATGTTCATTCCTCCCCACTTCAAAAATCCACAACAAAAGACACAACTTAGTTACACAACACAATCAAATTGTTGATGCTTTTAGATGTCCAGTCGTCTCGAGCTCAAAAGTCCACAAAAAAAGACACAACTTAGTTACAAAATTAATTATTTTCAATCCTTGACATAATAGAGAACCTGAAGGAGATCATTTCCCTTTTTGAGATGACTGCAACCTTCAAATTTCTAAGATAAATTTAAGTTTTTTAAATGCCATGTACGCCCCTGGAACTTCGCAGTATTGATGGTGTCAAAACCATTCTATCTATTTTCCTATTGAATTCTAACTAAAAACTAAATTGCGACTACAGGACAACAAAAAACTAAACTTCTTCTATAGGACAACAGAAGATTTAATGGTGAATTATCAACCAAATTATTGACGCATTTAGATGTTTGGTCCTCCCCACCTCAAAAGTCCATAACAAAGACAAAACTAGTCAATTTACACAAAATCCAAGTGTTTAAAAACACATGAAAAGATTTATTAAATCAATCAAAGATTTCAAAGGGTGTTTTGGATATATGAATCTTTTTAAAAGCTTGAAAAGAGTAGCATTTTTAAAAGGTTTATAAAAGGGCTTTTATATAGAAGTATTTTTCAAAGGGTTTTAAAATATTTTTTTTAAAAGGGAGAAGGTTATTATAAAAGTTTCTTTTTTCATATATATAAATTTCTTCTCTAAAAAGAAGGATTTATTATATAAAGAAAAATATAAGGTATTTTTTAAGGATTTTTTACAAAGCTCTCAAAAAAAAGAAGAAGAAGAGAAATTTAGGGCTTTTATCAGAGAAAAATATTGATTTTTTTTTTTAGGCAACATGGCCACATCAAATTTTCAGCCACAACTTCCATCTTTCAATGGGAAAAATTATGATATGTGGGCTATTAAAATGTAGACTATGCTAAAAGCGCATGATGTATGGGATCATGTCAAGTCTGGGTTTGCAAAAACACAAGATGATGTAGAAGAACAAGCCCTCAGTAATTCAGAGAGGGAACAATGGAAGAAAGACAAGCGGAAGAATTCACAAGAATTTCTTCTTATCCAGAAAGGAGTGGACTGAGTAGTGTTCCAAAAGATCATGTTAACCTCTTTAGCAAAGGAGGCATGGGAAACTTTGGCAACAAGCTATCAAAGTATGGCCAAAGTTAACATTGTTAAATTGCAGAATACTAGGCGAGACTTTGAAAGTCTGTAGATAAAGAAGATAGAGGACATTGATTCCTTCATGAATAGGGTCATTTCTGTCATCAATCAGTAAAAATCTATGGTGAATATGTTAAAGATCGAACAGTGATTGATAAGGTTCTTCGATCTTTGTCTACCAAGTTTGATGTTGTGGTAGCAGCCATAGAAGAACCAAAGGAATTGGAAAAACTGACAGTTGATGAGTTGATGGGATCCCTTCTCTTGTATGAGGCGAGGATAGACAGAAATAAGGATTCCACTTTGGAAACTGCCTTCAAAAGTCAAGTTTATGTTTCAAGAGGTCAAGGCAGAGGTCGATCACGAGGCAGAGGATGAGGCAACACTACAAGAAAAAAGCACATTGGTGAGGGGCGAAAATGGTCACCATAATCTCATTGGTGAGGGTCCAAAGATCCTTCGTCACCAAAAACTAAACGTCACCAAAGGTGGCGTCGCCGAAAGTATAGGTGTTGTGGTTACATTCAAGGTCTGTCACCAATAATGATTTATAGTGACGAATAGTGATCATCACCATTTCATACGAGCAATGGTGACGGACAATAGCCTCCGTCACCAAAAAACTGAACGTCACCAAAGGTGGCGTCGCCGAAAGTATAGGTGTTGTGGTGACATTCAAGATCCGTCACCAATAATGATTTATAGTGACGGATAGTGACTGTCACCATTTCATATGGGCAATTGTGACAAACAATAGCCTCTGTCACCAAAAAATTGAATGTCACCAAAGCTGGCGTCGCTGAAAATATGTGTTGTGGTGACATTCAAGGTCCATTACGAATATTGATTATAATGACGGATAGTGACTGTCACCATTTCATATCAACAACAACGATTTTTTGTGATGGACCTTTCATGGCCATCACTATTGGTGCATATATATGGCGACGTTCATTGACCGTCACCATAAACTCATTGGTGACATCAAGGTCCGTCACGAATAATGACTATAATGACAAACGGTGACCCTCACCATTTCATATCAAAAACAACGATTTATGGTGACAAACCTTTAATGGTCGTCACTATTGATGCATATATATGGTGGCATTCGTTGACCATCACCATTTCCTATTTTGGTGAGGTTCAAAAAATGTCACCATAAGCTCATTGGTGATGGTCAAAAGAGCATTCGTCACCAAAAACTGATCTTCATCATTCCCTATATATGAATATCAAGGCACGATGGAATCGAACCACCAACCTCCTGCTTATAAAGCAGGTGCTCTTCCATTGAGCTAGCACCCTTTAAAAAATTAGAATTTTAAAAATTATATCTTCAAACTTCATAGATTGTAAATTCTACAACTTTCAATAAATTAAAGTCTCGACAATATTTTACTAAAAAAGAAAAACACCATCGACATTGCAGGTCCCTACCTAATGCTTATGGAAGTTATGAAAATTAGGTGAAGGGAAGAATTATACTTTTAAAAATGATACATAGACTACCACCACAAGAATCCCCCAAGAGAGATCCAGTAGGAGAATCTTTTGAATCAGATTCAATGGAAAATGAAGGACTAGATGAAAGAGAAAGGCCTCAACAGGATGGGGAATCGACCACCTCGAGTCAAGGAATAGAAGAGGTCCTCAGAAATTCTTACAACACTTTGAAATAGAGCTAAGCGTAGAATATCTACTTAATATCTACTTATGAAGATTTCTTATGTATAATAACTCAAATAGACAAGAAAATCCACAATTATAAAGTGATTATTTGGCATTTCAATCACTAATTTTAGGGCCAAAAACCTAAATAACCTAAAACACTCAAATATCCTAAAACGTGTGAAATAAAAACAAAGAAAAAGAGAATATGTTCTCGAACAATAATACAAAACAAAGACAAAGAGAATATGTTCTAGAACAATAATACAAAACACATCCAACATTTTGAAGTATTTGACTTGTCTTGGTGAACATGCATCCTTAGCAAATACAATGTAGCAATACCTTCCCCACAAAAGAGAAGACATGTCAGAATAGTATGTTTGACACGGACAATCATATAGATGCCACAATAGCTACTCCATTCAACACATGCACAGGCAATACAACTTAGATGTTGATGGCAAAGTATGGGATAGAAACAAATATCTTAGATGCTAGTTGTCTCACAACAATTAATTCAGATTTTACATATTGGTATGATGTTGTGGTGAAGTTCCCAGTTTCTAACCAAAAGAAAAAGTAATAGATCAACATAACATACACTGCCAACATGTAACCTAGCCAATGGTTTCATCATATGCCTCATGCCGGGAATTGGATTTTGCATACTAGACCAGCGATAGTTAGGTTCTAAATTTCAACCTGATTATTTCAGACAACGTATGAGCAGCAGTAGAGAAGTCCTATAATAGAAATTCCATCACATTATAGTGATTTTTTTGTAGCATTTTTTTTAGCTTTAGGGCTCATGTTTAAAACAATTTTAACATGGTTTTAAGGTTCCAAAAATATCATGGGAAAGTCTTCGTTATTGCAGTATTTGGTGGTAGCCTCCATGAACAATTTGACATCAATAATCTTGTTATAATACAACCTTTTTTAGTAGCATGTTGTCATCCTCCATGGTCTCCAAACAAAGAAAACATATCACCATCCAAGCATAAATATAACTCCGCATATAAGATCAACTTTTGCTGGGAGGATGTGAGGTCATGTAACATACTCTTGTAGGATTATGAGGCAATATGAATATGATATATAGAAGAAAATGACCGTAGATTTGATGGCACCATGTGAAAAGCCCTAAACAGAAGATACAACAGTAGATATATCCTTTGATTGGTGGTTCTCTAGAACCTAATAGTGTTGGTCTTTCCAATGGTTGATACCTCCAACTGTGGTAAATTTTCACCAATAAATAGAACTAGGGTTAATGACAGCACTATTATGGCTCTGATACCAATGTTTGGACAGATAGGGCAGCATGAAAACAAGTATAAAAATATAGGTGCAATCAACAAATGTTTCCAACAATGATGTGGGGTTTTTGGGAAGCTTGTTGTGGGATAATTTGAGGGATTTCAGACAACTTTTCAGCCTTGTGAACTACAATAATCTTTATTACTTGTTTGTGACTACATCTATGGTCATTGTAAGAAAATTATAGCCAACATTAAAACTCTAAATACCCATCAATCAAAACATTTCATCTTTCCTTCAAGCATGAACCAATTTAAATCTTCATGTGTCTTCACCTTACAGAAATTTTGTGGCAGAAATGGTGGTGGTAAAAAATATCATAAGGGTTGTTAATATCTAGTGAATTTTTTTTTTTGAAACCCTTGGAAACATACAATGAACCCTTGAACAAAGGCACTAGAACCTTTGTGAAATACTTAGGTAGCATTTGAATTAGACATCAGTATTTCATTATAAACATTGGAGTTCTTTGGTATTCAAAGGCATTTCAAGAGTCCTTTTCATATCTTACTTTGAGTGGTTTGTGGATATACCTCTCGTTGTTGGGTGTTCCTAGACTAGATCCTAGCAATCTAAAGCATGTATCAGATCCTAGTAATCTGTTGGGTGTTCCTAGTAACTTGTTGGTTCTATCAGATCCTAGACCAACAGGTGTTCCTCCTTGGCAACATACATTCCTTAATTCATAGAGAATAACGTGAGGAAAAGGAGACCACGTGAGGAAAAGGAGACCTTGAACCACATGTATATGCATAACCTTATGTTTGACCATTAGCTTGAGTACAACAGCCTGAAATAGGTCCAGCCTCCTCATCTTAGATATTATCTAGGCTTTACTCAGACAGTGCAATTGATAAATGGGTTTCAACTGACCAAAGTTTACACCCAAAACCACAATTTGAACTTAGTTCAGGCTAGCAATGGAAAAATTGGATCTTCTAATCATCCAAAAGGTTATAGAATTTCAACATTATAAATGCCCCATTGGGAAGAAAAGCCAATTCTTTGAGTGTAGGAACCTCTTTTTTTTTATAAAAAGGCAAGGTTATACAGGTGATAGAAAATTACTTGGTTATATAGGTGGTAGAAAGGTCAAAAAGGAATTTGGCCAGCCCAACTTTAGAAATGGCATCCACAAAACCATGTTGCATTAGTTTAGGTCCTTCAATCTACAAACAACAAAAATGGACCGCTCTAGGGTTTTTTCAAGGTGTTGAATCCATATATGTACTCAAAATTCCATTTTAAATAACAAAATTAAGATTTGGCCAAAAAAAAGTTTGGGGTAATAAGACAAAAACTCAAAAATGTAACATGTTTAGATTCCAAAGATTACATTTTTTGGTAGCCACAGTGCATGGGTTGTCAATAGTTGCACACAATCCATGTTATGTCTTACATCGTGACCTTATCTTAAGGCATACAGACACACCCTAGTCTAGTATTGACTATGTGAGTCTCTCTATATATATCATTGAATGTTCTGCTTTAGCTTATCCATCCATCCCTTGATCAGTCAATCAATCAATGATGGTGAAAGTGTCATCCATTCTCTTGCATTTTTGGTGCATTCAGGTTTTCATTCACCTATGAAAATTCCATGCTAGCAGTCAAGGGCACAAATGGGAATTGAATCTGAGAAATTTGGAAGGGAAAGGCAAGTTGGCTCATTATGGTCATCCCTACAGAAAGATCAATGCCCCAAGTTTCTTTCAACTTCGCAGAGGCGGTCTATATATAAATCTAAACAACTGGGCATCTACCCTCATCTCCCTCGCTCTCCTTGATGCTAAAGGTAATCATCCCTAAACCCTACCCTTCAACTGCTTTACCATCATTTACTCAGAGGGAGCTATCTCATTAAGTATTGGTATTTATGCATTCGGGCCATCTAGCAGATGTACTTCTTGGCTATGACAATATTGCCTCATACATGGTATGTATTTGCATTTCCCTTTGGAAATTAGTACTGCCATCATATGCTAGAATTTTAAGATAAATTTACAGTTTCTACTCACATATTGGAATGGATCTCAAATGTATGTATTACCATGGGGAATATGAGATTGTTTATTAATGCGGAACATGAGCTCCAGTAGACCTTACTTTGGTGCCTTGGTGGGTCGTGTAGCCAACCATATCAAGGATGGAGAATTCACACTAAATGGGAAAACATATCAGCTGCCTAAGAATGATGGCAACAACACACTCCATGGTGAAAATCTTCCTTTTCTATTCTTCATGCATGTTTTATCCAGCTAACTAGAGCCCTATAATGACCAATACTCAGGAATAAAATATCTCTTTTTATGTATATGTATGTTTGTTTGTGGAGGTCTAGAGCACTACTATTTCAAGTAACATATGTGTATTTTGGTGATCTGAATGAATGCAGGAGGGCTGAGAGGCTTTAACAATGTCCTTTGGGAAGTGAAGGAGCAGAGAGGCTTTGACATGCAGAATTTTATATGACAAAAAGAGTCTTTGAGCCACAAAGGAGGGATCTAACATAATTTGGTTGATCCCCTACAACTATCAAGTGTTTAGCAAAGGAGGTGTTAAAACAGGTCTGCACTACAGCAGAAGATACAACAAGTACTGCTATATTGTATGGTGTTCCTATCAAGCGCTGAGGCCCACAATTAACCATAAAATTTCCCCCTGTATCATTCTTAAAATTGGCTTAAATAAATGCCAAAAATGATGCACGGTCGGCTCAAATCAGTATGTCGGCTCCTTAATCAAAAGACACGACTGTTCAGTTCATACACAAACAACTATAAATAACTAGTCATGCTCATCATTTTGGAATGAAAATTCAGTGAAAAATACAGTGAGAATTCAGAGATAAAACAGGAGGCCAAGGAGATTAGAAGGGAGATCATAATTACAATGTTTTGGGCTAAAAGGATATATCTCTTACAGACCTATTTGCACCTGTGGAAATAAATTTTTTCGGAACTAAATTCAGGCCTAAAATTTCAGCCCTAACAGGCCCTTAACTTCGGCCTTTCCAGAAGCTCGGACCTGAGACTATTCTCTGCAACTCAGACCCTTCTAATTCGGACCTGTGGTGAAATATGTGACCTTGCAACAGTCTTGTAATTCGGATCTATAGTGGAAGTTTTGAAGACAAATTCAGATCTGCAGAACTCTATTTTTGGAATAAAATTTCAGAGAAGTCTTGAGAGGAACAGTATTGAGTTTATTTTACAGTGAATATATCTAGTAGACCTATTGAAGAAAATATATTTCACACGACGTCCATTTGACTTCGTTCAAGAATCGTTGGAAAGCGCTCGATGAGCTCTTCGACATGGAAACCTTTGCATCAACTTTTGAAGATATAATTTTTTGGGTTTGTAAAATCCATTTGGATCATAAAATATTAGTTGTGCTTTCAATTCAGTAGATTTGCGTAATATTCTGGCAGGAAATAATTAGTTAGGTTGCTGGGATTAGAAAATTTAACACATTCAAACTGTAGTTGATTAGGAAAATTGTGATGGAATTTAATGTGAAAATATTTTTCCCTAATTTTTGGTCATTTGTCCCTGATACAAAATAACACCTCTCTTTTTCATGTCATTTTCTTTAGGTTTTTGATGACAAAGGACAATATTCCATTATGCTCTGAATCCTGTCTAGCAATCTAGACATGGTTGGAAGGTCTTGTTGTTGAATGCTTGATTATTTCTTGAATTACCACCATGGAATCTCCAATTACCACCAATTTTTTGACCTGCCTTGCACACAACATAGAACCTTAAAACAATGCTAGGGTTTTAGTAAATTATTGTAAATTATTGTGGTCCTCTAGGGTTGTAAATAGCCACCCCTACACTTGTCACTCCTAAGTCACTATGGTGACTTTATTTCACATCAAACTTTATATTCTAGCACTACTGTACTATCCACAAACTCTAAGTGATAACATTCAAGTGACCATCCTTTTGGAAACGAATCGATGGCTTTTAAATTTTAATGCTTACTAAGAATTTCTTTTAGTTTTCCAAGTCTGTTACTCTGTCTTAATAATCTACTATGGGTGAAATGTTTTTCCATTTTTCATGACCTTTTTATGAGAAACACTTTAAATATTGTATGTTGTCTCTGATTTGGAAAGGAAGTCAGTGTTGAAATAAAAGGACACTAGAAATGGAATTTTTTAAGAGACCACTTTCAAGCTTTGGGCATATATGGGACAATATTACATTATGCTATGAATCCTACTTTATTCCATCACTATGGTGAATTTATTACACATCAAACTTTATATTCTAGCACTACTGTACTGTCCACAGACTCTAAGTGATAACATTCAAGTGACCATCCTTTTGGAAATGAATCGATGGCTTTTAAATTTTAATGCTTAGTAAGAATTTCTTTTAGTTGTCCAAGTCTGTTACTCTGTCTTAATAATCTACTGTGGGTGAAATGTTTTGCCATTTTTCATGACCTTGTAATGAGAAACACTTTAAATATTGTATGTTGTCTCTAATTTGGAAAGGAAGTCAATGTTGAAATAAAAGGACACTGAAAATGGAATTCTTTAAGAGACCACTTTGAAGCTTTGGGCATATATGGGACAAAAGTAACCTTTTATTTATTTTGTAGGGACTATTTCTTGGTTCTATTGGAGCAGCCTCAAAAAGAGTTTGAATATCACTCATATCCTGTTGGTAGCAAATGCATTGGTGCCTGCTTATCCAAGGGATTTCAAATACAAGCAAGTTGAATGTTAGTGATCCTCCCTTTTGTTGTTTTAAAATAGCTTAGTTCCTATTTATCACTTTGTGATTATGTTGGCTACAGGATGGGATTTAGATTCATTTGGAGTCCATGATATCGAAATAGTCTCCTTTTACTCTTCTTATTGTATTGGTTTATTTGTCTAAACAAAATCTTTTATGATTTCTATTTGCATATGACTAGTATCAATGATGTTAAGGAGGGTTTATCTCACTCAGGGTGCCATATGTAAGAAAGTGACCAATTACTCTCTGCTTGGTTTTGTTAATGGATTTGTTTGTGTAGACCTTCTTTTTTAATAGAAAAATACATCTCATATATACAAGAATTACAACAGCATAACAAAAAGCGGAAGGATATATAAAAGGGAGCTTATATTCTCTTGTTTGTTTCCTTGAAATACATATCCTGGGGAAACCCACTAGGCACTCCCCTCATTCCAAGGATAGTACTTAGGGTAAAATAGGATTCTTCAAGGCTTGCTACAGCAAAATGTAACACCTTAGTGCAAAGCTTCACTAAGTACTCTAGCTCAAGTGCAACATAGGGATCAGTCACCACTTTCACCTTAGTAGCTGCTCCTCTGCTATTCTATGGATGGATGTCCCCACAACGGAGGCTATCTCAGAAAATCTTGGAGATTAAGTAACCTGAGAATTCTTAGGCTAAATACCTTTCAAGGATTCTACTAAATACACACCAAATTCCAAGGATATTATTCGATAAGGTCGGGCTCTGAGTTAGATGAGGGAAGAAATTCGAAGGACCTATGGCTAAGTCTAGAGGGCTAAGATAGTACTAGAAATGCTCAATTAGATCCCAAATACATGATACTTTTAATTTAATGATTGCTGTTATAAATTAGAGTTTATAATAGACACAATTTATTGCATGAAAAAATTATGACAACAATAACTTGCTACGGGGAGCTTGGTCATGCTTGTTTTTCTCATATTCTAGTTCAAAGAGCATTTCCACAATGAAAAAAAAGCCTTGTTAGATTGGCCAGAACCCTAGAATAAGCCATATAGCCTAAATAGATTCGTATCTCTTGTGTGCCATTCATAGAGACTGTTTGAGTGGAATGATTCCAAGTTGTTATAAGGGGAGATTGACCTGTTTAGAGAAGAGGTAGGGCATAGTCAGGTATTTCATGAATTCCTTTTTTGTAAGTCAAAGAGCCTCCGGTAGGTAACGTTCTGTCGGTCCTCCAAGGTCATAGGAATAATCCCACGATTGAGCCAAGATCAGTGCTCTGATACCACTATAATATTCTCTATGGAAAATTGAAAATGAAAACAAACAATTAAAGCACATGCACGCATAAAATTTAAACACATAAGTAGACACCCATAATTCCTCCAAAAATTGCACCTAGCTGAGCCATTTTATTATAATGCAATGGAAGTACAATGAGTATGGTGAGTGGACCTGGGCTTTCCAAAGGCAAGCTAAACAAGTCCCAGGTGATAAAATGCAATACCTGAATGCTGGAATGTGTTCTCTCTTCTATGCCCTGTGCTGCCCTAGAAAATTGCATTGCCTGTCGGAATGAAACTGTTGTTTAACCCTCTTCCAGTGCCCATAAAATTCTGAGAAAATAATCTCGGACTCCCCTCAAAAAACCCACCAAAACCCAAAAAGGGTTTGGCCTAGTTCTTACCCCTGAATTTGCCCCCAATTTCTACGTGCTCCTCCACTCATTGGGTATTTCGGTCCTCCCTGAAATAGCACTGTTCTAAGTTATAACAATCCAAAATGATGCTAAATACTGATGAATTTCCACTCTTGATGACTCCCCAAATTCCCAGCTCAATCGAGCCCCAAATGGCCACCCCCTCAGCTCCACTTGCAGCCCAGAAGTACCACATATGCAGGCCCATGCAGTCCCTGGAATGGTCTCTCTGGTACAGCAAAGGCTTCATAAAATTTAGCTATCCCATCACCCTGAATCTTCAGCAATAAGAGGCTCAATGCTTTCCCAGTAGGCTCAATAAGTTTGATGCTCCCCCACTAGCTTCTCCAAGAAAAGTGTGGTTCTCTCCCACGCCCAGATTGCGGAAGAAAGCCACACAAAATGCTTAATGCAATGCTGGAATTGGCTCACAAATGGTATTGAACTCTCTCCTTGGGTTGGCACTCGAAGTCCACCGAAGGAAGGAGTGAGAAACTCGCTTGATAATCTTGTGTGTTGAACAACACTTGCAGACTTGGCTCAACAACTCAAGCGTGCTTGGTAAGTGAGTTTGTCAAAGTGTCAAAAGGTGAAAAATGAGGTGTGCTTCATCTATTTATCCTTGGGCTGCCTCCTCCTCATGTAGGACCCATACATCAAATTTCTTCATACCAAAAAGCATGAATTGCTCAGGGGGTGTGTATTTCCCTCTTGGGTGGCCCCCACAACCCACTAAGTGTTCGACTTGCCTTTTTCTCCCTAGGTGAGTGTCTTGATTAGCCAAAAATTGGAAGTGGGGTCCTCCAACCCACTTCTCCTAATTTGGAAATCAAAATTATTGAAATTGAGAAAAATTGTATTCTCACCTAGCAATAATGGCTAAGCGGGAATATCACAAATGGCCCGAAACTTTGTTTTATTCCAATTTTCCATCTTGGGATGCAGCCCACAGCCCATCACTTAAAAGTTAAAAATACATTGAAACAAATTGTTGCAGTCCCACCCAAATGACCCTTTAATCCACATGTTCTACTCAAAAATCCATCCAATACTTTGTCATATTTAATCAACAAGCAAGGAGCCCATCAAAGTTTGCAGCAACATAGAATCCCAAATCAGAATAAAAAAAAAACTTGTATCTATCTAGAAACCAATCCTAGTGTTTGCTTCTGTCTTTAGTTTGAAATTTTCTAAATAGTTCTATACCTCAATATGGTTGATTGAAAAAGGAAATGTTCATGTATCACATAATTTCCTGAATTTTCCATGGCATTCCAAGCTTCTTCATCAAGTTAGGTTTCAACTTCAGTTGCCCAAATAACAAGGCACTTGATCTTGCTTGTCTTCTCATTCTTTTTACCTAAAAAAAACTATAAAACGCATAAAATCACTAATCTGTTTTCCAGAACAAATTAACATGGCAGAACATTGAATTCATCTAGGGAACCCCCCTTCCTACCGAAAGAGAGCTAGCCTAAAGTGAAGGGAGATTCTATTGATATAACAGTCGATAGAACTTCCAAGGGTTGACTCAACATTTGCAGTTTGGACAATTTGGACTTAAGTGAAAATCCAGCAAGTAACAGGATAAAAAATGCTTATCCTCAAACAATGCAGGCATTGGACATATGGATAATCTGGTTGTCATCTACTGATTCCTAAGAAATACTAAAGACATGTATTACCAATGGAAACTACTTAAGGGTGAAAACATAACTATTGGAAGTAAATTTACACTCACCCTATGTCTTCTGCCCCGGACAGGTTTTGGAAAGCTACACCAGCAACCTTCTCATTCATGATTGTTGGGCCTCCACTGCTACCTGGGTTGATAGCTACATCAATTTGTATATCCATAAGATGAGAAGCCCCATGCACATATTGTATCAGTTCTACCCTTGAGACAACTCCCCTAGTCACAGAGATATTGTCACCACCTGGAGTTGACAACAAAATTCACGTTATTAAAGATCATTAACCAGACCAAAGTATCTTCTGATTATGTTCACAGATTTCATAAATACATGTAAAAGATATGCAAAGATATTAGCATTAACGAAATGATATAGGAGAAAATTGTCATGACATTACAGATTACTAAAAACACTACTTAACAATAATATGACGCAAACACTAACTGCAATCCAAAAAGGAACATAAAAATGTCTTCCAGACTAATAAACAAGAAATTAACATGCAATTAGCCAATTACTGAATTACTACCTTACCCTAATAGAAATGTTGTGCACTAGATGTTGCAATAAAGACTATTTCCAATAGGTGTAAGCCAACACACTCAATTCTATGGAGAAGGACAAAATGATACACATTTCACAGTCCCTATCTTTTTTCTAAAAACGTAAAAGAAATTTCTTTACCCTGAAAAAAGATAGGATGGCAACCATCATTTAATAGAAAGGGAAAAAAGTGTCATTGTTCCCAAATCACAGCAAGCAAGATATTCTTGATGGTAATAATCATCACATAGGAAAATGCAATTGACAAAACTTAGGTTTGCAAGGCATGCCAAATGGCAGATTGAGAGAAGGACAAGATCAATTCTCAAATTTGGTGGAGTTTTGAAATTAAAACCTTTGATGCTAGATTACCTCCTTACTTTCACTGTTCAGATCTACGCAACCTCAGACAACAAAATGGGTACAACTTTTGGAAAACCTACATGTTTTAGTACATCAAATAATACAACGGATTTCTAGGAAACAGGGCACATTATATATATATATATATATATATATATATATTCTAGATGCACAAACACACATACATATCAAACAATACAACAGATTTCTAGGAAACAGAGTATATACATATATAGACACACATACACACATACATATCAAACAATACATCAGATTTCTTGGAAACGAGGTACATATATACACACACATCAAAGAATACAAAAGATTTCTATGAAACAGGGCATCTATATATACACACACATCAAAGGATACAACAAATTTCTATGAAATAGGGCGTCTATATACACACACATACACACACCTGAAAAGGAGATTTATACATAGTGCCTATATAGATGGGTGAGAACTTTGAAGTTACAGTATCATTGTTCCTGAACTGTAT
The DNA here is from genome assembly GCA_034641835.2 of Pinus albicaulis. Taxonomy (NCBI): domain Eukaryota; kingdom Viridiplantae; phylum Streptophyta; class Pinopsida; order Pinales; family Pinaceae; genus Pinus; species Pinus albicaulis. Next base: position 10,806 of record JAXQQM020069614.1, on the reverse strand, counting down.
TTTTTCTATATTAGTCTACAAATATTTTTCAGCATCTAAGATGTCAGACCCACCCACAACTATTTGAAAAGACAATTAAAATTAAAAATTGTTTTTACTCGTCATAAAAGGGGCTTGCAGGTCAGTGAAAGTAGGGCATTGTAAATACGCCAACTATGGTTTCACACCCCCATGTCGCGTGTTCGCTCCTCATGAACTATTTCAAGAAAATTCCACAAATAAAGAAAACAGGTTAATGAAAATTCCTCAAATTCGTTACTGGAATTCATTTGTTTAACCATATAAAAAAAATACCATATTTTTGTGGCTTCTATTTATGGCCTTTACAAGCCTTAAATATTCCCTCTTAACCCCTGAAAATGCAAGGCTTATTTTACATTTCTATTAGCATCTCTATCTCAGTAACATAGCAGAAATTCATGGAGTTTAGTGATAATTATAGGTTACAACAAGAGACTTAGGGTGCCATGCACCTTGATATTTTTCCCCACCACAATCCATCATCCAAGTCAAGAACACAAGTCTAGATATTGTAAGCATGAAGAGAGACCTGGAAGATGAACACCCTTTCTTGGAAGATGACATAAACATGCTTTATGGAAAGAAAAAGTCAAATAAACAATTGACATGAAGAACACCCTACCAAGGGAAATTTTCAAGGCACAATTTATGGTGAGGAGTTATCTAAGGGTGCAATTTTTCCCAGCGGAGGAATGGGCCATCTTATCCCATTCACTGAGTTCACCCAGTGCCTCTCGGCACACCATGGATTCACCATTGCGTTCATTACATGCAAATGGATTTTATCCGGTCTTGAATGCATAAAGTCCTCACAGGGTCTAGATATCCATTTCGTCCATCTCCCTCATGTGGAAATCCAAGAAGATGAGGGACAATACATGAAGGTGGAAACCCTTGTATCAAAGTTATTGGAGAACTCGAAAGGATTAGCAAGCCGACCTGGTAACATTAACCCCCAACAGATTAAAGCATTGAGGAATGGAAAGGTTAATCCCACCGATGCTAGGCGAATGCCCCTAATTTATCCAGTCAAGCAGCTAACACCCAGGTTGGATGGTTGGATCGGTTGTGCATTAAGATTAATACTCTATGGGAAAAATTCCAAATGCATGAAGAGGTTGTAGCAAAGCCCTAGAAGAGTATGAACGTGCATATGTAGAAGCTATAACCACCGAAAACACAAATAAAATAGATGAAGCTCGACTACTTACTAATACTTACTAATCATACTACATTATAACATCCTCTTTATCTATTCATTCCTCAATCCATCAATCCTTACCTCATTCGTTGGTGAAGCCAGTGATCCCAGCCATCCATCCCACGAAGACCAGTCTATTTTGCTACTTTACTGGCGGGATTTTCACCAGTGGCAATATTAATCGAGCCTCTTGGATGAAGGCAAGCAGGTAAAGGCTGAAGGACAATGAAAAATTAATATAGTTTACTATAGCCAAATTCGAAGTTCTTGAACATGTTTTCTGCTCCGAATTGCAGTGAAAGCCCCAAATCAAGAGAAGAAGATTTCAAATAAATATCGAAAAAGAGTGAACCCAGATCTAATATAATAAGTTCGGCTTAAAAATCTAGTAGAGTGGATAGAAGAATTAAATTTCAAATAAGGGTATGGAATCTGCGGCGAAATCATAAAAATTATGAGCAGAGAAGGAGCACCGAACTCTGTCCCAGACCTAGCAAGCAGAATATCGGCAGGAAAATAAATTTTAATAGGTCGATTTAAATTTAAATAGCCATTCCTTTGCTAACTAGCCATTCCAAATTTTGAGTTAATAACTGTAATCAAGCCTAGCAACATCTTAGGCATTCAATGATAACTCTTTCTGCTTCACATCAAGTATACATGGAATTCTGTCACGACCTGCAATGGCCACTGTTGTACTTTAAATATGTTGGTTGTCAAGGATATGCAATATTGATCTTCATTTTATTGATGAATTTTCCTCAAGTGTCTGAAAAGTCAGAGTTGAATATGGAAATAGGTCACTGATTATCAAGGTCTTCACTAATATTCCTTTGCTACTGATGCACAATGTGTCACAACTATCCCTAGTGAAACTTTCAAATTCACTGATGTACTCCAAAACTTTGATCAGAGATGCACAATTGGAGAGGACACTTACTCTAATGCAAGCTTGGTATTGGTCAATGCTTACATGATTGTGTATGTAAAAATGACCCATTAAAATATGCTATGATTTTTTTCCCAAGAGATGCCACAGGTAGATCCTATGATATATCACTTAAGTGTCATGCCAAAACTATTTTTCTAAGTTCAATAAGAACATTCCAAAGAGGGACGAAAAAGATACAAGTTCTGAGGAATTTTTGAATACATTTAAGCTTCTTCTCTGGTTTGCATAGGTCTTATTTGAAGTCTGTATACCTACTTGCTAAGCGATCTGGAATTCTTCAACAAGCTTGAGGCTTATCAAGCACGTTTATCTTGTCAATTTTCTCTACTCCAATCTTTAAACTTCAGAATCCAATGCTCATAAAAATAATGATACTTATGTGAGGAATAAAAAACAAACTTCCCAGATATAGGCCTTGAAAAACTTCATGGATGATTCAATTCTCAGTTTGGTGTGCTAAAGTAGGATGTATAAATATAAATTCCAGACAAGTTTAGAGAAACCCTCACTACTATAAACTCTAGAACTGCCTTCAAAACATACAAAACCATACCCAAGTAGATGTAAATTACTGATTAGGGAACATTGAGTCTCATCCAGGATCAATCATTAAAATTTAGAGATACATGTCAGAAAGGAGGTCACACTCATATATATGCATAGATTTGTTTGAAGAATCAATTCTAGGGCATCAAAAAGATATTAAGATAAGTCATCAAGGTAGAAATTTGCTTCAAATCTTTCAAACTTGTGTCAAATGCACCTTCGCTCCAACCTTCAAAATTGTCTTCTATTATAGGGATAAACCTTCTCCATAATTTTTCTTACATTTGTGAAAAAAAGTGTGCGCTAATGATGTCAATATGATTTTCCAACTATGATTTTATTCCTCAAGAGGTTTGCAATAAAATAACATGTGGATACTGCTTCAGGATTAGTGGACACAGTGAGTGAGTTCCTCAAACAAGGCATGGCCTTATATATAGATCGAAAAACACCATAACTTAGTAAAGCGAGTGCCCAAACTTTGATTTGGATCATATTGGGGGGAAATTATACTAGCATCAATATTCTCAAGGGTTTGGATGCATTCTAAACCATTCTGACAAAAGCCAAGAAAATCATGAATAGATCCCCAATCCTGCATCTTGACTATTGGACTTAGCAGAATACCTGAAGAATGCAATTTCGAAAACTGCAGATTGTTGAGACTGAAATTGCACCCGGAAGAAATTGCAATAGATCCCCCAATCCTACATGTTGACTATTGAACTTAGTAGAATCCATGAAGAATGCAGCTTCGAAAACCACAGATTGTTGAGACTGAAATTGTACCCAGAAGAAATTGCATTAGGTCCCCCAATCCTGCATCTTAACTATTGAACTTAGTAGAATCCTTGAAGAATGCAACTTCGAAAATTGCAAATTGTTGAGACTGAACTAGCACCCGAAAGAAATTGCAGTAAGGCAGTTGCAAGAACAAGACCCACAACAAAAAGACCTTGTCCCTTAACAGACCAAGGAAACATATGTGACTGAGAGGAATGGAAAGCACTACAAAGTTGAAGAGAGTACAAAATACTAAGATGGTTTAAAGGATAAGCTTGAAGAATGTAGCAGTGTTAAAACAACTAAAATTTGTCCCAAACAAATAGTTGATAATGCAAAACATTCTTTTGTACTAGTCAAGCAAGAGTACATTCATGTGAGAGAAAGAAGAGGCCAAGCGACTGATAGGCATAGCCTGGAAGATGGGGTATGGTTCCCTCTTTTTGATGAAATATTTGATCTACATTTTGTCTATCGAAGATTAACCATTTTAACCTTGCCAACAAGGCAAAATTAACCCAATCGTAGGTCCCAATATGTCATGATATATATTAACTCTAGATATATATGAGAAGGAATAATAAAGACATAGATTGATAGAGGTGGCGAGACATATTGGGACCTACGAGAGAGATTGATAGAGGTGGCAAGACAAGGGGAGTCACAAGGGAGAGATGGAGATAAACTGAAGGAGAGGGGAGAGAAGGAATGGAGAGAGAGAGAGAGGGAGAGGAGTGAGAGAGGTAGAGAAGGGTAAGAGAGGGAGATAGTGACACAAATATGGAAGTGGGGTAGAAAGAAAGATAGAGGGAGCGATATAGTGAGAGGATTGGAGGGTAGAGAGAGAGAGAGGGGAAGAGAGAGCAAGGTAGGAGAGAAAGGGAGAGAGAAGAAGTACAATGGATTAAAAAAACAAATATATTAGGCCCACTCTACACAAATCTGCAATCTGAGAATTCGGGATAAAAATAGTAGGCTCCAACAACAATTGCATAGAAGTCAAGCTGGAAAACAAAATAACATGCTCAAAGAAGAAAGTGAAAATGCCAAAAATCAAAACTCGCATGGAGTTATTACTGTAGTCCACAACATGATAGAAGATATTGAAAACTGCATGGCAATTGAAAGTCAAAGTGTAGATGGGAGAGTGAGTGAGTGGATGGGATAATGCATGTTTTATGAATCATTTCTCAGCTCAGTTATTTATGCTCGTGATCATTGGTTGAAACCTGGTGGAGCAATCCTTCCAAACATAGCTAAGATGTATGTGGCTGGTGTTGGAAAAGGTGGAACTACTCTATCGTTTTGGGAAATGCATATGGATTCAACATGTCTTGTATTGGTAAGGAAGTGGTTGAAGATGCTACTCAACAGACAATAGTCGATGTTGTGGATAGCAGGGATATAGTGATAAAGACTTTTTTCAAACATACATTTGATATTATGAAAATAAAAGTAATCCCGTTGATTCCCTATATGCAGGAACATATTAAAAGAATATTACGATTTTGTAACTCTAGAAGATTACAGTGATGTTTTTGGTGTAAATTTGAAATAAAATATGCAATAATATGACAAGTGGAATTTTAAAGCCTCCTTACCAATTAGTTTTCTGGATTTTTAAAGCTCTGAGATTCGATCAAGAGGGTGATCGTAGAGGGTTGATTTGGCAGAATGGGCGAAGGATTTTCGAGAGGGAAATCAGTTGTCAGAGGGAGCAGTATCTCTAGAGGGTTTCTAACACCAAGAAACCCAAATCTGGTCTTCTGTTGAGTGCAGAAGTAGTAGACAGGAGAAGAGTATCTATTTCGACAGTTTGAGCAGAGATGGCCCCATACGGACTAAGAGATCGAGATAGGTTGGACGGTGTGTCTAACTTTGTGATTTGGAAGGCCAAAATCCTGATAGTCCTAAAGGAGTATGGTATCAGAGACCACGTGAAAAATGTCCTAGTTGTGCCCACCAATGTGAACGCTCTAAATAAGTTCAACGAAAATCGGGCGCGAGCAAAGCGCTTGATCATGGATGGGGTGAAGGATCACGTGGTACCACACATTTTCGAGAAGAGGACGACACATGATATGTTGAAATCTTTGACCACATTGTATCAAGGCAGCTTCGTCCAACGGAAGATGCTTCTTGAGAACCAAATGCGGATGTTGCAAATGCACAAGGGAGAGGAGATTGATCCCTTCCTCTTTAGATTGCAGACGATTCGAGATCAGTTGATTGCCATGAGGGCAACTCCAGATGAAGGGCTCTTGGTGAGGACTGCCCTGAATGTAGTCACTGATGAGTGGGAGACCTTTTTCCAAAGCATCTTGGGCAGAGCACAACTCCCAAATTGGGGTGACATGTGAGCTATCCTTAGACAGGAGGAGGGAGATGCAGCCCTAGCATCAAAGGTACAACGACAGCAAGGGAAGAAGAAGGACCTATCCAAGGTCTGGTTCTTTAGATGTGGCAAAATTGGACACTTTTCCAGCACTTGTCCTAAGAGGAAGGACAAGGAAGCTTCATATTCCAAGGCAGCAACAACTAGAGGGGACAGTGGTAGTGAGGATGATGTGGCCATGAGTGCTCATGTCTCGAGAGAAGAGGTGGGGCGATATAGATCTACAGAGCAGCTACAGATGGGAAGGCAAGATCCTTGAGTTGCCCAAAATCTTGGATCACATACAAGCTACGAGAGCCTTAAGGTAATAACAAGATGATTGGAGCAGTGGGTGTAGAAAATCATGGAGAAGCAGAGGCAGTGTTGGGACACTGAAGTTTGGAGCAGCGCAAATGAGAGACAGTAGCGCAAAGGCAGTGCTTACGTAGTACAGTGCAGCAGACATCACAGAGCTTCAGAGAGACAGCGCAGCGTAGCAGCAGAGGGTGCTTCAGTGATGAGATGCAGCCCGACTGACTTGTCTGGAGATTGGGTGGTGGTCCTTCAACTGCTTACTTCTCAACAACTGAGTTGTAGTGCGGCAGTTAGCAGTTAGCAGTGGTGGTGCTATGGGCAGCATGATGCAACAATTTGAGAGGGAGATGCAGTACATACGTGGCAGTGTCATTGGTAGTGACATGGGTAGCAATATAGAGAGCAGCATCGCAGTGGATGGAGGTCAGCGGTCCAAGCATCGGCGCAGAGACTGATGCCAGAGATCAAGGTGACACTTCAGTGGGGAACTATTGCTAGAGCACACTCCTCGCTAAGAGGGAGTGTTGAGATTTTTGGGTAGCATCGGATGTGCTCTAACTCCAAAACTTTGTGGAGGGGCTAGAACACATGAGATCTCCAAGACCCAGAAAAGCGTTTGGAGAAATTCCATCTGGTGTAAAATTTATTCAAATAATTAAATTTTTTAATGGGGACCCTAAGTCTAACTTAGGGAAATTAAAAATATTAAAGTGAATTAATTTACACATGTGATGAGAACATTCTAAGTGACATGGATCAAGCTTCTTTTAATCTTAGCCATTGATTAGTGATAAGATCACAGCCATTGATTTGTCAATGAGAAAAGTATAAAGGAAGGGCTTGGGGTCAATTGGAGAACACACACACAAAATCTAAGAGATCGAATTCTTCTGATGGAGCAGTGCTCGGACGAAGATCAGATCTGAGTGATTTAGAGAAGTAGTGAGGGGCGGATGCAGTGATTGGTAAGGAGGACCAAGAGTACAATGCAGAGCAAGGGCAATAGAGATGCAATGGAGGAAGCGCAGCCATCAGAAGGTGTGACGCAATCCCTAGAGAGGGTGACGCAGGCCCACATAGGGGCAGCGCAGAGCCTCTAAGGAAAGTCTAAAATTCAACTAGAGACTAGGGTTTCTGAGCCGGCAGGGCTCAAACCGGACTCCGGTAGAAGTTGATCAGCGTAGAGCAAGGGTAACATAGTCCCTCAGTCAGTGCCACGCAACCTTACACAGTGGCAGCTTATAGATTGTGCAAAGCTAGTTGGGGTTTCACTAGTGGCTCATCCAGATTAGCCAGGACTTGCGAGAGTGAGCTAAAACTCACATTTTCTTTGTAGCCAAGGTTTTCTCTGTTGGGTGAGCCGGATTATGGCACCCTAAATGTACTCAGAATATTTTTGCTTAATAATAATAAACCTTCATATATGTTGCACTGGTGTTCCCGCATTGGGTTTTCCGAGGACATTTGTCCAAAAAATCTGTGTCCTTTGTCATATGTGCATGATGTTCAGTAAATGATCTGTATTTGTGTAGGTTTCTAGTTGTGTTTACCTTGAAGTTTTTTTGAATATTTTCAGTTAAATAACTTGTGCATAATAAAACAAGTAGGAGAAGTAAATCAATATTTAGCAGTAGGATTTTTGCGCTCAGAAATTTTCACAGTATACAAATCAGAAATAGAATAAGAACCCAATGGCATGCATTAACTCCATTCATTCTCTAATATTCCCACAAATAAATAACATCAAAGAGTAACAAATATAAAAAGCAAAACGAAACTACATATCAAAATGCACACTTGCATTTCTGACCCAAATGACAAAAACCTGCAAAGCCTCCAAACTAAACAGAGTCAGCTCCACAACAAATGAGATTAATCGCACTAATATCAAATGGAAATCAGTATACACTAGCACAGACACATCTAAAATTGTGTTTGATATGCACATCAATGTTCCAAAGCTCGAGGTTGAATATCTCAAATTTCAATATTTAATATATCAGTCATTTCTCTGAACTCAAGATATGCAATATTGACCCTATCGAAACCAGAATTAGATGGATTTGGGATATTATATTCGATGCACCTAACACATAGTATAGATTAAATGTAATTACATGCAAATAAACTATTGACGGACCACCCACCCCAAGCAAGATGTAGAGCATCTTACATATTTCGATACAAACACAAACAACTATTCATTCAAATACCACATAGTTTATTCTTGTGGTAAGGATATGAATCAAACTAAAACAAGAATTAGAAGAAGAAAAAACATACCTTCGGTCCCTCTCCGCAAGTGCGTGTTCTAAAAGTACAATATATCCAATGCCACACTTGATGCATTTGCCAAATAATCCTAGCCCAGACAAAAATGGACAAACAAATCAGTATCACATGCCAGGCATAAGCAATCTCAAAGTAAGCATCTGGAAAAGTTCTGTTCATAGTGCCAATTTAATAACAGTAAGTTGAAGCAGTCATTGGTGATAGAAGCACAGATCTATGTTCCTAGATACAGTGGATTATCACATTAAGTCCCTTGGATTACAAGTTAGAAAGCAGCACTGAATACAACATACATCAACGGGTTTTTATCTATAGCTCTTTCGTGTTTGGACAGACAATAAGAAATTGAATACAATTCATGTGAAGGAACAGTTAAATAAAATTCAAAGCACACTTCAAATTCAAGAATGCGAACTCAAAATCAAAAGAGCACATCAGAATCTCTAAATAAGGTTTCATGATGTTCACCAAAAGATGAATCTTTGCAAAATGTTTGGCTCTAAAAGCGAACCATGAGAATCTGGGCTATGATAGATCATAGGAAGCTAAGACATTAAATCTATGGGATGTAGGATATCATTGAATTAACTTGTGAGTAATGAAGATAAAGAGTTGGATAAATGACACCTACCTACCCCTTTTGTAAACAATAAGGCAAAAATTTTACAGCTAGATATGCTTGGAAAAAGGAGGGCATGGTTACCTCTACAGTGACAACTAGAAAATGAAATATTGAAACCCTGTGCACAGCAGGTTGCATGAGTAAATGATAATAATATATGTTGGAAAAGGACATTGATGTGTTTGAGATGAAAAAAACTAAAAAATAAGCTAGGACTGTTCATAAAGTAGTTTGAAACTGAATCCACTGGTTAGAAATTGTCCCCCACCAAACAACGCTTCAGGCACCACTCAATTCTACATTTGGTATCCAAATTATCAAAATTTAGTTGTGCATAGTTTTGTTTTTTGTGATCAAAACATAGTAATAGCCACACAAATGTTCAAAATGCAGAGCATATATACATGCATTTTTGGTTTCTACTTGAGGCCACGCATTGCACATACTGTGGCTAGGGTTCGAAGCCCATACTCTAAATGGGGCAATCGGGATAATCAAACACTGCAAATGCACATATTGTTCTAGGGTTCGAAGCCCATTATAGTTTTGAAGATCTTAGAGATCGCAACATCAGCTTCACAAATGGCTACTACCATCAATAGAATATTGGATCTTTTCAATACTTTCTCTGATGGATTGACAGATAAAATCGTGGAGTAAAATCTTAAAGATGTTGATCTCAATGTTAGATCTCAGGCACTCAATGCCCTGCTTCAAAATCGTCAACTCCAGGTTTTCAAGCAGGGTGATTTCATAGTTTACAAGAAACAGACGAAAGAAGAATCTGTAAGGTTTAAGGGCCTCTCATCTGAAGATATGCTCATATATAAAGTCATAAAAAATGCTACAAATATGGGTATATGGATAAAAGATATGAAAAGAGAAACAAATTTACAACAGCCACAAGTTAACAAAGCATTGAAAAATATCGAAGCTTGTGACTTAATAAAAGGGGTGAAGTGTGTTTCTAACCGAGCAATGAAGGGCTATATGCTAGCAGAATTGACACCTTCAAAGGAGATAAATGGAGATGCATGGTACACATGGCTAAACTTTGATATGGAGTTCACTAACATTGTTAAGCAACAGTGTTTGCAGTTCACCTTATAGCAGGGTGTAGCCACTATTGAGAATGTTGCTAATTTTGTGAGAAAATCAGGAATATCAAAGGTGGAGTTGAAGGTTGAAGAGCTCAAGCAAATGGTGATGTGGAAGAAGCGATAAGCACAGGAACTAGAGACTGCTGCTATAGAGGTTCCCAAGCTCAAATTCAGGAGTGGTCATCATTTACGAACATTCCTTGTGGAGTTTTCCCTGTCTTGCGAGAGTGCACAGATGATGGTCTGATTTCTGATTTCCATGGCACAACAGCTACATTATACATGCAATAATTTCTTAAACTCTTACCTTCTTGTATGCCTCTCAACAAATGGAGGAGGGCCCACCTTCTTCTTCTTGAAACTGAATAATCGCTTCTTCATCTTTGCTCGAGTCGAACTCTTCAATGCATTCAGTATCGATGAGAGGGTGTTAAGGCTCCCCTCGTGTAGCTCTAGCTCTGCTCTACTGTTTTGGTAATAGAATGCTGTGTGTTTAGTTTTCCCCCATTTAGTTTGCTCGCCAATCCTCAATGACAATACCCTCTTGAAATTTTAATCGAGTGGGAGGGAAAATGGTTTTCGGACAACTCAAATCATTTT
>JAXQQM020065607.1:0-61209 GCA_034641835.2 Pinus albicaulis | reverse complement strand
TGCTGAGAGAGGACCCATTTTGGAGCAGCTAGAGCTGAGAAGAGATAAAGAGGCATGGATTGCAGCACTGCTTTGATGAGAGTGAGCCTACTCGTCAGATTGAGTGCCCTAAAGGTCCAGGAGGATAGCCGAGCTTCTAATTTTTCTAGGAGAAGGTTCCGGGAAGAGTGATTGATGGCAGAATCAATGAGGGGCGCACCCAGGTACTTAGCAAGGAGAGACGCGATGGAGAACCCCAGAATACACGCAATTTTTGCTTGGGTTTGGGGAGGTGTATTGAAAAAGAAAATCTGGGATTTGGAATCATTGATGGACATACCAAAGGCTTTAGAGAAAAGGTTCAAGATAGCCTTAAAGGAACGAGATTCTTGGATAGATGGGTGGCCAAAGAGCATGTTATCATCCACGAATTGTTGGTGGGTGGTAGTAGGGGAATCGTGAAGGGAGATGCCTCTCAATTGCTGGGTGTGGATGGCATTATGAATAAACCTACCGAGGCCTTCAGCCATGAGAACAAAGAGGAAGGGGGAAAGAGGGTCCCCTTGCCTAATACCTCTCGAGGGGGAGAATGGAGGAGAGGGAACCCCATTAACCAGGATGGAATAAAAGGTGGAAGTTATGAGATTCATTATCCATCTTATTCACATCTGATCAAAGCCCAAAGCACCCAAAATCTGCTGAATGTAATTCCAACTTAATTTGTCGAAGGCCTTGGAAAGATCAATTTTTCGGAGCATACCTGCCTTCTTGCCTAACTTTAAGGAGTGGATAACCTCATGAGTTAAGATTATACCATTCAAGATTTGACGTCCTTCCACATAGCCAGTCTGTTCGGGCAAGATTAGAAGCGGAAGAAGAGGCTTGAGTCGATTGGCTATGACCTTAGAAATAACTTTATAGATCACATTGCAAAGAGCAATGGGCCGGTACTTTTCTGGTGTGCTTGGTTGCTCTTCTTTTGGTACCAGCGCAATGAAAGTTACGTTAAGAGAGGGGAGGAGCCAGTGTTTTGCCCTTGATTCCTCCACTAGCTGCCAAACTTCTATCTTGATGAGATCCCAGAAGTGGTGAAAAAAGTTAGAAGTAAAGCCATCCGGGCCCGGAGCTTTGCCATCCTTAGATTGTGCCATTGCTGTTTCGACCTCCAGAAGGGTAAAAAGGTGCAATAGCATCTGATTATGCTCGGCCGTTACCAACTTGGGAATCAGCTGAGTTATTTTATCAATGGCCGGTTGTCTATCTATTGGGAGCTCTTGCTGGATGCCTTTAAAGTGTTCCAAAAGCACCTGCTCAATATCTTCATGTTTCTCCACACGCTCTCCCTGCTGATTGGTGATGTGATTGATGCGATTCTGCATTCTTCTTTGTACCGTTGAGCCGTGAAAGAACTTTGTATTTCTTTCTCCCTCCTTTAGCCAGCGAATTCTTGATTTTTGCCTCCAAAGAATTTCCCCTTGTTTGTATCTTTCATCCAACTGCTTCTGTAGGTCTTGTTCCTTAGATGTAAGGAGTTATGTTCTTCCCTCATTGATGATTTCTTATTGTACTTCTGCCATTTTATGCTCAAGGACCTTTTTCTCCTGAAGTATGTTTCCAAAAACTGAGTGGTTCCAATATTTGAGTTGGTATTTGAGGTGCTTGAGCTTTTGCTGGAACTGGTACATTTTTTAACCTTTTGGCGGGATGAAGCTCTTCCAAGTAGAGTAGACCATGGATTTGAAGGAGGGGTGGGTAAGCCAGAAGGCCTCAAATTTGAAAGGTCGTTTCAAATGGGTGCCAATGCTTTGCCACTGAAGCGAAATGGGCCAATGATCCGAACCTGCCAGAGGTAGTATGGAAGCAAAGAGGTCCACCCCCACATGAACGGCATTATCCGAGATGAGAAATCGATCCAATTTCGAGGCTATTTGTTGACCTCCCGTTCTTCTGTTGTTCCAAGTAAATATGCCATTTGAAAAAGGTAGGTCAATGAGCCAGCTATTGTTGATAGAATCTTTAAAGTGGGAACATTCCGCTCATTATCGTCTTCCTCCCTGCTTTTCTTCACCAAGACCATGTTGCAACCCTCCGATGTCATCCATGTACAAGAGGTCCATAGAGTTTAGAATTTCCATAGTGTTTAATAGCGCTATCTTGCTGGCCTGGTCCTGGGGAAAGTAGACATTAGAAAGGTGCCCATGTATATTAGTTCCTATGGGATGGAAAGTGGCTTGAATGAGATTGTGCATAGCATGGAAATTTGCTAGCATTATAGACTGAGTATCCCAAGCTATTGCAAGGCCTCCCGAAGAGCCTGGGGCATCAACTGCAACTGAATGACAACTGGGCCAAGATTTTGATAAGATTGTGCCCAGTGCCACACTATTAAATTTGGTTTCTTGAAGAAAGAGGATTTGTGGTCTTTCTTTCTTAATCATGTTTTTGATCATCCTGTATTTCCCTGGGCTGTTGAGCCCTCTAACATTCCATGAGATGAGCTTCATGGAGAACTGTTTGCAAGCGGTTTGAAGAACCGAGTTAACTTGGGGTATCGTCCTGACTCCACCAACATCTCCCCTAAAGTGATGGTGCACTGCCAATCTGGTTTTTGACCTCGTTTCCTAGATTCTTTTATGACTTTCAGGCTATCCCAATGGCTGCCTGGTTGAATGCCCAGCTTCTTTTGTTGTTGAACTTTGGTGAGGATGACTTCGAGTGTGTCAATCTGTCGAGGATTTTATCATATTCCTTTCATCTATAGGCATCCTCTAGTCCCAGAAGATCAAGCTCCCCGAGATCGATGCATTCTGAATCTTCTTCCATGAGGCTCGGCTGACTGCTTTCTGGGTTTTCCTTGCTGGCGAGATTAGGGTTAGGAATTGGTCCATCAATATCCATGATGATGGGTTTCTAGGTCACAAGCTTTGTTGGTGAGGTAGGCTTGGGATTGAAAGACTCGACATTTTGCATCTCACTCTGAATCGGATTTGGGCTGGGTGGGTTGGGTGTGCTCGAGGGGCAGAGGGTTTGAGAGTGGGATTAGGGGAAATTGGGGGAACATCAGTCAAAGGATCAGATTGGGATAGGAGGGCAAAAATATTACCGGTAGACGGGGTATAAGCAGTTGGGTTAGGTTTTTTCCCTGAAGAAGAGGGTTTCTTATTGTGCTTTCTGCAAGGAGGAGCTTTGGTGAACCCATCTGCTTCCATCTTGTCTTCTGCCTCTTTATTGAGGGACTGAGAGTTGAGAGGGAAGTCTCTAAACAGATGCCCATGGGCATGGAACCTACGACATCTGAATGGGACATGTTCATAATCTAAAGGTTGAATCCATTCAAAATCATCATGAAACCGACTTACCGAATCTGGTAGGGCTTTGTCCAAATGCATGTATACACAGATTCTCACATAAGAGGTATATCTTCGGAGCTTGGTCTCTTCCGCTATCTTGATGAACTCTCCCAACCCCATGCCAATCTCTTGGAGTGAATCCTCATCCCAATATTCAAGCGGCAACGAGTATAAGCGTATCCAGACTGGAGCCCAGTTGAAATTTTCTTTGTCTGGGTTGAATCTTTCAATCCAGTTCCTGAGATATAACCCAGCCGAGTTGAAAAAATAAGGTCCTCCATCCATTACTGTATTTCGATCCTCGATGCAGTTGAATATGGCGGTGAAGAAGTCTTTCGGCCCAAGCTGGAGTGTAACATGTCCCATGGGCTTCCATTTGGAAGCAATCCATCCTTGCAGCGCTTTTTCAGTTGGCCAGAAGCTAATGAATTTTCCGATGAGAGTATGGTCCCTCATATACTGGATCTGAGCGTTTATACGATGGATCGGCAAATTGATCTTGGGTCTTTCTGGTGCAATGGGTTTGCATGTGGAAGAAGTGGCAGCAGGCGCGTTCGGCCATTTCTCTGAGGTCGGCGCCTGAGATGCTTCATTCCCCTGCTCCTTGTCAGCATAAACTTTATTTTGGTCAGAGGTCATGTTGATCCCCTCCTCATTTGCAGGGGGAGGCTGGCTGCCCCCCCGTTACTGTTTCCATGCCTAAGCGCAGAACCCCGATGCGTGACTTGGATAGGCGCAGACAGGGCTCAGCAACGCTTCAAAGGCTGTTAGGGTTTCTCCATTGCAGTGGTAAAACAAACCCTAGCAGAGCGCCTTCGATCTCTATGGCTCAGTCCCTAATGAGTAAATGATTGAAACAAATGTACCAATCAATTTTTTATCTAAATGGACTCGTGTGGGGCTTTGATACATCATCCCATAAGAGAGATCTCGGAAGGAATACAAGGTGTGATTTAGGAAAAGAGTCGAGGTAATCCTGTTGGGCCACGTATTAATTGAGAAGTACATGAACGCGAATATTTTAATAAATGCATGTATAATATATACAAACAACATATAACCCAATTTGAATAGTTTGATTAAGTCTTAGCTGTAGTTATTCTTGGCCATAGGGCCTTATTATTTTATTTTTTCAATAAAACAAAGACCAGTCAAAATTTATCAAATAAAAAGGCTTATTTAAACTTTAAAAAGGGATATTACACACCAACACTAACGATAAATTTAAAAGGTTACCCGTTATTATTATGGTAATAATAATCTAAAAATGGGGGGTTTTTGTTTACTACAATAGTTCCCTAAGGACTTCTATCTCCTTCTCTAGTTTTTCCTCTTCCTTTTTTTCTTCAACTTCCTCTTATTCCTCTACCTTTTCTCCCCCCTTCTCCTCTTCAGCCTCTTCTCTCGTAGAACCATGCTTTGTTGTGTCTCCATTCTCTAGTAAGGTTTGGGCTTGAGTTTCAAGGAAAGCTTCCTTGACCATATCTACAAAAATTTTCCATGACACAAGGTTTTGGATATGCTTGAGAGAATATATGATAATGAGAATTATGAGCCCATGATGAGCTATGTTGAAATTGAAAATGGCACCATAGGGGGCTTCTGATTTAATTTTCCCTTAATTAAATTGGAAGAAATTTGTAATTTCATCTCATGACAACTTGTATTAGTTAAAGGAGTAAGGAAGACTTACTTAGCTTAATAAATTCGAGTTGAGGGTCAGATATGAGGAATTTATAGTTCTCCCATGATTTTAGGGGGGTCCATATACAATTATTTATGAGTTGTAATTAGTTAACTCAATTATTTGAGTTAAAATAAGTTTAACTAGTTCTCTAACTGAGAGATGAGCTTGTGAGAGGTCCAGTGAATTAACTATGATTTAATTCACAAGTAGTGATCAATAATTTAAATGATAATTCACTACAAATAGTTTTTTCATGTCAGTTCTTAGGAAGGCCCAATTGAGATTGAGGTTAAAGGGAAGAATACTATCAGTTGTATAATTAGAAAATTGTACAGGTCATGAGTGAGGACATTGGGAAGGCTTGAACGTATTTTTAAATAATTATTTGAGATTTTCCTAATTAATAAGGGCTCAATTAGCCCCATAATGTGTAAGGTAGGTCAGGCCTAGGCAAGAAAAAGGTTAAATATTGGACCAAACTTGCTTAGATAGTATAAAAAAAACTGTTGTGTTGTGGACAAAATTGAAAGTTCAAGGATGGATCCTTCAATGTGATATATATATATATATATATATATATATATATATATCAAATTTGGCGTGACATTCCCTGTTTCACATTAAGGTGTAGATCTAAAAGGAAACCGACCAATTTTTTATTTTGATAGAACATGAAAGCACGGAAATGGTGGTTGATTTTGCTAAGAGAAAAGGGTTTATGTATCCCTTTTTTAATCTTAATAAATATTAAGCAAAGTGCATGTGACTAGCAAGGATCAACCATGAAACAACGATGTAAGAATGCGAGTAGGGTTTCAAAAGTGACATTACTAATTTGCACACTGACAATAATATCATGGATTTTTTCCTGAGGTTAGCTATATCCAAGGCTCTTGTGGATTGATTATGGTTTTAGGCTTTCATTGGACGAGTTAACCAAATTTAGAATTTATCTTGAAATATGTGTAATTAAACCCTTGTAAACACAAACAACTAGAAACTAATCATGTGATTAAATAGTTAGGGAGAGATTAATAGGAGACCAATAGATTTAATAAGAACTTATGCATGGTGTTATGTTTCATAACATAGTTCGAGCACGAAAAGATTTTCTTTTTCTTGCATGCAAGAGTGTAAAGAACTGTCTCTACAAAAAATATTATTATTTGGTAAAATACTAGGTCTATGTGCCTAAGGAAACTCTCAAGGGCTCTAACCTCTAGAGTGTGAATGAATAGTGTCAAGGGAATAATTTAAAGAACACAAATATTGAAAAAAACTCAATCTTTTCATTTCCCTTCCAATTATCAAAGAGAAACAATAAATTCACGATGGAAAGAAACTAGTGGTGGAAATATCTCGACAAATAAACTGTAAAGAAAGATTATAGACTAAAGTTCCAATACCATGCCAAGCAACAAGAACCAAAAAGATAAAGGGAGGAAAATGTGGGAATCGACACATATAATTATCAATTTCAGAACACTAGAAGACCCATTAAAGCATACTTGTGAAATTAGTGAGTCGAGGGCTAGAAATATTATTTACAGCGAATAAAATCCACATCATTTTCTCTTTTCTACAGTTCAATGACCCTTTGAATTTCTCCAGAATAGATGACCATACAAAATGACAGAGCTTTTTTCAAGAACTCACGAAGGAAGAATGGAGACAAAGGTAGAAAACCGAAGCAAATCCATAGTGGAGTAGTAAATATAGGTGAGTGAATCAAAGGAGGCGAGTTAATGCTATTGAAAATTATGATGTAGGAAGGTATATTATAATATAAAATTGTGTCAAGCCATCAGTGTTAGAAATTAAATAACAGAGTAGTGGAACACATCAAATATTTTGGAAACACAAACACATAAAACCATAAAACAAGAGAGACAAAAATATATGTGGTTTACCCAATTTGGGCTACATCCAAAGAGAAACAACTAGCATTTCCTTTTATATTATCTATCAAATTCAAGGGATACAACCTACAAAAATTCCACTGTAACTTCCTCTCCACTCTCACAAAATCTCCTATTTTTTTCTCAAATAGAATAATACATAGTCGTAATACAACTCATATAAACCAACGGTTGCCTTCTAGGGTGAAAAAACATAAATTAACGTAACTTCTACCATCATATATTTTGCTTAATGAATGACCTATATTGACTACAAAATTACAATATTTTGCATGGAAACTTTAATCCAAAATTTTCTTTTGGGGGAATTTCCCAGAACCCCCTCCAAATGGGGGGAATAAAGACACCACTAGTGGCACTGATGGGGGAACAAGCCCCCAATACCCCCTGTGAAGGACTGAGATCCAACCACGCCTAAAATAAATACCTCTGAATTAGAAATATAATTAGGCTCCACACCCAAAAAACATGCTAAGTCATATGACGAGAAGGTATAAAACAATAAGAATAAGCCAACATGGAGGAGTTGAAGACAAATGAGAAGCGAGTTAGAGGAATGGAACATATGGGGTAATATGAATTGATGAATACATGAACTAAAGGCATAAAAGCCATTTCAACATAAAATATAAGTTACAATTGTTGGAAATACTGAGGGCGGGTGGGGGTTGAATCAATATTTCTTATGAATTAACACTTTTAATATTTCCAGAGCATTAGTTAATCTTAAATTATTTTTGATGTTTATCTAGTAACAACAGTAAACAATAGAACATAATAGGCACACGAATTTTAGGTGGAAAACCCCCTCCGGGTCAAAAACCACCGAATGCTTTTTTAATAAATTATTTAATATTTAGCCCCAACTGAAATGAAATGTACAACTTCCTAGAATTATAGAAAAACGTTCTTCTCTAGCTCCCACTGGAAGGACGCCCCAATGCCTTGGTTTCTTCAATAATCAACTGAATGGATGCCCCAACATCCTAGACCGACCTACCACCCTGAAGTGTTCGCAGGCTGGAACCTGTAGGTGACTCCATGCACCAACCTAGCACCTCCCTGCCATCCTATAATGATAAGAAATAAGACAAGAGTGTGTAATCCTGTTCCAGGGACAATAATCCATGATACAATATGATTCACAGTGATTTTCTTGAACTAGACCAATCACCCAATCACACTATGACCTGCAACCCAACCATAACATTATCCAAAAATGACACTTATACCTCCCAACAATGCCTCTCCAAATCTAGGCAGATTGACTCTTTTACAATAATGACTCTTTTACAATTTTACAATGATTATTATTACAATACTGTCTTTTGACATGACCTAATACTTGACTTGACACTACTTCTTTGAACACTAGTAGCTGCTGAGGTATTGTTGTGCTTACATCAAGTAATGGTACTTTGGCGTGGCATTATCCTTCTAGTATGTGTCTGAGTTGTCCTCTTGTGCCTCCTTCCTGCACATACATTAATGAACAAGACCAAAACCAATATAAAAACAAAATACTTACACTGCCCAGCAAACCATATGTCAGAGAAATATTCAAAATTAAATGTAGATACGTTCAACATTTATGAACAAAACCCAATCAAACATACATACAAAATACTTACACTGTCCTGCAAAATCACATGTCAAAGATTATATTCAAATTAAAATTCAAACACTAATCATACAATACCTTGTTGTAGCAGACTTACCCTTGATTGTTGATGTGTAGTTCTTATTGTAGTGATCCTTGAATGCATATTTTTTCTTTCCTTCTAGAAGCTCGATATTGAATCTATTATATCTATGTAATTTCGGATCTCCAAGGTATGAAATTGCGCCCTCTAGTAGCCCTCTGAGTCCTCTTTCCAACCCCACAGGTCTGATCAATATTGGATTCTTCAAGAAATAGTTATGCCCAATCTCCTATGATGACATGATTATATATTGGTTCAGTAGAGCAAACTTGTACGAAGTGCCACAAGTCACTGTTTCAACCTTTGGTCCTGAATCTGATATCCAAAAAACTACACTCTGTCCTCTTTTTGTCACTTTTTCATAAAATTGTATCCAATGCTTAGAGATAAATTTATGACAATTTTCCCAAGGTCACCTGTTTGACATGAAATTCGGGTGCCTGCAAAAACCCTAACTTCCCAGATCATATCTCCAAAAATATTGTGAACGAATATCTGAAATTTTTCCACGTTCTTCATCAGGATTTCAACTCAAAAATGGGTTTATTTTTCAGCATCTGAGGCTTCGCAGAAATTTTTTTTATAGCGATAATTCCATAGCAAAATCCTTGCATCAGGAGGATATGAGGGTCAAAATTTATATAAATTCTTAGGTTGAGAGGGTCTTCAACAAGTGAACATTGGGGGATTTTAGTAGTTAAAAAATTGATTAATTATTGACTATTCAATGACTACAACCAATTATTAGTGTCATGCCATAACCCCGTGGGGTTTTAGCCCAATAACTAGGGTTACTAACTTCAAACACGGATATATCTCAAATCGTGAAGAATTATGTGGCGTGCCATATATCAACAGAAACATCTCTACAAGTAGAAACCATCCAAAATATCCTTGACTCAGAATAGAGTAAGTTATCAAGTCAAAATTCCCATGCAAGGTCGAGGTAGCCCCTAGTATTGCTTGGGTTGACACTAGTGACAACCACTGATCAATAATATCCCCCTTTGGCATTGATGGAAACACAAGTACTGCCCCTACGATCATGACACATCTTCCTAAGACATTCTCTCCCCCTTTGTCATCAATGAAAAAGGTAACTCACCCTGACAAACGTCATCCTGCGGACTTGTACACATCTCAACTCCCCTTTTTTTACTTAGTTAGATAAGAAAAAGAGTCTAATGGAACTTGGGAGAATCTGAAGCTTTAGGCGAAGATACTCAAATGCTTCACGAGGTAATGGTTTGGTAAATATGTCAGCAATTTGTTCCTTTGTGCCAATATATTCAAGCTTGATATTCTTTTCGTGACATGCTCTCTAACTAAATGATATTTGATCAGAATTTTCTTTGTTTTGGAATGCATCACAGGAGTCTTGAAGATACTGATGGCACTGGGGTTATCACAAAATATGAGAATATGCTCATCAAACTTGACTTGAAGATCTTGCAAAGTTTGCTTCATCTAGAGAACTTGAGTACAACAAGTTGCTGCCATGATATATTGTGATTCTGCTGTGGATAATGAGATTGAAGACTGATTTTTACTTAACCATGAAACAAGGCAACCACCTAGATAGAATGCTGCTCCACTGGTACTCTTTCAATCATCATCTGTCCAATCTGCATCTGTATAAGCTTGAACAATGTAAATTTTGAAATGGGAATGGAAACAAGTACCTACTTTTTTGAGGTAGCAAAAAAGTAATCCGATTTTGAAAAGTGCTTTTCTAGAATAAATTTTGTTTTTTGGGAGCATGTTTTTGACACTTTAAATTTTCTTATGTATCATTTTTTGTTTAAATGTTAGTGATTTTCATGTTAATTTTAAAAAGTGTTGATGCAACATTGACCCCTTTTTTTAGAGGGCTTATTTTTTAGACTTTAAATTTTCTATTGTATTAAGTCTCAATTTTTTTTTTTTAAATGTTGATGATTTTCATGCACATTTTGAATAACATCTACATTTATTTTTTTAAAGACATTTTTGACACTTCAAATCTTCATGTGTCCTAGGTATACACAATTATTTTTTAAATGTTGATTATTTAACAAATTTTCAAGTTTTCTTATATCTCTTAGTGCGTTTCGTCCTAAGATATTAGTTTTTTAAGGGTTTTTCAAACATATGTTTTTTTGTTTTTCTTTGCAATGTTTTTTTTTTTTAATAATAAAATTTTAATTTTTTATTGCAAAATAAAAAAATAATAACATTAAAAATATGTAAAAAATTCAAATATAAAATTGTATATGAAAAGACAAAAAAAACATTAAAAATGTTTAGAAAACAAAATTTACTTAAAAAAAAATACATATTTCAAAACACACATAATTTAAAAAAAATAGAAAATTAAACCCCAAAAAAAAATATAGAACAATTTTACATAATTAAAAAAAACCATATATATATATTTTTAAAAACCTTAAATTTAAACTAAAATATAAACAAATTATAATAAAAATTTAAAAAACATATAACAAATTACAAAAACATATAAAAAAAATTAAAAAATGAAAATCACACTTTCGAATTAAATTTAAAATAATAAAAATAAAAATAAAAAACAAAACTAGAAAAACAATTTTAAAAATCGTAACTAAAAGAATTAAGAAATAATATATATATATATATATATATATATATATATATATATATATATTTTGCTGTCTAGCTGTAACTCCCACGACCGCCCAACTCGGCGGCCGAGCGGCCACAACTGACCGGCCGAGCCTAAAGGCAAGGCCAGCGGCCTATGGCCACTTGGCCACGGGGCTGGGTGTCTGTGGGAACCGCTGCCATAGCTCCCATGACTGCCTAGCCTGGCAGCCCACTGAGCCCAAAGGTAAGGCCAACCGGCTGTCGGGCTAGGCGACCGTGGGAGCTGTGCAGGTGGTCGTGGGAGCTGTGGCCACAGCTCCCACGACCGCCTGGCCAGGCGGCCGAGCAGCCATAGGGGGCAGGCCGATTAGTGACAAGTCCCATGACCGCGCAGTGCGGCGGTCGAGCGACCACACTGGGTAGGCCGATTCTTAGAATCGACCTGCCCCCTGTGGTCACTCAGCTGCTGGGCTAGGCAACATAATTATTTTTATTTACATTTTTTAAAAATTTATCTTTTTTTTAATAATTTTTTTTACTATTTTTAAAGTGATTTTTAATTTTTTAATTTTTTTTATTATATTTTTATTATTATTTCTTTAGGTTTTTAATTTAAATGTAAGGTTTTTTAACAAAAAAAATTATGGTTTTTTTTTTAAAAATCATTCAAATTGTTTTTTTTTTTTTGGTGAATCTTCTATTTTTTTTAATTATTTGTGTTTTAAAATATTTTTTGTATTTTTATTACATTTTTATAGTTTTTTTAGTTTTTTTTAAAGTTAATTTTGTTTTTGGATACTTTTTTTTATGTTACATTTGTTTTTTTTGTCAATTTCACATATATATTTTTTTTTGTATTTTTTTTCATGTTCTTATATATATATATATATATATATATATATATATATATATTTATTTGGCCATGTTTTTTAAATTTTTTTATGTTCTAATAACTTCGATAGAAGTGCATAACTAGTTTTAGTTAGGGAAGCATCCAAGCTTATTAACATAGATATAAAATGAGTAATGTTTGATCAATACAACTTTGGTAGAAGTGCGTAGCTAGCTCCAGTTAGGGAAACATCCAAGCATGTTAATATAGATAGAAAATGGCTAATGCATGATACTCAATCGACTAAGCACGTGTTATCTACTTCTTATTACTTTTTTGTGTGTTTCTTTTTGCTTTTATTTTTCTCAATAATTTTGTTTTCATGTTTTTAAAATTTTTTTGTTTAAATATATATTTTTATTTACTTATTATTAGTTTTTTGTAAGCTAAGTAGGACTACATCTTCATCATCATGTCTAAATACATCACCCTGATTGGGGCGGGGAATTGAAGCGGTGA
Source organism: Pinus albicaulis (assembly GCA_034641835.2). Lineage (NCBI taxonomy): Eukaryota > Viridiplantae > Streptophyta > Pinopsida > Pinales > Pinaceae > Pinus > Pinus albicaulis. The sequence goes on along the minus strand of JAXQQM020065607.1, from coordinate 48,619 downwards.
CTTCACATCAAGGAGTGCGTAAACATCCCACCCAATCACCGTCTATTCAAGACCCCCTGAACTTTATTTACTTATTATTATTTTTTAAACTTTTGTGTGTGTGTGTGTGTTTTTTTTTAATTTTCAATGTTTTAATTTTTGTTTTCTTTTATATTTTTTAGTTTTATATATTTATTTATTATTTTGTTTTATTTAATTTTTTCTTATAGGGTTCGGGTTGATCCTCGGCTACCAACCTCATCTCATTATCTGTCATTTTGATTGTTGATTTTAAAGTTCTCATTGTAAAAGATCGAGTTCGCCCGCACAATGTGTCAATTTCATCATTGATATTTAATTTTTCATTTCAATGGGTCGAGTTTTCCTATATTGTGTGTCAATTTGATGGTTGCCTTTTAATTTTTTTTTGCAATGTGTCAGGCTAAAAATTTAAAGTCATCATATTTTTATCATTTAAAAAAGAAAATCCTCCTGGAATACTCACTCTTTCATTCAGGTGTTCATTTTAAAAGTTGTTTTAGTCAAATTTTTTCCATAATGTCTTGGTTGAAAAATTGTCAAAATTTAAAGGTTTTCCAAAATTATAGTATTCCAGCATCAACATTTTTTTAGGTTGTTTTTTCATGTTTTTTTGGAGTTTTTTGGTTAGAGTTCCCGTTTTGAGTTTATAGTTCCCGTTTCAAAGTTTACGTTATTCTTGGATAACTAAATTATTCCCTTTGGGATACCATAAACCATATTTTGCTGTGCCCTTACAATATTAGAGAATTCTTTTGACAACAATAATATGAGATTCTTTTGGTGCTTCTTGGAATCTTGCTACTTGTCCAGTTGCCTGCATTACGTCTGGCCGAGAAGCTGTCACATGTAAAAGACTACCAATCATAGATCTATACAACCTCTGGTCCATATTATTTGATGAATCTTCTAAACTTAACTTGCAACCTGTTACCATTGGGGTAAGGGCATGCTTGCAATATTCCATCTTGAATTTATTGAGCATTTCCTTGATGTACTTGATTTGATATATAAACATTCCTTGATGTATTTTTGAGATATCTAAAGCCCTAAAAAGTATGTCATCTCACCAAGTAGAGACATTTCAAACTCACTTTGCATCTTTGTGGCAAATTTTTTACTTAAGCTGTCATCATTGCTTCCAAAAAAATATAACGTCCACATATACCTCGATAATTGTTAGGTTATATTCATCTAATTTCACATAGATATTGTTCTCGATGCTTCCGTTCTTGAATCCTTGTTGATGTAGATATCCATCAAGATGAGTTGACCAGCCTTTAGGAGCTTGCTTGAGACCATATAGTGGCTTCTTTAATTTGCAGACATAGTCTTCCTTTTCAGAGCGCAGAAAACCTTCGGGTTGTTCAATGTAAACTTCTTCTTCCAATTCACCATTTAGAAAGGCTGACTTAACATCCATTTGGTAGACCTAAATATTTCTCAAACATGCATAAGTGAGAAAAGTTTTGATAGCTTCCATTCTGTCAACGAGAGAAAATGTTTCTTCAAAATCAATTCCTTCAACTTGTGCACATCCTTTGCAGGCTAATCTTGCCTTATTATTGGTAACGTATCCACCCTCATTCAATTTGTTTCTGAAGACCCATTTCATTCCAATAACATTTTTATCCCTTGGTCGTGGAACCAATTCCCAAGTGTCGTTTTCCCAATTTGTTCTAGTTCTTCATTCATAGCTGCTAACTAGTGTTCATCTTGACTAGCTTCCTCAAAATTATTAGCCTCAAAAGTTGCTAAAAAATCAAGGTGGGCTTGTTATGATGAACGAAGCTGTCAATTTATTCTAGTTCCAGTTCCTTCATTTATGTTGCTGATGATTTGATTTGACGAATGATTCTTTTGACACCATTCTTTTAAATCTTTTGGAGAATTTTCTTGCACATCCTACTGATCATTTCTTATTTCCTCTTGGTTGACTATTCTTTCCTTATTTAATTGGTCTTGTTTTGGAGCTTCTTCTTCATCCTTCACAGATTCTCCCTCAGATCCCTCAGATTTTCTTTAAGGGACAATCTCATCGTCACCCTTTGTAACACAATCTTCATCAAAAGTAACATTTATGATTTTCAGTATTTGTTTTCGCTTCAGATTTTAGCATCTATAAGCCCTCCTTTTGCGTGAATAACCAACAAAAATACCTTCACCGTCACGGGAATCGAACTTGTTCAATTTTTTTATCTTCTCTTTTGATGTAGCATTTGCCTCCAAATATTTTGAAGTATTTGACGTTAGTCGGTCTTCCTTTCCATAATTTGTAGGGAGTCATGTTACAGTTGTTCCTTAACAACCTCTGTTTATAATGAATATAACTGTATAAATTTATTGAACCCATAATTTATCATCTAATTTTGATTCATTTAACATATTTCTGGCCATTTCCTGTACGGTTCTATTTTTTCTTTCAGCAACTCCATTTTGCTTTAGTGTTCTCACTATTGAGAATTGTCTTTTTATTCCATTTTCATCACATTACTACTGAAATACCTTGGAAGTGAATTCTTCACCATTATTTGATCTCAGACGTTTGATCTTCAGATCAGTTTCATTTTCGACCAATTCCTTTTAGATTCTAAAACACTCGAATGCCTTAGTATTTTTCTTTAAGAAGTCGACGACCGTCATTCTGGTGCAATCATATATCATTAGCATAAAATATATTTCTCCATATAAACCTTTTGTTCTCATAGGACCACATAGATCAGTATGTACTAATTATAATGGACATGATGCAAAGTGTTCTTTTGTATTGAACTCAAATTTTTTATTCTTTTCGTGCCGACACGATTCACATATCATATTGGTAGGTTTTGAAATTTTAGGAATTTCTCTTACTGCTTCCTTCTTGTTGATCCTGACCAAATTTTTGAAATTTATATGTCCCATTCATTTGTGCCATAACCAACTTCTTATTTCACCAAAAAATACCCTTTATGTGTCTCATCCAAAATATATATGTGATTTGGAGCTCTTCTTATTGTAGCCATAATTTATCAAACTTGCCTTTCCTAATTTCACATTTCTTAGAGTTAAATAACATCGTGTGTCCTTGATCGCACATTTGTCCAACACTGAGTAGATTGTGATTCATATGTTCAAACAACAACACATCTTTTGCTAATGTATTCTTGCTTCCAAGTGTGACTGTACCTACTCCTATGACGTTTGAAGACCTGTCATTTCCAAAAGACACTGTTCCATCCTTATTTTCCTTCAAGGATATGAACTTATTCCGATCTCCATTCATAGGATGTCAACAACTAATATCAAAATACCAAACATTTCTATTTCTTTGAGACTTGAGAGCAATAGCACATTTTTCAGTCTTATTTTTTCATATTTGTTCATTCTGATTTTGTGAGAATTCCTTTTAAGAACTTCCAAGTATGCAATCTTTAGCCAGGTGTCCAAAATGGTTACATTTGTACCATTCGACATCATCTCTCAAATGAAAAAATCTGTTAATATTTTGCTGAGTTCTGGAATATCCAGTTTTGAAATATCTCTCGAAACTGTATTTATTCCGAACATACGTTGGACATTTGATAGCTCTATGTCCAAACCTTCCACATGCATAACAATGAACATAGAAGATAGGTTGATACCTGGGAGGAAAACTTCTTCGACGAATTGTATTCCATGGTTCTTCCTGTGAGTCCTGATCTCTTGACTTGGCTGGGAGGTCTACCTACTTGTTATATTTTGCATATCCATATTATTTTGTTGTCATAGAAGGACTTGGTTCCTTTTCAGATTTTTCTTTGTAACCAAGACAAGTATTGTCATTGTTTGATTGCTGATTGTTGATGATTTATTCTAATACGTTGGATCTGTTGGTGTAGTTTTGAAGAGTTTTTCCATTTTTACTTTCGTAGAGAAACTATTTCAACTTCCAATGCTTCTCTTTCCTTGTTTCTTTCCTTTAATTCTTCCCTGAGCGATTCTTCAACTTGTTTGTATTCTTCAACCTTGATTTTAAGTTTTAGGACCTGTTCCCTTTCTATCTTTAATTCATATTCAAGAGTGTTGACATGCTTCTTCTCTACCTTGAGCTCTTTGATAACCCTGATCACTTCGTTTTGAAATTGAACCTTGGTAATCTCTTCTTCTTTGTTTCCTTCTTCGTCAGATCCTTCTAGCTTATTATGCTTGGCCATAAACAATACTCTTCCATTTATTTCTTCTTCGTTATCACTGTCTTCATCATATGAGGAGCTATCTTCTTTGGAGAAGAAACTCTTCTTAAACCATTTCTTCTTGCCTTTCTTGTTGAACTTCCTCAGACCTTTCTTTCCTTTTGTAACAACCTCAATTTTGTGAGGACACTTGGCTGCAAAATACCCAACGTCACCACAATCAAAACATATCAATTCTCATTTTTCACGTGAAGTAGGAAAATTCTTTGTCTAAAAATTCTTCTTCAACTTCTTCCTTTTCTTCTTCCTTACAACTACAAATTTTCACTTTTAGAGTATGCTTGTCCTTACTAGTCTTCTTGGATGTGACGAATGCTGTTTATAGGTGAGATGTGTCGTCCTCTTCTTCAATCCCCATTTCATATGCCGTAAGAACTCCATGCAATTCATCTTTGCTGAGATTGGTTAGATTTGAACTATATTTCAAGACAGATACCTTTGGGTTGATTATTGCCGGCAAGGTTCTAAGGATCTTTTAGAAAACATTTTTCATGTCAACAGGTTCTCCCAAACCTTCCAATTCATTTTTTATTTCATCAAAACGCTGTAAGTATGCACCAATATTTTCATCTTCCTTCATTTTGAGTTGCTTAAATTTTTCCCTGTAAATTTGAAGCTTTTCTTATTTCACGTTTGAGTCACCTGCATATATATTCTCAAGCTTGCCCCATACTTCTTTAGTAGTTTTTCAACTCAATACCTTAAGATAGTCAGATTCGATAAGCCCACTGATAATGAGATCTTTAGCCTTTGCATCATATACCATATTTTTCTTACCTTGTTCTTCCTGGGTCGTTGTAAAGCCTTTTTCAACGATTTCCCATATTTCGTATCCTTGCGCCAGCAAATGAACCTCTATTCTTCCACTCCAAAGTGCATAGTTATTTCCATTGAACATAGGAAATCTATTCTTAATATACTCCATGATCTCCTTCCACTTGTTAGATTGCTATTGAAGGAACCAAGCTATGATACCAATTTTTGGAAATATTGAGGGGGGGGGGTGAATTAGTATTTCTTATCAATTAACACTTTTAAATCTTTTTAGAGCATTATTTAATCTTCAATTATTCTTGATGTTTATCCAGTAACACTAGTAAACAATAGAACACAATAGGCACACGAATTTTAGGTGGAAAACCCTCTCTAGGTCAAAAAACACTAAACAATTTTCTAATAATTTATTTAACCTTTAGCCCCAACTAAAATGAAAGGTGAAAATTCCAAGAATTCTAGAAAAGCATTCTTCTCTAGCTCCCTCTGGAAGGACGCCCCAATGCCCTGGTTTCTTCAGTATTCAACTGAATGGATTCCCCGACATCATAGATCGACCTACCACCCTGAAGTGTTCACAGGTTCCAACCTGTAGGCAACTCCATGCTCCAACCTAGCACCTCCCTCCCACCCTATACTAATCAGAAATAAGACAAGAGTGTGGAATCCCTTATAGGGACAATGATCCACGATACAATATGATTCAAAATGATTTTCTTGAATAGACCAATCACCCAATCACACTATGACTTGCAACCCAACCATAACATTATCCAACAATGACACTTATACCTCCCAAAAATACCTCTCCAAATCTAGGAATATTGACTCTTTTACAATTTTACAATGATAATTTTTACAATACTGACTTTTTCCACGACCCGATACTTGACTTGACACTGCTTCTTTGAACACTAGCAGCCGCTGAGGTATTGTTGTGCTTGCTTCAAGTAATGGTACTTTGGCGTTGCATTGTACTTCTAGTATGTGTCTGAGTTGTAATATTGTGTGCTCCTTCCTACACATGCATTATTGAACAAGACCCAAACCAATATACAAAAAAAATACTTACACTGTCCTACAAACCATATGTCAGAGAAATATTCAAAATTGAAATGTAAATATGTTCAACATTTATGAACAAAACTCAATCAAACATGCATACAAAATACTTACACTGTCATGAAAAAACACATGTCAGAGATGATATTCACATTAAAATTCAAACATTAATTATAAATTGTTGTAGCAGACTTACCCGTGACTGTTGATGTTTTGTCCTTACTGCAGTGATCCTTGAATGCATATTGTTTCTTGTCTTCTAGAAGCTCAATATTGAATTTTATGTATCTATATTTTCGGATCTCCAATGTTTGAAATTGCGCCCTGTGGTAGCCCTTTGAGTCCTCTTTCCAACCTCGCAAGTTTGATCAATATTGAATTCTTAAAGAAATAATTATGCACAATTTGCTACGATGACCTGATTATAGTCTGGTTCAGTAGGGCGAACTTGTACGAAGTGCTACATGTCACTATTTCAACCTTTGGTCCTGAAAATGATATCTAAAAAACCAAAATCTATCATCTTTCTGTCACTTTTTACGATATTTGGATCTAATGCTCAGAGAGAAAGTTATGATGATTTTCCCAAGGTCACCTGTTTGACATGAAATTCAGGAGCCTACAAAAACCCTAACTTCCTTAGATCATATTTGAAAATATAACGAACCAATATCTGAAATTCAGTCATGTGCTTCATCCAGTTTTCGGCTCAAATGGGTTTTTTTTCAGCATCTGAAGCTTCATAGGAAAAAAAAGTTATAGCGATAATGCCACGATGACCTGTTTTTAAGTAGCGAAATCCTTGCATCAGGAGGATATGGGGGTCACAATTTATATAAATTCTTAGGCTGAGAGGGTTTTCAACAACTGAATGTTGGAGGGATTTTAGGAGTTTAAAAAATGATTTATTATTAACTATTCATTGACCAAAACCAATTATTAGTGTCATAGCCACAACCCCATGGGGTTTTAGCCCACTAACTCGGTTACTAACTTCAAATATGTATATCTCTCATACCGTGAAGAATTACGTGGCATGCCATATATCAATGGAAACAACTCGACAATTAGAAAACATAAAAAATATCCTTGACTCGGAATATAGTAAGTTTTCAAGTCAAAATTCCCATGCAAGATCGGGGTAGTCCCTGGTACTTCTTGGGTTGACATTAATGACAACCAATGATCAACAACTATGACACAATTCCTTTGGAAATTACCCGAACCAATGATATTTTGATGGAACTCCATATAGAAATCAACCTAATCGTTCATAAATACAATCACATACAAATTGTTTATAGCCAAGCATAAATTATCAACCTTAGAGATTGGGTTTCATAACAAATCATATGGTTGATCTCCCATTGTAAATTTAATTACCTTGATTATGGTGCAAGTAAATTAATTTGAATTACCAATGTCCAGTTTCCGATACTTCTCAACCATTGCTGAAGATGGATAGACCAAGCACCATAACCGCAAAGCATCAAACTTTTAACATTATACCATGTAATATCACATTGAAAATTAAGGCATAGTCATTATATATATAAGCACCATAACCGCAAAGCATCAAACTTTTAACATTATACCATGTAATATCACATTGAAAATCAAGGCATAGTCATTATATATATATATATAATGACTATGCCTTGATTTTCAATGTGATATTACATGGTATAATGTTAAAAGTTTGATGCTTTGCGGTTATGGTGCTTGGTCTATCCATCTTCAGCAATGGTTGAAAATTCCAGTATATATATATATATATGAAAAACACACATCTTAATGTATAGGCTTTAGCATATATTACACCACAATGTGTATTCTAACATCCTTCAGCAATGCACACATGAGCTCACAGCACATAATGTATTATGCATTCAAAACATGTTTTATGTCCAAGTTTTGGATTAAATAATGCCCCTTTATGAACCTCAATTCTAGGTTAATAAAATATGTTCTCATACTTTCTAACAATGAGTACATAGGGTCATTCAATATATATCCATATCCATATCCACACCATAATGTGTATATATCATGGATTCAACAATTTCTTTGTACGACAACCTTCTTATTCGATTATGTAAGTATATAGCCACTGATATTTTGTCCACAAAGTATGTCCACTATATATATATATATATATTGATTACATTATATGAAGAAGGGGCCCCTTTCAACCTTAAGATGCCATGTATATAAATCCATGTAACTCGTGCAATTAAAACCCATTGTAACTTTCTAGCTAATATGGGTATTGATATTATAACATACTAGGTCAATTTTTGCAAAAACATTTTAGTGTGATTAGGGGAGAATTAGTTAATGTGACCACAATGATTTGCAGAAGTTGATTAACATTAAAAAGTGTCAACACCACTATCAACAATCTTCAAACCATTTTTTTTAACTCTTAAAGAACAAATATTTTAGCAGGATTTTTTTTTTATAACTATAATTTTTTGGGAAAATGTGATTAACCAATGAGAAGGTGCTCATGGTCAATTTCTCACGCCATTCTTACTGTTATGGATTTATTCAGGGGTGCTTCCTTATTTGTTATGTAAATTCATTATTAATGGAATATTATTTTATATAAAGTATTAGGTAAAGGATAGGAGGTGTCATTATGAGCCAACCTACCATGATCATGAATCCTTATGGAATGACATTACCACATCGAGTCACCAAGCCAGGGTAGTGGTTTTCACTAAAATAACTAAAGGATAAGAGTTATCATCACAATATGGCTTTCTCATTTCTGTTATTATTTTTGAATAACATTACAAATAGATAGTCACCAAGCCATAACAATGACCTTCAACTAAATCCTTGAATTAAGGAAACTATAAAATTCCGACATTTGTGATAAAAGCATATAAAAATGGTTAAAGTGTATCCTTGTAAAGGATTTGAACACTTGCTAGCAACTGGTAGCCCTGCACATGGTATTGAAGTTATTTTTTTAAATACCATTATATACCTAGTTTAGCTTACATTACTTACATTTATTATTGTTGTATTTTATTGTTCCCGCTGAATTAATAAAACATATTTTCTTCTATCAATTGCTTGATCATGTTGATGATTATATATATATAAATTCTATTGATAACATGATTAGACTATTTCTATACAAATTGGAGATAAATATCTTTTAGTCTATTAAACTTGAGCATTTTATCTTTCCTTTTTTTTTTCAACATAGATAACTGCTTCGTCCAATGAGTCATCATTTGTCGGTTTCCCAGCAAATCACCTTACATTTTTCTAAATATGAAATGGGACACCTTTTTCTTATATTTATTTTTTAGATTATTTGATTGTCATACTGATCTTTGACATCATTTTTTCCTTCTTATTGGTCATTTGATCTTTTGATAGATGTAAAAGGTCTTCATTTCTTAATGACTATTTTCTTGAGCCTTTAGATAGGTTATATTTAGATTGCGTGTATGGTTTATTTTCATGATTATTATTTTTAATGAATTTATGGACCTATTATAATTTATAATCTTATTATCAATGATGCATGAGTTAGAACTTGTTTTTATTCCTGTTTGTAAGGTTGAATGCATTTTTTTGGGTTTTCATTACCTTTATGTTACTTGGACACCATTAGTGTTTAGTTGTAACATCATGAATTATATAATTAATATGGAATATGGTCTGTTTATATTTACCTTACCCTTTTAAATTATGGATTAAGACTTAAGTGATTTTAACCTATGGAATGTTGGTTATTTAATTTAACGTTTTATTGCACGGAAACTTATATTTATGAACCTAATCATGCATGATCATGTCATAGATGGAGTATTCAATGTGTGGTAACGCTGGTGAGTAATAGTTTAATTGGACTCTTTGGTTGTGTGGAAATGATGGTATAAGTGGCTCATTGCATGCTTGAAATGCAGAGGGGTTACAGTGATCAATCTCCAGGTCAGATTTTCTTTACCATATTTCAGAAGGACAATTACTTCGTCCCTATACTATTGGTTGTTAATTTTTCAGAATGTTCTATGTTTTATCAATTAATTTATCCCAATTTACTTCTTCATTAATAGTGCATCCAATTATTAGCAATATAACCAATCATAAACTATAACTAAGATAGAACAATATATGTAGTGAAAAAGAAGACAACAACACAACCATAAGAGACAGGAAATTTGTCTAAGACAAGTGAAAAATCCCACAAGGGGGAAACCATCTCAAATCTTTTTCTTTAATAGATCCCCATAAAAAGTTTTCAGCAGAGAGTACAATGAGCCCAATACATAAGTTTGCAGCAGAAATATTCAGAACATATCTAAAAATCTATAGCAGAGAGAAAACCTGATCCAATAGATCATCAAAGCCAACTGAAGGTAAAATTAAAACCCTAGATCAGAATCTAGGACGTTACCAGAAATACTGGCTGTGTGCATATAAAATTCGGACGCTCCCTTAAGCTTCTATGCCAGCATTTGTGATTGCTCGTATGCTCCCAAGAAGACTTTGTACGTGCATCCAGGGTCAAGCTTACCCAGATCCACTCCAACCCCTTAGCTACACCCTTATAGTTACTTTGTGTGCATCTATGGAAGCCTAGACACTACCAAGACTACTCTGTGTGAGTGTCTAGGGACTAACACTTCCCGATCTACCTCTGAAGCCCTATACACACCCTTATTCCTCTATGCCAATGTCAAGGGCTTCTTGGACGCATGCATAATCCTCTATGCCATAGTCCAGGGATGAAAATACTCTATTTTGTGCTTGCATTCGAGAAACATAAAACCATAGATCCGAGTGAGCCTCGCTCCTGTGATTTCAGAGCCTTGTGTGAACTCCTTCCGTCAGGGATGTGTGAACCAAGCAAAATACAAGAATAGAATATAGCTTGATCAATGTGTGAGAATGAGCTTGAGTTCACTTCTATTTATAGGATTTCATGAGAGTCCACTTGGGGTTGAGGACAAACTAACCAATTCCACATGTGCTTAGGGCCTACCCATTCCATTATACATTAATAAATAAAATAATTCAAAAATTAACTTCCGCTTAACCAAATAGGATGATCTTTAGGTCAATTTTGACCTCTCAAAAAGAGGAATTTAATGCAATCATGATCTCTATCATCTGAGCTTTCCAAGGTGGAATTTTACCCTAGTTGCAAAAATTAACACTCCCTCTCAACTAAGAAGAATACCGCCTCCCAATAGCTTCCTATTGATATTTACATCATTCTTTCATGGTGTCGTTAAGCTTTGGTTGTCTCTGCTCAACTATATTTGTTGAAACTTTCTCGGATCTAAAAGAAGAAGAATTGGGGAGCAATCGATCCACCCATACCAGAAATAGGATAACTCATCATACATGGGAGCACATGTTTGACCTTGAAATCTCATTGAGGAACTCATTCTCAACCCAAAATCTCAAGAGGGGAGAAATTCTCAACCCAATCATATTGGCTAACAATCTTCCCATCAATGAACCTTAATAGCCATATGTTAGAACATCTTCATCATAATCAAATTTGGTTGTACACCTCAAGTACACTCTCAACTCATTGGCCAAATGATGAGCAATATTCCCACCAAGCCTTGCTTGACAGTATGATGCCAACTAGGGTATACTCTGCAAAGAAAAGATAGGGGAGAATCATTCTCTGACCCTATGAAGATAGGGGAGCAACATATTCAACCATATGGGTAACATATAAGGGAATACCCTGTTATACCAATATCCATCAACCCCAGGAGCCCTCTATCTCTATTCCTTACCCTCGGAGCTCAAGCAAGGTAGGAAGAGTTGGCTCAATATCCTCCATCAACACTGCCCCTTATCCAAAGGGGATACATCCAGTCAGTCCAAGCTTCTCTTTGAAGACCAAGAACTCTCCTTTTGGTAGTTCCTTGGTGAGAATATATGTTATCTGCCCATCTGTCGATATGTGATGGAGTCTAACAACTCCTAACTTCACCATGTCTCTAATAAAGTGATATCAAATCTTGACGTGCTTGGAGTTGTCATGAAACACATGATTATATACCAAAGAGATCCCACTCTTATTATCAAAGTATATCAATGTAGTGTATAGGACCTTCTCAAATAGCTCTCCAAAGAGATTCCCCAACCATACTGCTTTGCAACTAGCCATGCTTGTGGAAATGTATTATGCTTCGATAGTGGTTAATGCTACATAATTTTGTTTCCTACTCATCAAGGATATCATGGCTGATCTAAGGCTAAAGAAACATCCAGATGTACTCTTTATGGAGGTAAGATTTCCTACCCATTTAGCATTAGTGTAGCCATGAAGTTGGACTTCTCCAATAGAATATCTCAACCAAGTGTGATCAACCCATGTAGATATCAATACATGTTTGGCAACAATCCAATGTGCATGGAGCGGCTCAGTCATGAATTGAATCAATGTGTTTTTTTCATAGCATATTTTTGGATAAGTGTTCACAAGGAACATCAGAGCCCTAATTAGTTGTCTATAATCAGATGGATTTTCTAGATCGGGTCTTGCTTCTTTTCCACACAATTTCTTGAAGTTCATTTCCATTGGAGTATCCATAGATTTTCATTCAGTCATTCCAAATATTTCCAACATCTTTAAAACATATTTTCCTTATGATAGGAAAATATATCCAAGCCTTTGCCACACCTCAAGGCCTAAAAAGTAGTGCATGAGTCCAAGTTCCTTCATCTCGAATTCAAAGGCTATCTCTCTCTTGCACTCGATCATCAAAGGCTCACTACCTCAAGAATATATCATCAAAATATAAAACCAAAATCAATGCCATACCTTGAACTACCTTGAAATAGAGGTTGGGATCAACATTGTTTCTTTTCAAGCCCAACTTCATTAAATAATGCCAATGCGTGCATACTAAGCTCGAGAAGCTTGCTTCAACCCATACAATTCTTTCTTTAACCTGCAAACATGGGTTCTGCGATCTTCCATATCAAATCCTTGTGGTTGTTCAACATATACTTATTCCTGTAACATGCAATGAAGGAAAATGGTCTTTACATCCATCTGATGAAGAGTCCATCCTTGACTAGAAACAAGGGAAACTATTGAACATATGGTTGTGTATCGAGCCACGAAAGAAAATATGTCATCATAATATTCTCCCTTTTTTTGAGAGAAGCCTCAAGCTACAAACCTTACTTTGTATTTCTCAATGCTACCATCAATTCCATGTCTGATCTTGAATATCCACTTTAAAGTCACAGAAAACTTCCCATTCGATCTCGACACAACATCCCATACATAATTTTTCACAATCGATTCATATTATTCTTCGATAACATCCTTCCAAATTTGTTATTTGACTTCTTTTTTGAATGAGGATGGTTCGGCTTTAATCATAGTGCTCATGGTAGCTACATAATGAGCTTTTAATGGATTACATAATTGACTAATTTTTAGATATGTAAGAGCTGAATAAAATAATCTTCCTTATATCCCTCACTATGATCTCTTATAGGTGCTTATCTCTTAGAGAGGTGGTGGTGAATTAGCTTAATGCTTTCAATACCTCTTTATTAATTGTTATGTATCCCTGATACCTGCATGGTTGCTTCCCTTATCTAAGTGATTTGCTTATGGGAAAATTTATATCATCCTTATGTAGAGTGTCATAGGGCCAAAGTGGTCTCTTCCTAGTAGGAGGATTACTTCGAGGTGGGTCTAAAGGATGCATAGGATACATGGTACCATCAACATCATTGGACTCAGGCATAGAAGGACCATCTAGAATATCCCAGTCATCATTTTCCTCCTTGGGAGGAGGAGGCGAAGGAAGGTCTCTTGCTTTTCCAAGAGTTGCATCTTCATCAAATGTTACATCCCTACTAATTTTGACCTTCCTTTGACTAGGAATATATATAATACATGATTTAGAATTTTCATAGTAACCCATAAACGTACCTTTTCTTCTTTTAGATTCCAACTTGTTCCTCTTTTCCTTCGACACTTGAAAATATATTGGACATCCAAATATACGAAGATGGCTAATATTGGGCTTGATACCTGTGAATATTTCTTCAAGGGTATTATTTTCTAATGCTTGATGAGGAATCCGGTTTTGGCCATATACAACAACATGTGTGGCTTTGGCACCTTTTGATCATGTAGCATGGCATGACCAGCTCTAATATAAACATGTTCTTCCTTTTTGCTAGGCCATTCTGTTCAGAGTATATGACACAATTGTTTCATTCTTGATCCCTTATTTCTTGCAAAATGATATGAATTCATTTGACATGTATTCCCCTCCATTGTCGGACCTAAATACTTTGATCCTCTTTCCTAATTGATTTTTGATCAATGCTTTGAATTCCTTGAACTTTTCAAGGGATTCATCCTTGTGCTTAAGGTAGTATATCCATGTTTTTCTTGAGAAGTCATCGATGAAGGTGACTTTGTAGAGATGACAAACAATAGAATGTACATGCATCAGACCAATATATCCAAGTGAATGAGATGGAGGATGTCATTTGTCTTGTTCTCACTAGAGGGGAATGGTCCCCTTGTTTTATTTCCCCACGCACAACATGTACAAACTCCATCATGATGAGCTTGAACATCGGGAATATCTGTGATTAGTTTCTTCAATTTCAGAAGAGCGTCATAGTGTAGATTAGCGAGTGTGTGGTGCCACAATTCACTCAGATGATTGGTATTGTGAACCAATGCTAGAAGTGGCCTTCCAATGAATTTAAAGAGTCCTTCAAATATTAATTCTAATGTGAATGCATCTTTCATAGGTGAATTAGAAGACCAAGTAAAAAATTTTCCATTGATGAAGGCAACCCTCATCCCTTTATCTTTCAATGCGGATATATATACCAGATTCTCCATTAATCCTAAGACATACATAACATCATGCAACAAAACTAATTCCTGAGAATTTAACTAAAATTTAACAGATCCAAAGCCTTTCACGGGATGATTGGAGTTGTTTCCAATAATAATCTTCAGTTTAGTCTCCCTCTACTTCCTTGTATCCATAGAAGTGATGAGTTTCCCCACTATCAACCAAGAAAATATCCCATGAATTTGGTGGAGAAGAAATAGTAAGTGGAGAAATAAGAATGTATTCAGATTTATTGACAACATTTCTTTCATATCTGGGAGCCCTTGTCTTCTTTTGAGGAGGATGTTCTTCTTCACGACAGCTTGAGGAATCTCTTCTTCTCCTTTCATATTTTATATCACGGTTTTTCCTTTGATTGTATTTTCTTATTTTATTATTGTTGTTGCTTATGGTGTTGTAACGTGGCCTGTTTGTCTTCTCAATACAATCACGTGCATAATTACCTTTCTTGTGGTAGTTATAACATTCAATATGATATAACAATTTTTCATTCCTCCCTTTTGTATTTTGATAAGGAGGCTTTCTTGATGTACCTCCCTTTACCTTCTTCCTTTTGTCATGAGAAATGTATTCAACGGGCTCTTCCTCTTCATGCTTTTGAATTTTTCCTCTTGCAACCATTCTTGATTCTTCTTGAGTAAGCTTCCCAACAATTTCATCAAATTATGGGAGGAAATTTTTGTTGCTAATTGTAGTAATGAAGGTTTCCAAAATAGGAGGGAGACCTCTAAGAGTCATGACTACCAATTCTCTGTCAGGAATATTTTCTCCAACCCTCTGCAGTTGATCTCTAAGGCCATATATCCTCATAATGTAGGATTGAACAACTTCTACTTTGTTCACCTTGATTTCCTTGAGTTGATGTTTCAATGTGATAATATAATTGATATTTTTGATTTCAAACATGCCAGCTATCTTGTCATACATGTCTTTACATTCTTAAACTCATACAAGTAAATTATATTATAAACCATCAAATATAATTTTCTTTTCTTTGTACTCACCTTTCTTGTACCCATTCTTGCGAGAAGCAGAATCATTTTTTGGAGGCTCGAGCATTCTTCCTTGAATGTATTCTAGCACCTCATTGTTGTCAGCTATGATCTCCAACTTGAATTTCAATATCAAAAAGTTTGATGTGTCACCCAAATTTTCATGCTCCTTGACGGTAGAGGAAGACATCTTGATATTGGCTAGTATATCTTCTTTATGATAATGAGGGATTCAATACTTTTCTTCTTTTGGGCTTGTCCTTCACCTTAGCTTTGATTCATTCATTTCTCGTCCTGAAGATGGATCCCCGTTGGGATTCGAAACGTTGACCATTGTTCTATGATACTGTGGATAATCCGGTTTCTGATGACAATGTTCTATGTTGTATCAATTAATTTAGCCCAATTTACTTCTTCATTAACAATGCATCCAATTATTAGAAGTATAACCAATCATAAACTGTAACTGAAGATAGAACAATATATGTAATGACAAAGAAGACAACAACACAACCATAAGAGACAAAAAATTGGTCCAAGACCAATGGAAAACCCCACAAGGGGGAAACCCTTTCAAATCTTCTTCTTTAATAGATCTTCATAAAAATCTTACAACAGAGAGTACAATGAGCCCAATACATAGTTTGTAGTGGAAATATTTAGAAGATATCTACAGATCTACAATAGAGAGAAACCCTGATCCAACAGATCAATCAAGCTAACAATAAAATCATAGATCAATATCCATGAAGCTACCAGAAGGATTGAATGTGTGTGTTTGAAACTCCTTGGGTGCACCCTTAGGCTTGTGTGTCAACGTCTGTGACCACTCAAACACTCCCAGGAATAATCTGTGCATGTGTCTGGGGTCAAACTTACCTAGATCCACTCCAAACCCCTTATCCGCATACTTCTAGTTAATGTACATGTGTCTATGGCAACTTGGACACTACGAGGACCACTCTGTGTGAGCATCAAGGGATTAACATAGTCTGATTTGCCTTTGAAGCCCTGGATGAATCCTTAAGCCTCCGTGTCAGCGTCAAGGATTTCTTGGATACACACATAAGCCTATGTGCCAGCATACGAGGATGAAAATACTTTGTGGCATGCCTACGTTCGAGAAACAAAAAACCCTTGACTAGAGCGAGCCTCACTCTTGTGATTTCGGACCCTTGCGTGAACTCCTTTTGTCAGACCTGTGCATACCAAGAAAAAATACAAGAATAGAATATAGCTCGATAAATGTGTGAGAATGACTTTGCAGTTGCTCCTATTTATAGGTTTTCATGAGGGTCTCCCTAGGGTTGAGGTCGACCTAACCAATTCCACATGTGCTTAAGGCCGACCCATTCCATTATACATTAATAAATAAAATAGTTCAAAAATTAACTTTCGCCTAACCAAATAGGGTGATCTTTAGGTCTATTTTGGTCCTCTCGAAAAGAGGAATTTAATGCAATAATTATCTCAATCATATGAGCTGTCCAAGATGGAATTTGACCCTAGTTAAAAAAATTAAAATTAGTACTCGATTCTTGTTGTTGTTTCAAACAACCTCATACCCAAAACCTACCTGACTCTATATGCCACTATTTGTTTCACCCATTCAAAAAACCACACTGTTTTCTTTGCAGATGTATCTGGCATATTGTCGTGCCAACATTCATTCTATCCAAACCTTAGCTGTTTGATTTTTTTTTTATTGTCTAAAATATAGTCGAACCCTTCCCATCCTCCTATGAGTACCCTAGGCACATTTTCAATGACCCCAGCTGTTGTGAAACCAGCTCCAAAAATACAAGAAAAGAGATATCAACGCCTTAGAAATAAGCCACTTTGAGGGGGCAACCTCCAATACATTACATGAATGAACAATTCTTGAATGATACAAATAACAAAACCTCCTTTCTATATATAGGAGTCCATGGGGCCACAATGTAATCCTAGCCGACCCAACAATAATAATGTAAGGGCACAATAATAACAATATGGGGATTACAGGGGTACAAAAATAACAATAAGGGGGGCTACACTAACATAATAAGGGACTACACTAGTAATATAGGGACCTAACATGCTCCTCTCCAAACAAGTGTTGTCCTCAATGCTTGATTATTTCTTGATGCTTCTATATAAAATTCTCATCCTCCCATGTGGAATATTCTATAGGAAAGTTCTTCCACTTGTTGAGATAATCTAAAATTGATCGTACTTGTTGAGTTCTTATTTCTGTGACTGCTTTAGAAATTCTTTCAATGTGATGTTGATCTCCCTGTCATTTCATTTCATTCTGCACCAAAGTTAGGTTATCCTTTGAGAGTTGGAGAACTTGTTGTTGATGGTCGATGTGATCTTCCACTACTTTATTATCCATATTATCTTTTATTTTATCCTTTAAACCATCCAACTTAGCCTCCATTTCTGCTTTTAAACCATCTATGTCATATTTGGTTGCTCTTCGTAAGATCGAAATTTGTTGCACTTGGTACCGTAATTTTGATATCTCATACTGCAATTCTTCCTCTTCATGTGTCATAGTATAGATTTCCGAGGGCTTAATGGGTATGGAATTATTTTTTGGAGGCATTATAGAACCCAATACTGATAAAATTTCTTCAATATTCCCTTGGAACCAATTCAAACTAATTTTTCAAACAAGACATGCAATTTGAAAAAAATACACACCTTTTTCTTGATTTTTAGGCGCTAGATATTGAAACTGAATTATCTCTATGAATTCAGATCTTAAATATTTGAAATTTGGCCCTGAAGTAGTCCTCTGAATCTTCTTTTGAATGCCACAGGTCTGACCTGATTTTGACTCTCCAAGACAAATTTATGTCCAATCTCCCACAATGACCTAATTATGGATTGGTTTAGTAGAGTGAACTTGTACGAATTGCCTTGTGTCATTATTTTCTCCTTCATCTCTGAAATTTATAGACAGTAAACCACAGTACGTGTACTTGTGGCCAATTTTTATAGAATCCCAATCCGATGCTCAGAGAGAGAGTTATGATGTTTTTCCCACGATCACCTCTTTGAGATGAAATTCGGGAGCCTAAAACAATCCTAACTTCCACAGATCATATCTCCAAAAATATTGCAAACCAAGATCTAAAATTTTTAAGAGGTTCTTCAGGATTTCGGCTTCTCTCTACGAAAATTTCAGCTTCTGAAGCCTTGTAGAAAAATATTTATAGCAAACATTCCACGATGACCTGTTTAGGTTAAATTTAGGAGCCTGCAAAAAGACCTAACGTCCACAGATCATATCTCCGAAAATATTGTGAACCAAGCTCTGAAATTTTGCGACGATGTTCCTTAGGAGTTTGGCTTCACACTCTAAAAATTTCAGCTTTTGAAACTTCGTTGAAAAAATGTTATAGTGAAAATTCCGCGATGACCTGTATAGGTTAAATTCAGGAGCCTGCAAAAGGACCTAACTTCCACAGATCATATCTCCGAAAATATTGTGAACCAAGCTTTGAAATTTTGTGACAATGTTCCTCAGGAATTCAGCTTCGCACTCTAAACATTTCAGCTTTTGAACCTTCGTAGAAAACAAGTTATAGAGAAAATTCCACGATGACCGGTTTGGAGCAGCGAAACCCTAGAATCCAAAGCTCTAATACCAAATGTTGTGAAAACAACTCCAAAAATAGAAGAAAAGAGATATCAACGCCTTAGAAATAAGACACTTCGAGGGGGAAACCTCCAATACATTACATGAATGAACAATTCTTGGATGATACAAATAACAAAACCTCCTTTCTATATATAGGAGTCCATGGGGCCACAATGTAATCCTAGTGGGGCCACAATGTAATCCTAGCCGACCTAACAATAATAATGTAATGGCACAATAATAACAATATGGGGGTCACAAGGGTACAACAATAACAATAAGGGGGGCTACACTAAAATAATGAGGGACTACACTAGTAGTATAGGGACCTAACACCGGTTGTAAGAGTCAAACCCATTTGAGGTGAAACATTCAATTCCTACAAGGAATATTTAGCTCTATTTAAGTAGGTGATATGGTGGGGGTTTATATAGTATTTTCGAATACACAATGTTGAAGTGATGAAGGCATTGATACAAACATACAATAGTAAGGTCACATTAGTTGGGGATGTAGAAGTTCTAATAAATGAGGCTTTTATTGCTCGAGTTATGAAGAACCTTACAAAATGAGAAAAATGGTTCAAGAATCATCCAATAAGAAATGTTCTTGGGACAAGTTCTTCATCCCTAAAAAAATAGGTTACAATGTGAAAGGTATGCCCATGAACTTGTTAAAACATAAATGACATTATCTGGTTTTGATAGTCATATGATATATAACATGTGAGGGTCGCTATGAAGTTTCTATTTTATTACCATTTTCGGTTTCTCATGGTGTTTTTAGGTTGCAAGTTGAATCTCCCATATTATTTTCATAAATTGTCAACCTTATAGCTTGGGTATCGTAACACATCATATGGCTGATTTCCCATTGTAAATTAATTAACTTGCTTATGCTATGAGTAAATAAAATTGAATTTCCAATGGCGAGTTTCCGATATGTGTTAACCATTGCTAAATATGGATAGACCGGGTACCATAACCCCAAAGCATCAAAATTTAATAATTATACCATTTAATATCACATTGAAAATCAAAACATAGTCGATATATATATATATATATATATATATATATATATATATATATAGGAAAAGCACACATCGTAATGTAGAGGCTTTACCATATATTACACCACAATGCATGTTTTGGATTAAATAATGCCCCTTCATGAACCTCAATTCTAGGTTAATAACATATGCTCTCATACTTTCTAACAATGACTATATAGGGTCATTCAATATATGTCAAAATCTGCACCATAATATGTGTATATCATGGATTCAACAATTGCTTCATACCCAAACCTTATTTGCTTATGCAAATATATAGCCACTGGTATTTTTTCCACAAAGTATGTCCACTCCATATATATATAAATATTGATTAAATTAATATGCCACATATATAGATCCATGTAACTCATGAAATTAAAACCCATTGAAACTTTCCAACTATCAACCTGATGATGGGTATTGATCTTATAAACAAGATACTTTCTTTGATAGAGGGTCCCACCTACTAGGTCAATTATTCAAAAAATATTTTAGTGTGATTAGGGGATATTTAGTTAAGGTGAACACAATGGTTTGCACAAGTTGATTAACATTAAAAAGTATCAACACCACTATCATCAATCCTCAAAACTTTTTTTTAACTCTTAAAAAAAAATATTTTAGCAATATTTTTTTTTACAGCAATCAATTTTTGGGAAAATGTGACTAACCAATGAGAAGGTGCTCATGGTCAATTTCTCACTCCATTATTACTCTTATGGAGTTTTTCAGGGCTAATTCCTTATTTTTATGTAAATTCATTATTAATGAAATATGATTTTATATAAAGGATTAGCTAAAGAATATGAGGTCTCATTATGAGCCAACCTACCATGATCATAAATCCTTATGGAATGACATTACCACATATGGTCACCAAGAAAGGGTAATGGTTTTCACTAAAATAACTGAAGGATAGGAGTTATCATCACAATATATCTTGTTTATTTTTGTAATCATTTTTGAATAACATTGGAAATAGCCAGTCACCAAGCCGGAACAATGACCTTCAATTAAATCCTTGAATTAAGGAAAATCTAAAATTACAAAATCTGTCATAAAAGCATTTGAAAAATGGTTAAAGGGTATCCTTGTAGTGGTTTTGAACACTTGCTAGCAGAAATGTCCATGCACATGTTATTGAAGTTATTTTTTTAAAGACCATTCTATACTTGGTTTATCTTACATCCCTTAGATTTATTATTGCTGAATTTTATTGTTCCTGTTGAATTAATAAAACATATTTTCTTTTATCGCTTTCTTGATCACGCTGATGATGATATAGAAATTCTATTGATAGCATGATTGGATTATTTCTATACAAATTGGAGATAAATATCTTTTAGTCTGTTCAACTTGATCATGTTTTCTTTCCTTTTAGTTTTTTTTTTCTTTGCAGCAGAGATAACTGCTTTACCCAGTGAGTCTTCATTTGTTGGTTTCCCAACAACTCCCCTTACATTTTTCGAAAGATGAATGGGCCACCTTTTTCTTATATTTAATTTTTATATTATTTGATTGTCATATTGACCTTGGACATCACGTTTCCCTTCTTATTGGTCATTTCATCTTTTGATACATGAAAACAGTCTTCATTTCATCATGATTATTTTCTTGAGCCTTTAAATAGGTTATCTTTACATTGTCTCCATGGTTTATTTTCATGATTATTATTTTTAATGAATTTATGGACCTATTATAATTTATAATCTTATTATGAATGATGCACGAGTCAGATATTCTCTTTATGCCTGTTTGTAAGGTTGAATGCATTTTTTTGGTTTTCATTACCTTTATGTTACATGGACATCATTAGTGTTTAGTTATAACGTCACGAATTATGTAATTCATATGGAATATGACATCTTTATATTTTCTCAAGCCTTTAAAATTATGGATTAAAACCTATTTGATTTGAACCACTGGGATGCCATTTATTTAATTTAATGTTTTATTGCATCAAAACTTATGTTTCTGAACATAATCATGCATGATCATGTCGTATATGGAGTATTCAATATGTGATAAGGCTGGTGAGTAGTCAATTAATTGGAATATGTGGTTGTGTGGAAATGATGGTATAAGTGGCTCATTGCTTATTTGAAATGCAGGTTAGGGTTATGGTGAACAATCTCAAGGTTGGATTTGTTTGGCTATGTTTCAGAATCTCAATTACTTCACCCCTATACTATTGGTTCTCGATTTATGTTTTTGTTTCAAACAACCTCATACCCAAAACGTACTTGACACTATATGCCACCATTTGTTTCACCCATTCAAAACTATGAACTATTTGCTTCATAGAGGTATCTGGTATATCATTGTGCCAACATTCATTATATCAAACCCTAGTCGTCTGATTTGTTGTTTCATTGTCGAAAATATAGTTGAACCCTTCTCATCCTCCTGTGAGTATTATAGGCATATTTCAATGACGTCGGCTGTAAGATTCAAACCCATTTTAGGTGAAACAATCGAGGCCTACAAGGAATTTTTAGCTCTATTTAAGTAGGTGGGATTGTGGGAGTTTATATAGTCTTTTCAAAGACACAATGTTGAAGTGGTGAAAACATTCACACAAACTTACAATGGTAAGGTTGCATGAGTTGGGGATGTGGAAGTTCTAATAAATGAGGCTTTTATTGTTGGAGTTATGAAGCTCCTTGTAAAAGGATAAAAATGGTCCAAGAATCATCCAATAAGAAACATTCCTTGGGACAAGTTCTTCATCTCTAAGAAAATGGGTTACAATGTGAAAGGTATGCCCGTGAACTTGTTAAAAATTAAATGGAATTACTTGGTTCTGATTTTCAGACGATATATAACATGTGAGGGTCGCTACAACTTTGTATTTTATTACCATTTTCGTTTGCTCATGGTGTTTAGGTTGAAAGTTGAGTCTATCGTACTATTTTCATAAATTATGAACCTTATAACTTGGGTATCGTAACAAATCATATGGATGATCTCCCATCATAAATTTAATTACCTTGATTATGCTACAAGTAAATCAAATCGAATTACCAATGTCTAGTTTTTGATAACTATCAACCATTCCTAACAATGGATAGACCAGGCACCATAATCCCAAAACATCAAACTTTAAACATTATACCATGTAATATCACATTGAAAATCAAAACATAGTCAGTGTGTGTGTGTGTGTGTGTGTGTGTGAAAAGGACATATCATAATGTAGAGGCTTTAGCATATATTACACCACAATGTGTATTTTAACATCCTTCAACAATGCACACATGAGCTCACAACACATAATGTATTATGCATTTTATGTCCAAGTTTTGGATTAAATAATGTTCCTTCACGAACCTCAGTGTTAGTTTAATAACATATGCTCTCATACTTTCTAATAATGACTACATAGGTTCATTCAAATATATATCCATATCTGCACCATAATATGTATCTATCATGGATTCAACAATTTCTTCTTACCCCAACCTTCTTATTCGATTATGCAAGTATATAGCCACTAATATTTTGTCCAAAAAGTATGTCCACTCCATATATATAAGTATTGATTACGTTATATTACGAAAGGGTGCCTTTCAACCTTAAGATGCCACATATGTAAATCCATGTAACTGGTGCAATTAAAACCCAGTGAAATTTTTCAGCTATCAACCTCAAGATCGGTATTGATCTTATAACCCAAATACATTCTTTTATGGAGGGTCCCACCTACCAGGACATTTTTTGCAAAAATATTTTAGTGTGATTAGGGGAGAATTGGTTAAGGTAACCACAATGGTTTGCAGAATTTGATTAACATTAAAAAGTGTCAACACCAGTGTTATCAACTTCAAACATTTTTTCTTAACTCTTAAAGAATAAATATTTTAGCAAGAATTTTTTTATAGCAATCAATTTTTGGAAAAAGTGTGATTAACCAGTGAGAAGGTGCTCATGGTGAATTTCACATGGCATTCTTACTCTTATGGAGTATTTCAAGGCTACTTCCTTATTTTTTATGTAAATTCATTATTAATGGAATATTATTTTATATAAAGTATTAGGTAAAGGATAGGAGGTCTCATTATGAGCTGACCTACCATGATCATTAATCCTTATGGATTGACATTACCACATCGGGTCACTAAGCTAGGGTAGTGGTTTTCAGTAAACTAAATGAAGGACAAGAGGTATCATCACAAGATGTACTACTCATTTTTGTAATATTGTTTGAATAGCATTGCAAATAGCTAATCACTAAACCAAAACAATGACCTTCAATTAAATCCTTGAATTAAGGAAAATGTAAAATTCCAACATTTGTGATAGAAGCATTTGAAAAATAGTAAAGCGTATCCATGTAGAGGCTTTGAACACCTCCTAGCAGTAGTGGTCATGTGCATGGTATTGAATTTATTTTTTCAAATACCATTCTAAACAAAGTTACCAATCAAACGAGAACTATTACCTCAAAATGAGAGCTCCAGCCCAAAAAAACTCAAAAAACATGAAAAAACACCCCCAAAACGAAAAGTGTGTATTCCAGAATGATATTTTTTTAGG
This sequence comes from Pinus albicaulis, assembly GCA_034641835.2. NCBI lineage: Eukaryota > Viridiplantae > Streptophyta > Pinopsida > Pinales > Pinaceae > Pinus > Pinus albicaulis. The sequence continues at coordinate 23,441 of JAXQQM020065607.1, read as the reverse complement.
GTAAATTTTCAACATTATATTAAAAATCAATTAATTTTTTGAAAAAAAGGATTGAAAAAACACCCTCGAAACAAAAAGTGTTGATGCTGGAATAACAAAAAAAAATGGGTCACAAATTTGACACTTTTTTACAATGGAATTAAAGATAAAATATTAGGAAATTGAAAAATCATGAAATTCCAACAATTTTGAGACATGATGTTAAAGATAAAAATATAATGTCTGAAAGCCTTATAATTTCCAATAATTTTCATCCATCTTGTTAAAGATAAAATATATTGACTCCAAAAAACCCTAAAATTGTAGTTCTTTTTGACAATAACATTAAAGATAAAATATAATAACTCAGAAAAACATTAATATTTTGACAAATGCTCAACCATGGAATTAAAAGTATTAAGTTTTTAACATATTTGAACCATGAAATTATGAACAAATTATATGAATAAAACAATTTTTTAAAATGAACAAGTAAATGAAAGATTTATTATTCCAAGAGTAATTTTTATTTTGAAGGCCAAAAGTATAGATATTTTCAAATCTTAGCCTAAGACAACTTATCTTATTGCAACAAAAACCTAAAAATCAACCATCAAATTGAAGTGTCCCCTTTCCATGAGACATTAAATTTTCAAAACTTTTAAAAATATCTTATACCAAATGTTAACAATAAATAATATCATGGAACTATCAATGTATAATTTAAATTTCAACATTAATTTTTAGTACTTTTTTAAATTTTAATCAAAATATCAACAAATGATATCAGTGAATAGTATCATGTAAATTTCAATGCTTAATTTAAAAATTCAACATTAATTTCTAATATCTTTTCACTTTTAATCAACCTATCAACTTTGGTATATTGAATATAACTTAAATTATTTTTGTAATTCATTGTTGCATTTTGGATATTCTAAAGAGATGAATTATTCATAATTAAAACATATAAACCAACAAACATAGAAATGACTCATAACTTCATGTAAGATCATATGGAAGTCAAAATATTTATTTCAAGTTACTATGCAAACATCATTTACATAAAATGTCTTAGACATATATTCAAAATCAGTCATTGGTTCTAGCACACCATCAGAACTACGTCTTTAGATGAATGAATTGATGCAAATGAAGATGATCCATATTATTATCTTTCATCAACTAGTAATCCATCTTAGTCAACAACATGCCCACTATTTCAGGTTTCAACAGTCTTCTAGATCTACGACTAGATTCAACAAACTCTCATCTCAACGCTATTTCTTTTGGTAACAATTTAGTCAAAATATCTATGGTCTTCAAGAGAAGAGTTTCTCCCTTTGTTAAATTGAAGTCATACAAAAGTATGCAAACATCCTCCAATTTTAAGAGGTATGTGTGGTGACGATTTATATTTGTGCCCTTTCTTTTTCTCTTTCTGTACTTCAACAACTGTAACATCTTAATTTTCTTTAATGACCTTTATAACCTTGGAAACCCATAATGTATAGCCAAGTGGATCTCCATCTACTAACACTTCTATCATGCAACCCTGCTTAACATCATGCACAAAACCACTGTAAAGGTCTTCCATGGCTTCACGTTGTGCATGTGATCTTCTAGAACCAATATATATTTCTCTTTCCTCTACCTGTAGAAAATTAATTATTCCTTGAAATTGTTTTTGTTCAATAATGTGCCTTTTCTCATGTTCATTTTGCATATTTTGTGGCCAAATAAATGGGGTCTTAAAAAATGTATTCTCATTTATTGATCTTGAAATCATATCACTTTGATTATTGAAAAAATACTCCCACAAAATTGAATCAACAACATCAAAGTACTCATATGTATCTATAATACATATTTTAATTTATTCTAGGCATTCATAATAATTTATATCTCTCTTATGCCTTGGTGCATTATGGAGTTCAAAAATTGATTGTGATAACAATATATTTGATGCAAATATTGGATGCTTTCGAATGAGCTTAAAAAATGCTAAACCTGATGACGACCCCCATACTGCAACTGTTGAATACTTCTTGCCCCTTATAAGTGTTCCCATCAATTTTTTTGATACGAAATTGATGTTGGAAGCTAATGTCATTAAGTTGCTTAATGCATTTATCCTCACCACGCGATCACAAAATAAAACTTCACATGTCAATAGTTTCTTCCAACACATGAAAAATAGGATATGAAATGTATGATTTTTTAATATATTCAATTAATGACGGAAAGATCCAAACATATTTCTTCCTCAATGTTACTGAAAAATGACTAAACATCTGATCAATATGGTCATGAGTATACCCAACAAGAAGGAAACCAAACTTTAACTTTTTAAAAATTCACAATTCAATGAGCATGTTTAGATACCCAAAAATAACTTGATTTTTGTTTTCACAACTTGCGTTGTCTAATTGTAGATACAGAACTTTAGGAAGAATACCAAACCAATGATTAACAATATCATAGATTATAATTATGGTCATATTTCCTTCATTATGAGTATTTGGACTTATGAATTAAACCCTTGGCAACATCTTCCCATTAAAGACCATATAACCAACCAAGTGAAACTGAATATAATTTTCCTTTTGTAAATTTTTTTGTTCTGTGGAAAAAATGTGGAAAAGGTGTTTTCTTTTAGTCCATACCATCAATTATCAAACCCAAATATTTATTTGGATTATCATAACACTTCTTTCAATGTTTATACAATTTTTGTCTTTTATTTGTTTGCTAATTGCGATGCTCTGGAAGTGTTTTGAAAATATAATCTGCACATAAAATAAGAAACCTATTAATACATATATTTTCATAGTTGATAACTATTCAATTTTTAAAAATAATGTTATGAACGCATACCTCTTTCTTCCCCTTGAAATTTATCCCTTTTTTCTTTAAGAGAAACACATGTACTGTAAACCTCCATCCTTGTCTTCTTAGGAATACAAAAATTGTTGAATTTGTTCTTCCATACCCCTATAAAATATGAATATGTAACAAAATTTCCAATTCCTTCAACACCTTCTGCATATTTTTTGTATAGGTTGTAGATTTCTCGCCTCGAGAAATTATATGGAATACGTATTGTGTCTTTATTTGGCATACACTCTCCATGCTTTGAAAATAGGTATTTCATCCATGACATAACAGTTTTTGTTAATGGCCCAACCTTCTGTCTATAACACACTTCTGAATAATATCTAGGATCCTTTTCCAGTCTTTCTTGGATTTTTGACAAATGGAAATTACCAATTGAATGCAACCGTTTTGAAATAATTTCTACATAGCAATACATTCCCAATATGATAATCATAAAATTATAGAGAAGATTGCAGGAAACCTACTAAATATTAATTTTTCATGCTTTTATTCATTGGAAAATATCTATTCATTTTCTCCAAAGCATACTTGAAATCCACATCAATCCTTTCAAAAACATTCACTTGAAATCAGATCGTCGATAGAACTTCTACTTGTGAGATATGTTGTCCTAAGCCTTGTATAACTGGAATATTTTGGATTGATATGAAAAGGTCCACTCCTACTCCTAGTTACAATATTTTCTTGCAACGACTTCATAATTTCATTATCCTTTGTAGAAGCATTTTCATCACCATTAGGAGGAATATTTTCTTCACTATGATAATTCTGAACATAGTTAAGAAATTCATCATCATCATTGCTTGGAAAATATTCATTACCATCCTCACTTGAAGAAAATTCTTCACTACCATCATATGGATATTTGAAATCTTGACTCGGACGAAATTCTTCACCATATTCATTCATGCTTTCAAAATATTCTCTTGGAGGATTCAATTCTTCATCACCATGAGTTCCTTTGAAACAATCACTTAGAGAAAATGCATTATTTAGATCTGTGCCTCTAAAATTATCATTCGCAAGAAAATATTCATCCTCTCCTTCATAACTGGTGCTCTCATAATCCTTAGGATTAGGATTTATTGGAAAATATGACTATCTATTTATAGTCCAATTATCATTTGCATGAAATTCTTCATCCTCAAATTCATTAGTGGCGGTCTCATAATCCTTAGGATTAGGACTATGTGGAAACATTGAATCTCTATTTAATGGAAAAGTTTCATCCACCCTATTGTGGATCATCTACATATCCTTCTAATTTTATATTAAAAATACAAAAAAATCTGAAATTGAAAGAAAAGAAAATATGTTAAAGTATTATAGTTTTATACTTTGGCATAAAAAGAAAATGTTTTTAGTTTAACGTATTAAAGATTAACTGCTTTAAACTTTGTACAAGTGGTTTTTGTATCAAAAGATTAAAGGTCGATCAATTCAATCGACGGAGAGTGCTGATATTCTAAGTCTGAACCGGATGACCCAACATGCGAGCACGGACAACACGAGAGTTAACGGAAAGGGGTGCCCTCGTAGTTGACTGGGTTGACTATGGAGGCGATGAAGATCAATGGTGGATATCGACTGCGGGGGCACAAGCCAAAGTTTTTAACCGTACCCCGAGACCCCCCACAATGACGTCATATGCTGAATGGATAACAGCTATTTTCTGTGTCAAATCAAACCAACGGTTAGGTGACACGTTGCATAGGCATTTAACACAAAAACCGCGCCACCTATTTAGCGGTGTTTTTCGTTTCATTTTCAAAATACTCTATAGTTTATCGCGTTTTGACCTATTTCTTTCTCCCGTCACCTTTCTGTTTTAGTCACCTTGCAAGAGTATTCCTTCAGCACCTTTTCTAATCATGGCTAAAAGGTCTTCTTTGTCTAGTTCATCGAGCCACATTCCTCTCATGGATAATGAGAGAGACATTCAAGATACTGCGTCCTCAGTAATTCATCTTCCATTCTATCAACAAGTTGTATTGAATAATGATAATTCCCCTATCTATTCCGCCATGAATGAATCCGGGGTCCTTTCTGCATGCATCTCAAAGACACATTTATTCCCAGAGTTTATCTATTGGTTGGTTTCCGCATTGTAACCTGGAAGATGTTTCGTGATGAATTCCCAAGGGGAAAATGTTCTGCAGGTGTCTACCCAATTAATCTGCCAAGTCTTGTGTTTTCCTGAAGCCGAATCATCAATTCAATTTTAAGAAGATTCACTGGTTACTTACTATGAAAACCTTGCAGGAGAAGAATTAAATCAGTTTATGTTCCATTTAAAGCCCAATATGAAGCAGTTTCAACCAGAATGTGGAGAATTTAATATGGGAGTTTTCAATGAAGACACTCGACCTATATTAAGTAGCATTGCTAAAATATTGGGCAAAGAAAACGACGTTACAGTGGACAGGTCAGTTCTAGGAATGTTCGCCATGATGATGAAGCCAGGCATGGTCCTGGATTTTCCATCCTTTTGGAAAGAAGCAATCAACTCGCAATTGATGGGTCTTTCACTGACAGGTTCTTTTAAATTTCCCTCACTGATTGTCTACTTATTTTTATACCAAAATGTTGAAGAATTCATGTAGCTAGGTCTAAATATAATGGATGTAAACAAGCAAAGACATTTAGTTGTATTCTGGACAGATATAATCAAAAGGGAGAAAAATGAAGAGGGGTTATTTGATTTTTCTAGTTAGTATATGCCCATTGCATATAAAATATTAAATGGAGTTTACCCCCCTTGTTTTTTACCCAAAGCCCAGGAGTTTCTACATTTAGGAACTAGCTGTAAATTTGGGCACTGGTTTATATTTGAAGAATATTCAGAAATAAGGTTGTATGGAGCAAATGTTGAACCTTACAGGATCCCAACGTTTGTACCAATGAGGCTTTTCGCCTTAGAATTTATCAGACAGAGCCTGAATGTTGATCATGTGCACTTTGTCCCTATGAAGAAGAGCCATATGTATAAATTGCCTATGAGTGTGGGACCTTTCATAGTTAATATGAGGCATGCGTTTGAGGAAGTAACAAAATTGTTGGAGGAAACACATTTGCTACTAGGAGAAAAATGGGCTTATGATCCCCATGGTGTAATTTCACAGAGAAGAATTAAGAACAGATACTCAACTGTCATTCATGAAAGTAGACCTGAACATGAAAAGGTGGTAAACAAGGGTGAAATAAGTTCAGTAAATAAAAGCATTCAAACTCCTGTTATAACTGAAAAAACAAATAAAAGAGGTAAAGAAGCTATTATTGACTTGGATGATGAGGCACCAAGGGGTGAGAAAAGTACAAAATTTGCTGAGGATCATTCTTCTAATTCACTTGGTTTTTCTTTGCATTTGGCTGAGGAGAAGAATGCTCCCTCTTCCCCTGGAGGTCATGAATCCTGTCATGAACATGTTCCCTTAATCAAATAGGTGTTTTCGCAAATTGAAGAGAGAAATCAGAAAATGAAGGTGAGCATGGAGGCCCAAGAAAAACATCAGCTTACTACTGATCAAACGAGGCTGTTGACTGTAATGGATCTTGAAAAAGATCAATTTATGATTTCTCTCTCACATCCCACAGGAATGTCAATTGGGTCCTCAAACATTTTTAATACTGTAAATGTGACTATGGATGTTAAACATATTCCACTGATGGATAAAATTAATTTGCATATGCAGACTGGGCAGTTAATTGTTAATGCTCTCACAAAGAAAAATGCAATGGCAGTTAAAGCTAAAAACATGTTAGGGAAAGTTATCAAACAATTGAAACTGGAAAAGGCTAATTTAGGAGCCTTAACCATGCAAAATGAAGAGTTGAAGAAGATTATTATTAAGATTGGTGTAGACCCTAGTGACAAGACTGCTGTGCAAAAATTATTGCAAAGTGTTGAAGTAGAGATATCTACATTAAGGAAGAAATTTAGGTTACCTACTGGTGAACACTCAATGGCTGTAGAGGTTGCAGAGGTAGAGAAGGAAAAAGAGAATTTGTTGCACCAACTTATGCAGAAGGATGAAGAACTTACCAAAGTGAAGCAGACTACAATTTCTTTACAAAATCACATTGACAATCATAACTATACTTTTGTTTTTCTACAGATGATGCCGATCCTCAAGAAAAAATTATTCAATTAAATACTCAGTTGCAGATGGCTGAAAGAGATAGGAAAAAGGCTCAAACAGATTTGGAGACTGCTACAAAATTGATGAAGGTCTTAGAGAACGAAGTAGATAAGTACAAAATGGATTTCAGGAATGTTGAAGCTGAGATCAAGAATCTCAAAGAAAGAATGAAAGGTAATGTGTCATTAATACAAGCTAAGGATATCATTTGGACTGATATCATCTCATAAATGAAGTCCAATTGGTGCTCCCTGATGATTATTGCAAAAGAAAAAAGCCTTATTGTGGAGTGTGAAGAACCGATTATGTCTGATAAGCAGAAAGGGATTAATAGAGCTATTTGGGCTAGAAGGTTTATTGATTATATCAATTCCAAATCAGATCAAGAATTAAAGGAGAATGATATGCAGGATAGAATGTTGTATGCAGTGGAAATTAATAAAATGATTATCAGGAATGATCTCACAAAGGCTGCAGAAAAGAAATTAATAGAAATTAAAGAAGCAGTAAGTGAATTTGATAAATCTTTTGAGACAATGACAAGGGTAGGCCTGCCATCATGTTGGGGAGCTGAGGGGAATCTTCTACCATGGAGCTCTTATGAGAATTTACTGGTGATGACAAAAAGCAAGATTGACAACAGGCATGAGAAGACTTAGGTACTTAAAGGAGAGACAATGGTCAACTTCTTGCAAAGACATTTTCAACTCTTGTGGATGGTAAAAAATCTTTTCTTGGAAAGGCCATCTTATGAATAAATTACTACATTCAGATTGGAGTATCACAATCTGACACATTCTTCCAAGACGAAGGTGGAAATATGTAAAAAGTGCAGAGCTTGTACTATTGACTTGCCAAAGCGATCAACAACAAAGAAAGACAAATCAGTTGATCAAGGAAAATAAGCCACTTCATCAGCAATTCCTATAGATTAGGATATTTACTTTATGTTATTGTATGAAGTCAATGTAATTGTAAAAAGACATTTTAGAGACATATAATAGACAACCTTTTGAAGTCATGAATTAGTTTTGGTAGTTAAAATTGGTTACAATAGTTCCAAACTACTTTTTATTGTATTTAATGTAATTTCCAAGAGGAAGGAAGGTTCCGATTTTTGGACCTTCAAGGCCTAATTTTTGTACTCAGAGATTGACAAGTTAATGAATGAGTATGCAAGTTTCTATCATATTGTTAAAGTTGAAATGTATTCTCAGTTTACATTATGTTTTTCCATCTATGAATGAAATAGAGTTATGAGCAGCCGACCTCTTTATACTTATGTATTTAAAAGTTAAAAAACCTTAATTTTCGCTCCTCTGTTTTAATTATTTCTTCATATAATTCTTCTGGATTTTGAAATGATATTTTTTGTATAAAACAACATACAAGTTTGAAGTTATTCCTTCTGTTTCTTCTAATTCTTTCGTTCAACATTGGCTAAAGATAGCATTGCAGAATGTTCATATATTTGATATTTAAGGGTTTGATTTTTAATATTTGAGGGTTAATAAGACAGAGACAAATATATACATTCGTGACATAATCAGATGGATGTATTAAGCACTGATTCCTTATCACAGCTAAGGGATTGTCTCTTAAGGTACAACATTAATTGGCGTCGTTGCCAGGGAGCGAAGATTCAAAGTTTTTCCTGGGTTTTGTTCATATTTCCTCTGGTTGTTTAGAGAGGAGGAAATACTAAGCTGTGCTTCTTTAAAATAATTATGGCTCCTAAGAAGCCTCACACGAGGTCAGATACCTCTCAACAAAAAGCTCCTATTTTTTCTGATCCAGAAAAGCTACTTTCAAAGAAGGGCCAGAAAACAAAAATATTTTCTACACCTGATGTCACATTGCTTGCACCAGGTAGCAGTTCACATACATTTTTGTCCAAGGATATTTCTCGGAAACTCATTTTCTCGGAAAAAGAATCCTCACCTTCACCCATTCATTTCCAAGAACCAACATTAGAGGAACAATATTTTGAGTTTGTATCATTTCCTCTTACAGAAACTCAACCTCATACAGTTGCCAGTTCTTCTGCTATTGTTCATACACCTACCCCTATATGAGTTGTTCCACCTCATTCATCCCCACCTACAACTGGTATCCATTTTACCCCCGCTCAAGGAGCAGTCAATCAAGGCATAAACATGGCAGCCCCTGCTTTCTTGATGAATAGATATACACAATTAAATCTACCCCAACCAATGAATGCAATGCCTCAGGAGTATCTCAAGTTGCTCCCTAGATTTACTGGTGAAGATGAAATAACTACAGAACAACACTTGCCCTTGTTCTGCACATTTGCAGAAAATTTTAATGTAGAACATCTTGATGTTGTAATGAGACTTTTTGTATAGTCTCTAAGTGGAGAGGCAAGAAAATGGTTTAAAGGATTACCCAATGGTTCAATCAATGATTGAGAGATGGGGTGAGAAAAGAGACCATGGTTATTCTTTAATATAATTTAATGCTATAAAGAAAAAATCAAATGAAAGTATGAGTGATTTTGTCAAAAGATTTAATAAGTTGTAAAATATTCTACCTGTGGAAATGAAACCTCCTCCTATTGGAGCAAGGGTTGTTTTTGATGGAGCTTTTGAGCCGAATTTTAGTTTTACATTGAGAGAAAGAAGATCCCCCACTCTTGAACAGATTCAAATTGATGCCTTAGAGATTGAGGCAAATATGTCTGCTGCTGGGAAAGTTCAAGATAAAGAAGGAGCCTCATCTCAAGATCAGAGGATAGATGATATGAAAAAGCTCATAAATTTTTTTTCTAAAAAATTAGTAAATATGGAAATAGACAACAATAAACCTGCAAAAAAAAATAGAGGGCTTTTTAATCACCAGTTCAGAAAACAACCCCTATAGATTTTGCAAAGAGAAAGAAAGGATCAAGATCAAGTGCAAGCACCTTTATATATAGAGGCAGCACCATCACATTTTGTTGATGGTAATGAAAAGGAAGATGAAGATCAAATTTCTGCTGTGTATATGGAGGATGGTGAATCAAAAGAAGAAATTGAGAAATAATATGAAGAGGAAAGTAAAGAAACTGATATCTCATCTGATCAAGAAGAAATAGATGATTACTGTAAAAGTTCACTGATTTTATGCAATCATAATTGCATAAAAAATATGATTTGAGGTCAAAGAAGAGATTGATAACTCAAGATGATTAAGAGAAAGAATCAGAATCAGTACCTACTCCAATGGCGACTCCACTACAGAAGAACCAAATTAAAAAATCAGACAAGGGGAAACAACCCATGAATCAAGATAAAGTAAAAGAAAAACAGTAAGATGATGCTTCCCAATTAAAACATAACGATCCTAATATGTTGGAGAATATTGTCACTGTTTCTAATCAAACTGCAAATTCAAATAGAAACCAAGAGGAACCTGAAAAGTTGACAAAACAAAATCAAACTTTCAGTTTGTCAAAAGAGTTAGAAAAAGTGAAGATTCAAGTACCACTTCTCAAGTTGGTAAAAACCCTTGGTTATAAGAAGGAAATTGCAGAGTTTATTAATTTATCTCAGTCTGACGAGGTGGGTGATATAGTGAACCTGCAAGAGGAGAGTCCGATGGTTACTTTTGGACCTCATGTTGAAGAGGTAGATTCTTCTGCCCCACCTTTTTATATATCAATTATGCTCCATGATTTCATTTTACATAATTGCATGCTAGATTCCGGTGCATCACATAATCTAATGCCACTGTCTGTGATGAAAGAGTTAAATTTGCAAATTACCAAGCCATATAGAGACCTTTATTCCTTTGATTAAAAAAGGGTAAAGTGTGTGGGTCTTATCAAAGATATGGTTGTTTCCTTAGCCCAAATTCCAACTAAGAGTATTATGATGGATGTGGTAGTAGCAGATATTCCAGCCAGATTTGGTATGTTGTTGTCTAGATCTTGGGGGGAAAAACTTGGAGGAGTTTTGAAATTATATTTCACATATGCCATTATTCCTGTTTTTAATGGGGAGGAACGAAGGTTATACAGAGACACCAGATTTTTGAAAACTACTACCAAGAAAGATGTAGGTAATTCCCCCATTTATGGTCAAGAGAAGGAGGATCTCTCTTGTTTCATGCTACATGAATATGCAGAATTTGCTGAATATTCACAAAAGAAGCTCCCTTCAGCCATTGTACATAAGGAGTTGCATTCAAATAAGCTTTGGAAGTGTTATTTCGATGGTGCATTTTCTAAGGAGGGCACCTGAGATGGATTATATTTGTATCACCTGAAGGTAACCTTCTACCTTTTTCTTTCAAATTGGAATTCGAATCCACTAATAATATAGCTGAATATGAAGCATTGATTTTAAGTCTGCAAATAGCTAAACATATGGGAATTCAGTCTATCTCTATTTTTGGTGATTCTGAATTGATCATAAGGCAAATTAAGAATTGGTGTTAGACTAAGCATCCCATATTGAGGTCCTATAGAAATGAGGTATGGGATCTAGTTGAAAATTATTTTGAGGCCTTTAATTTATAGTTTATTCTAGGAGAAGAGAACAAAATGGCAGATTCATTGGAAGTTGCAGCCAACACATTCAAACCACCAATCAATCCAAGGTTGAGATATGAGATTCAGTTGAGACACAGGCCTTCAATTCCTGATAATGTAAAGCATTGGCAGGTCTTTGAGGATGATGAGCAGATTAATCAGTTCTTGACGATGATCAGAAATTTTGAAGGCAGTCAAGTTGATTTAGAAGTGGATGAAAGTGATCAAGGTGAAATGTCCAAAAATCTGAAGCAGGCAATTGGAGAACAGAAGATAATTCATTTGAAAGATAATATTTTGCCCAGAGGTTTACCACCTCTTGAAAGACTGTTTGATGCTAATGATGTGGCAGTAAACCAGAAAAAGGTAGCCCAGGATGGAGAAATGGAGGACTGTAATTTAGGAAATCAACATGAGCCTAAAATGGTCAAACTATTTAAAGGAGTTCCAAAGGAATACAAAGAAAGGTATGTAGATCTTTTCAAGCAGTTTCTGGATGTATTTGCATGGTCATATAAAGATTTGAAAACTTATGATAAAAGTATTATTCAACATAAAATCCCATTGAAAGATGGGATTAAGCCTCATAGACAAAAGCTCAAGCAAATTAACCCATTATTGTTGGCTCTAATTGAGAAAGAGGTAAAGAAACTTTTACAAGCAAAGATTATAGTTCCTCTAAGATATTCAGATTGGGTTTCCAATATTTTACTGGTCAGGAAGAAAAATGGAGAGATAAGATTATGTGTAGATTTCAGAAACTTGAACAGAGCTTCACTGAATGATAATTATCCTTTGCCAATGATAGACTTTGTCTTGCAGAAAGTCACTGGAGCATACAGGTTATCCATGGTTGATGGTTTTTCTGGGTATAATAAAGTTGTTGTGGAGAAGGAAGATCAAAAGAAAACTGCTTTCACTACACCCTGTGGAACATTCATGTATGCCAGGATGCCATTCGGCCTTATGAATGCAGGAACTACTTTCCAAAGGGCAATGGATATTGTGTTTGTAGGGGACAAATTTGTAGTTATTTATCTTGATGATGAGCACCTACAACATTTGCAGAAATCCTTTTTAAAATGCAGGAAATATGGATTATCATTGAATCCTAAAAAATCCTTGTTTGCTCTAGAAGAAGGAAAATTGATGGGCCATATAGTTTCAAAGCAAGGCGTAAAGATTGATCCAACAAGGGTTGAAGCCATACAACAATCCCACTGCCTCGAAGTAAGAAGGATATTCAAATATTTCTTGGAAAAATCAATTTTCTCAGAAGATTTGTTCCAAATTATGTTGAGATTGTCAGGAAAATAACAGATATGTTGAAAAATAATGCGGAAGTAAAGTGGGACAAAGATGCAAGGGAATATTTTGGAAGAATTAAAGAAACTCTCCAAGAAGCTCCTATTTTAATCAGTTCAGATTACTTGAAGCCATTTAAAATTTTCTCATTTGCATCCTCCTCTATAGTTGCTGCTGTGCTACTACCAAAAAATGAATAAGGAAGTGAGCAACCTGTAGTGTTTTTTAGCAAAGTGCTTTGAGATGTAGAACTGAAGTATAATATCTTGGAGAAACAAGTATATGCTCTGGTTAAATCATTGAAGGCTTTCTGAACTTATATAATTCATTCTCAAATTGTAGCATATGTGCCTAATTCTGTTGTAAAGGATGTATTAGTACAGGGTGATGTTGAAGGGAAAAGAGGGAAATGGATTGCTAAAATCCAAGAATATGATTAGAATATCAAACCAACAAAGCTAGTCAAAGGACTAGGACTGGCTAAATTGTTAACAAAATCCAATTTCCAAGCTTTGGGAATCAGTTTACTTTCACCTGTAGAAGAAGTCACTGAAAAAGCAAATCACATTAAGACAAAATCAACAATTAAATATAAATTCCTCTGTTCAAACTGGTATAAAGATATTATTCATTATTTGTGTTTCCTCTCTTGTCCACCTTCAATTAACAGAGCTAGGTATAGAGCCTTGAAACTTAAAGCTCAACCTTATGTTATAATTGAAGCTAAGTTGTATTGGAAAGATCCTGCTGGTGTGTTGCTATTATGTCTAACAGAAGAGGAAACCATAGAAGTGATTAAAGAGTATCATGAGTGCTTATGTGGAGGTCATTACAATTGGAAAGTAATTGCTCATAAGATTCTTAAATTAGGTTTTTATTGGCCCTCTTTATTTGCGGACGTATACAATACTGTTAGAAGTTGTCAAAAATGCCAGTTGTTTGCAGAAAAGAAAATGTTAGCTCCTTTATCTCTTCTCCCTGTTTTTGTTGAAGAACCTTTTAGACAATGGGGATTGGATTTCATTGGGGAAATCAATCCACCAGCAAGTGGGAAATTTAAATGGATTTTGACTGCAACAGATTATTTTACAAAATGGGTAGAGGCAGTCCCTTATAGAAGAGCAAATGATTTGGTTGTAATGAAATTTTTGGAAGAAAATATTTTTAGCAGATTTGGATGTCCAATGAAGATTGTGACAGATAACGCTCAAGTTTTCAATTCAGTCAGGTTTATAAAATTCTGTCAAACTTATAATGTGGTATTGTCCCACTCTACAACATATCACCCTCAAGGAAATGGATTAGCAGAATCCTCTAATAAAACGTTGGTGAAAATCTTGAAGAAGACAATAAATGAGAACCAGAAGAATTGGGATTCAAAGCTGGTCTTTACTTTATGGGCAGTGAGGATGACTACTAGGATTCCACTGGTAAGTCACCTTATGAATTAGTATATGCTACCCAGGCATTATTTCCCACTCAGTTAGTAAAGCCAGTAATATCTTTCCTTCAAGATGCTCAAGAGGAACCTAATGCCTTGATTAGAAGAATGAATAAAGTGATGGAATTGAATGAAAGTAGAAATAAGGTTAGGGACAATTTGGTCACATATCAGGAGAAAATGAAGTCCATTTTCGACAGGAAAGCAAGAGAAATCATGTTTCAAAATGGAGATTTGGTACTGAGATGGGATACAAGAAAGGAGGATAAAGGGAAGCATGGAAAATTTGATCCTTTATGGTATGGTCCATATAAAATCATTGAAGCCAGAGAAAATAACACTTTCATGTTGGAAATTCTTGATGGAGAAGTAGTAGAACTGCCTGTTAATGGGCAGTATTTGAAACAACTATTTCCAACACTGGAAGCAGTCATCATTGTACATATCCGGTTTCTTATCATTATATATTTTTCATCAAGAATTTTTTGACTCCATGTCCGAAGTGAAGGCACTGATCTGCAGGTTCTTAGTGTTTCGTGGCAATAAACACTATCCCCAAGTGGAGCTAGATGTTGTGGATCATCTGAATATCCTTTTAATTTTATATTAAAAATACAAAAAAATCTGAAATTGAAAGAAAAGCAAATATGTTAAATTATTATAGTTTTATACTTTGGCACAAAAGGAAAATGTTTTCAGTTTAATGTATTAAAGTTTAACTGCTTTAAACTTTGTACAAGTGGGTTTTGTATCAAAATATTAAAGGTCGATCAATTCAATCGGCGGAGAGTGCTGATATTCAAAGTCTGAACTAGATGACCCAACCCGCAGGCACTAACAACACGAGAATTAACAGAACGGGATGCCCCCGCAGTTGACTGGGTTGACTGCAGAGGCGATGAAGATCAACGGTGGATATCGACTGCGGGGGCACAAGCCGGAGTTTTTAACTGTACCCCGAGACCCCCTGCAGTGAAGTCATATGCTAAATGGAGAACAACTATTTTCCGTGTCAAATCAATCCAAAGGTTAGGTGACATGTTGTATAGGCATTTGACACAAAATCCGCACCATCTATTTAGGGGTGTTTTTCGTTTCATTTTCAAAATACTCTGCAGTTTATCGCGTTTTGACCTATTTCTTCCTCTCGCCACCTTTCTGTTTTAGTCACCCTGCAAGAGTATTCCTTCAGCATCTTTTCTAATCATGGATAAAAGGTCTTCTTTGTCTAGTTCATCGAGCCACATTCCTCTCATGGATAATGACAGAGACATTCAAGATACTGCGTCCTCAGTAATTCATCTTCCATTCTATCAACAAGTTGTATTGAATAATGATAATTCCCCTGTCTATTCCGCCATGAAAGAATTTGGGGTCCTTTTTGCATGCATCTCGAAGACACATTTATTCCCAAAGTTTATCTATTGGTTGGTTTCCGTATTGTATCCCGGAAATTTTTTTGTGATGAATTCCCAAGGGGAAAATGTTCTGCAGGTGTCTACCCAATTAATCCGCCAAGCCTTGTGTTTTCCTGAAGCCGAATCATCAGTTCAATTTTCAGAAGATTCACTAGTTACTTACTATGAAAACCTTGCAGGAGAAGAATTCAATGAGTTTATGTTCCATTTGAAGCCCAATATGAAGCAGTTTCAGCCAGAATGTGGAGAATTTAATATGGGAGTTTTCAACGAAGACACTCGACCTGTATTAAGCAGCATTGCTAAAATATTGGGCAAAGAAAACGTCGTTACAGTGGACAGGTTAGTCCTAGGAATGTTCGCCATGATGATGAAGCCAGACATGGTCCTGGATATTCCATCCTTTTGGCAAGAAGCAGTCAACTCGAAATTGATGAGTCTTTCACTCACAGGTTCTTTTAAATTTCCCTCACTGGTTGTCTACTTATTTTTATACCAAAATGTTGAAGAATTTATGCAGTTAGGTCTAAATATAATGGATGTAAACAAGCAAAGACAGTCAGTTGTATTCTAGAAAGATATAATCAGAAGGGAGAAAAATGAAGAGGGATTATTTGATTTTGCTAGTCAGTATATGCCCATTGCATATAAAATATTAAATGGAGTTTATCCCCCTTGTTTTTTACCCAAAGCCCAGGAGTTTCTACATTTAGGAACTAACTGTAAATTTGGGGACTGGTTTATATTTGAAGAATATTCAGAAATAAGGTCGTATGGAGCAAATGTTGAACCTTACAGGCTCCCAATGAGGCTTTTAACCTTATAATTTATCAAACAGAGCCTGAATGTTGATCATGTGCACTTTGTCCCTATGAAGAAGAGCCATATGTATAAATTTCCTATGAGTGTGGGACCTTTCATAGTTAATATGAGGCAGGCATTTGAGGAAGTAACAAAGTTGTTGGAGGAAACACATTTGCTACTAGGAGAAAAATGGGCTTATGATCCCCATGGTATAATTTCACAGAGAAGAATTGAGAACGGATACTCAACTTTCATTCACGAAAGTAGACCTGAGTAGGAAAAGGTGGAAAACAAAGGTGAAATAAGTTCAGTAAATACAAGCATTCAAATTCCTGTTATAACTGAAAAAACAAACAAAAGAGGTAAAGAAGCTGTTATTGACTTGGATGATGAGGCACCAAGAGGTGAGAAAAGGACAAAATTTGCTGAGGATCATTCTTCTAATTCACCTAGTTTTTCCTTGCATTTGGGTGAAGAGAAGAATGCTCCCTCTTCCCCTGGAGGTCATGAATCCTCTCATGAACAGGTACCCTTAATCAAACAAGTGTTTTCATAAATTGAAGAGAGAAATCAGAAAATGAATGCGAGCATGGAGGCCCAAGCAGAACATCAAGTTACTACTGATCAGACGAGGCTTTTGACTGTAGTGGATCTTGAAAAAGATCAATTTAGGATTGCTCTATCACATCCCACATGAATGTCAATTGGGTCCTCAAACAGTTTTAATACTGTAAATGTGACTATGAATGTTAAAAAGATTCCACTGATGGACAAAATTAATTTGCATATGCAGACTGGGCAGTTGATTGTTAATGATCTCACAAAGACAAATGCAATGGCAGTTAAAGCTGAAAACATGTTAGGGAAAGTTATCAAACAATTGAAGCTGGAAAAGGATAATTCAAGAGCCTTAACAGTCCAAAATGAAGAGTTGAAGAATATTATTATTAAGATTGGTGTAGACCCTAGTGACAAGACTGATGTGCAAAAAATTCTTGCAAAGTGCTGAGTAGAGATATCTACATTAAGGAAGAAATTGAGGTTACCTACTAGTGAACACTCAATGGCTGTAGAGGTTGCAGAGGTAGAGAATGAAAAAGAGAAGTTGTTGCAACAACTTATGCAGAAGGATGAAGAACTTTCCAAAGTGAAGCAGACTGCAATTTCTTTACAAAATCACATTGCCAATCATAACTGTACTTTTGTTTTTCCTACAGGTGATGCAGATCCGCAAGCACAAGTTATTCAATTAAATACTGAGTTGCAGATGGCTGAAAGAGATAGGAAAAAGGCTCAAACAGATTTGGAGACTGCTGCAAAATTGATGAAGGTATTAGAGAACGAAGCAGATAAGTACAAAATGGATTTCAGGAATGCTGACGCTGAGATCAAGAATCTCAAAGAAAGAATGAAATGTAATGTGTCATTAATACAAGCTAAGGATATCATTTGCTCTGATACTATCTCAGAAATGAAGTCCAATTGGTGCTTCCTGATGATTATTGCAAAAGAATTAAGCCTTATTGTGGAGTGTGAAGAACCGATTATGTCTGATAAGCAGAAAGGGATTAACGGAGCTATTTTGGCTAGAAGGTTTATTGATTGTATCAATTCCAAATCAGATCAGGAATTAGAGGAGAATGATATGCATGATAGAATGTTGTATGCAGTGGAAATTAATAAAATGATTATCAGGAATGATCTCAGAAAGGCTGCAGAATTTTTTTTTAATAGAAATTAAAGAAGTGAATTTGATAAATCTTTTGATAAAATGACAATTGTAGGCCTGCCATCATGTTGGGGAGCTGAGGGGAATATTCTGCCATGGAGCTCTTATGTGAATTTATTGGTGATGACAAAAAGCAAGATTGATAATAGGTATGAGAAGACTTAGGTACTTAAAGGAGAGACAATGGTCAACTTCTTGCAAAGACATTTTCAACTCTTGTGGATGGTGAAAACTCTTTTCTCGAAAAGGCCATCTTATGACCGAATTACTGCATTCAGATTGGAGTATCAAAATTTGACACATTCATCCAAGACGAAGGTGGAAATATGGAAAAAGTGCAGAGCTTGGACTACTGACTTGCCAAAGGGATCAGAAACAAAGAAAGACAAATCGGTTGATCAAGGAAAATAAGCCACTTCATCAACAATTCCTATAGATTAGGATATTTACTTTATGTTATTTTCTGAAGTTAATGTAATTGTAAAAAGACATTTTCGAGGCATGTAATAGACAACCTTCGAAGTCATGAAGTAATTTTGGTAGTTAGAATTGGTTACAACAGTTCCAAACTGTTTTTTATTGTATTTAATGTAATTTCCAAGAGGAAGGAAGGTTCCGAGTTTTGGACCTTCAAGGCCTAATTTTTATACTCAGAGATTGGCAAGTTAATGAATGAGTATGCAAGTTTCTATCATATTTTTAATGTTGAAATGTATTCTCAGTTTACATTATGTTTTTCCATCTATGAATGAAACAAAGTTATGAGTAGCCGACCTCTTTATACTTATGTATTTCACAGTTAAAAAACCTTAATATGCGCTCCTTTGTTTTAACTATTTCTTCATATACTTCTTCTGGATTTTGAAATGATATTTTTTGTATAAAACAACATATCATTTTGAAGTTCTCCCTTCTGTTTCTTCTAATTCTTTCATTCAACATTGGCTAAAGATAACATTGCAGAATGTTCATATATTTGATATTTAAGGGTTTGATTTTAATATTTGAGGGTTAATAAGACAGGGACAAATATATACATTCGTGACATAATCAGATAGATGTCTTAAGCACTGATTCCTTATCATAGCTAAGGGATTGTCTCTTAAGGTACAACACACCCCTTCCTCACTACTTCTCTCATAATATTTAGGATTAGGCCTAAGTGGAAGCTTTGAATCTCTATTCACTGGAAATTGTTCATCCTCCGCCTCCTCTTCCTCATTGCTGCTCTCATAATCCTTAGGATTAGGACTAAGTGGAAAATTTTAATCTCTATTTATTGGAAATTATTCATCCCCCCCTTCATCAGTGGTGCTTTCATAATCCTTAGGATCAAGACGAAGTGGAAAATTTGACTTTGGAAATTATTCACCCCCCTTCATTAATGGTGCTCTCATAATCCTTAGGATTAGGATGAAGTGGAAATTTTGACTCTGAAAATTCCTCATCATAACCTTCATCATTGGTTCTCTCATAATCCTTAGCATTAGGACTAAGTGGAATAATTGACTCTCGATTTAAAAAATTTCTTTTTGCTTCCCTTCATCAATGTTGTTTTCATCATCCTTAGGATTAACACCAAGTTTAAAATTTGAATCTCTATTCATAGTGAATGAACGCCTATTATATTCATCAATCTGAGTAGAGTTGTTGTGTGATGAAAATGTTGATGTTGTAGAAAGAAAAACTTCACTATCAAAAGAATCCATGACTTGCAACAAGAAGACATTGAATGATACAAATTCACTCTCTCCCAATGACAATATATAGCTTAAAGACTAAAAATTTCCCTTCTAAAATTCCCCCCCAAAAATTTTCGCTAAAATTTTTTCCTCCAAAGTTCCCCCCCAAATATTTTTGCTAAAACATTTCCCTCTAAAAATTTTGTTTGAAATATTTCCCTCCAAAATTTTCGTCTAAAATGTATTTGAATTTTTTTTTCTAAACCGTTGGTCTTGAAATATTTCACCCTAATTTCTATTCAAAATATCCACAAAAATATTCCTTTCATGCATTACTTCGAAACTAAAATAACATTTTTATTTAAATGATTTAACATTGACTACGTAGTTAAAATATTTTTATAATTTATATATATATTTTTAACTGACATTGAATAAAAGTTAATATAAACCTATAATATTAACTACATATTAATTTTCATCATTGTAAGTTTAATCCCACATTCACGAAACGCCAAAGCAATCCCACAATCTTCACTATATAAAAACAATAATTGTTTCTATTCCTCACATCACATCAAGTCTTTTGGGTTTTGTTAAAACGTTTGGAGAAATTTTGCGGAGGCGCTGCATTGGCATCAATCACACATTGAACACAAGTTTTTCGCATTTGAAAGGTTAGTTTTCCTTCTATTTTCATACTGCTTATATATATATTAAAAATAATAATAATAATGATAATATAAAACAATTTGTTTTTCAATTATGTATAATTTAAATTATACATAATTGAAAAACAAATTGTTATATATATATATATAGATATATTTGGAAAATTTCTATAGTTATTTATTTATTTTTTAAATTTAACTTATATGGTTTTAAAAAAATTGTATTTTTTATAAATTTAATTTATATAAATTAAATTTCGATTAGTCGTAAAAATATATATAATTATATTTTTACAAATTTTGATTTATATAGTTAAAAGAAACAATTTTACTTTTCTTTCAAATTTTAATTTATATTGGTAAAATTTCAAAACAAAAATTCGTTTAATTAGATATGTGTTTTTTCATTAAATAATATATATATATATATATATATATATATATATATAGATATCAAGAAGATGACATCAAAGAAGATCTATGTGAATTTTTCTGGACCAAGGGTAACAATTTCCAATCTAAAGTTGCAGTTAGACGCAATATGGATATTGTTGGATGCACCATGGATATTTTTAGACGCACTATGAATATTGTTGGATACACTATGAATATTCCTGAACACAAAAAAACTAAGAAATGTAATAAAATTCAAGAAAGTGGCCCATTAAATACATTCAATATTTTTTTAGAATGGAAGAATGCACAAGAAATAAAAAAAACAAAATTTTCATTGCATCTTCAAGATAGTGAAACAAATGATGGTGTACATATCTATCTGTAATGTAGTATGATTAACTTTGGTGAATCATATGAGGTGATGGGCAAAGTATGAGACACATGTTTGGTGTCGAATACAAATACTACTTATGTTTTTGCAAGATTGACCAATACATGTGAAAAGGTTAGATATCGTCTCTCAAAGGTCTTTATGACACATATGAAGAATATACACAAATGTGTATAGAAATCGCAAGCAAAATTTCAAATAAAATTACAAGTATGCTTATTTATATTTATGTGTTATGCATTATTGTAAGGATTATTCAAATTTTTATAAATTATTGATCATTGACATATTGTATTTTGTTTCATAGGATTTTGTGGAGAATTTTTCAATCATGTTGGAGGGTATTTATTATATGGAGCCAAATATTATGACTGTGATCAACACTTTCCATACAGAGATAGAAGAAGAAAGGAAGGAAGCAAATACCAATAGATCGTGACACTGTAATATTAAAAAGAGGTGATCAACAAAGAATCACTAAGGTGGGTCAATATAGTAAAGATGAACATGTTGCTTTTGAATATGTGCAAGATGAAGCTAAAAAATATGTTAGTATTAGTGAGGAGGAGATTAGATCCGTTGTTGAAAAGGATAAAAGAAATCAAACACCAAAAATAAAATTGGACAAGTATGTCTCTCTTATAGCTGATGATGAAGAGATTGTTTATAAAAAAGAAGATATTTTAACCGCTAAGAAGAATACATCAAATGTTGGTCAACCTATAAAATTCATGAGAAACAATGAACAACAAACTAAAAGCTCTAAAGGTAGTAGAGAAATCATAACACTAGGAGCTGAGTTATAGGATGGAATTATTAAAAAAAACAAAATTCCATTCAATATCAGTTGAGGAAGAATAAAGTAATTAATGGTGGACAAACATTTGAGCTTAATGTCAGTGAATTCGATAGGCCAGATGAAGGAAAATCTCAATATCACATTAGAAATACACATCACCTACATGTACATAATTTGACAACATTGTTCAGGTTCAATCCATATGCGCATATTGTGGATTATGTGGTTCTTGTTGATCCAAATAAAGTTCCCAATAAACATGAATTTTACAAGGCACAATGTTTGAATATAAATATTATGTAATTGGAGGGAACCATTCAAGAGGGGCTAAAAGACGATTTATTGAGGAATATCCCAATAACTTTGTCTTTGAAACAGTGAAATCCATCATTACATTGGTTTAAGTGAAGCAGAAGCAAAGTTATTGGCATGGGATAATAATGCAGATAATGAGTAAATAATTTCTATGATTTTCATCCAAAGGGTAATACTTATTCATAATGAATTTGTAAAAAAATGTGGTGGAGATAAGGAAAAACTCAGTCTAAGCTTTCAAAAGGAATGTTTAATGGAAACATGTTATTAAATTGAGGATAAAATCAATTCAAAAGGTCGCAAAGTACATTCAAATATAATCAGAGGCATGGATAACATTTTTTAGTTTCCATTTAGAACTGGGGAGATATGAAAATTGTTTGATGATATTTTTGAGCAGTGATAGAATATTTCCATAAATAATCAAAAGGTTAAAATGTGTAAACCCATAACATGTACCAACAATGAGACATGTCTTGAAATTAAGCAACTTCTAGATGATATAAATATCACACCTTGGAGAACAATGCAAGGAGTGAAGGATCAGAAACTAGTAAAATCAATACTATGTCTTGTGAAGCCAGGTGAATTATCAATGGATGAAATGTGTGCATAATTTCAAAAGTAAGTTTGTTAAATTATTTTTACTTTTTATTTGATTATAATTTTTTTTAAATATAACATATTGTTGTTGGTATAATTTTTTTCAGAATATTTATATAAAAATACAAGAACATATGGTTAAAATGTTTAATGAAGACAATTTGGATGATGTTGTGCGCAACTACCCAGAATCAAGTTTTACAACAACACTCAAATATTTTTATCTTTCATTCGATAAGGTATGTTGATTTATCCATTCATTTTATTCATATTCAAACTATTATTATTTTATTACTTATATATATATATATATATATAAATATTTTTTTTTTATGTCATT
>JAXQQM020079254.1:0-15519 GCA_034641835.2 Pinus albicaulis | reverse complement strand
TCTAGTTCCAAAGGTGAATATGGTAGGATGATGATGTTTCAAATGGATCTTTCCCATTCTCTGGATAGATCTATCGTGTTAGATGATCGGTTCGAAGCTTGCCGATAATCTTCTAAGATTCATCTGTGATGTCAAGGGATTTGGGTACGGATGGATACAGTATGAATTCATAAGTAGGCAGTTTTGGTCGAAGTTTTAGAAATATATTATTGGTGAATGTTGAATGAATGGTTTTAAGACTTTCTGCAGGCGAAGGGTGAATTAGAAAATGCAAGGATGAATTAGTGGAGTGTGCCGGTGAAAATAGATTTTGCAGAATAGCTGTAATTATACCACCAGCCAACTATTAGAAGTTTTTGATTTCAGGTTTATGTCAACGCTATAGTTTAAATATATGAACATTTCTTTGCTAGGGTGATGAGAACAAAAAAGAGTTTACTCTAAAAATGGGTCTATGGGCTGCTTGCTTGTTTATGGTATCTAAAAGATCAAAGAGTCTATAAGAGTTTGCTGGACTATTATGTACTCAGTGTCTTACCATCTCCCGCTATGTTAGTGAGTGATGGGATAGGTCTATCGGATAGTAGCCTAGAGTTTGGTGAAATAGTAAGGCTTACTAGAAGTTAGTGGAGTCGCCAGGTGGAAAATCAGTTGTTTTGAGATATACTTGTATGGTCCACCACCAGTAACGTCAAAAGCCAATCTAAGGGAGTGTTTTTTGGGGTTTTTCTGAGTTTTATGTAGTCCTGAGGTTTGGAAAAGTGTCCTACAGCTGAGTCATCATTTTGCTAGGATGATGAGACAACCAGATTCTACTCTTCTAAGTTTGACTGAGATTTTGAGAGTTCCTAAGGGATACCTAGGATGTTTTGACTCAAAGTCCCACCGTGATCGCCATTATGTTAGGGAGCGGTGGGATAAGTCAATCAGCTAGTATTCTTAAAGATAAGGGACTTCTAGAGTTCTAAGGTGTCCTTAGATTGTCACTAACTCAAAGTCCCACCGTGATCACCATTATGTTAGTGTGGCGATGAGGTGGCTAAAAGGCAGGTATTCTTGAAAATAAGGGACTTATAGAGTTCTAAGGTGTCCTTAGATTGTCACTAACTCAAAGTCCCACCGTGATCGCCATTATGTTAGGGTCCCGTGATTTGGCCGATTGGCTAGCCAAATGACGATGTAACATCAAACCAAGCTTTGGAGCCCAAGGTCCTAGCCTTCCTGGACTCAGAGAGGGCTCTCTCTATATGTGCAAAAGATGTCGGTGTGTTTACTTGTGATGTTCTGATATTAGGCTAGTTATGAAGTGTGTTTTTGGTTTTTTAGTTTTTAAGTTTGTGAGGGATGAAACTGATCAAATACATAAACTGGATAACAAGGTGTAGATAAATTGGGCTATGGGGTCAAACAGGTCAAGGAAGCTATGAAGTGATGATGTAAAGTCATGTAGGGCCGATTTTAATCTACTTGCAGTAGATGGGATCTCTGGCAAAATGGCTTAATGGACAACAAGTTGGTGATAAAGACAAGGATGTTTCAAGTGTAACTAGTTAATATGCATATAAACATGTAATAGCAAGCCATTAATCAGCTAAGTATAACTATAAGCTTTGAGTAAGTCGCAAGCTCAAACATTCTGTACCCATTCCATAGAGGTAGACCTCTAACTTCTGGGAATGGCTAATGTCCTTGGGAAACACATAAGACAAACTAACAACTCATAAACTATGCCGGAACGCCTAAACATAGTCTCTAAGTCATTGGGCACTTGGAAAAATAAGTTTTCATAGTTTTAGGCAAAGGGCTAGATCGGGACTAGGCCTCCTTCGTTCAACAAGATGATCAACAAATCAGTCAAAGAGAAAGTTTTATGGACAGAACTATGGGCAGCTTGTAGGTAGGTAGGGCAAACCATACATCCTACTTAACATACATAGAACTGATGAATAAAACTTAGCAACAATACCTTAGGTTACTAAAGAGCAACTAAGAATTCTTTAGCATAACTAAGGGAGAAGAAAACATCAAGCTATGAAGATTCAGGGATTTTGAGGTGCCTCCATGGGCATATCTCAAAATCAATCTTTACTGATCTATAGCAGCAAGAAATATGTAGTGTGAATGAAAAACTAGAAGACAAAACACATTAACAAGCACTATACCATTCTACCATGTCAAGGAATCCATCAACAATCCTTCATCATTCCTCAAAAGCATCCAAGAGGCAGTCCAAAAATCATAACTCAAGTGTATTCTTCAAAGCTCATATGACCAATGTATTAATTCTTCTCTCAAGTTCAGCCTCTTATTTACAATGAAACCCATGGAATAAATAGGCTTGAGGGAGGAAACCTCATGGAGCAACTAGCTATCCCATTGGCCAAGTCAAAATATCTAAACTTGTCCTTGAGGCTTTGCAAAGCCCAAGGCACAAAATATCCCATAAAATATCTAAAAAACTGCTAAAAATGGAAATTATATTGACTTTACATGGTTTCCCAATGATAAAAATAGCTTAACGCACATTTGGGAAAAGCAGATTTTTGGAGTTCAAAAATTACAAAAATACTTCATATTTATGCCTGAAAAAGGTCCCCTGACTTGCTGAAGGCAAATGGCAGCCTTCCCAGTGTCGAAATGAGGCTCATGATGGCTCGTTGGAAAGCTCTCTGTGTCTGCTTTTCGGCGCAAGTGAAATTACCTCAATCTGATCTCGGAAAGTACCTCAAAACTGTACCTGTGTGCAAAAACCCAGAAAATAGCAGACTGCTGATATGGCAGGCAAAATGTGCAAAATGAGGGTGTTTTTCGCCAATTTGAGGGGGCGAATGATCTTCAAATGCCCTGAAAATCGCTGGAGACCTGCTCATGGAATTATGGCATCCATCAGTATCATTCTCTTCCCTTGACGACTCATCAAACTGAAATGGCGAATTTATGAGTTTTTGGCCAAACAACAAAAAGTTGCCGAAACAGGCCCAAAATTGGCATGCATGACCCTCAAGGGTCCATAGAAACATGCTCCGAAGCTGAGGCCAAAATATCAAGGGCTGATATGCTTTTTGCTTCCTTCCGTGCTAGGCGCTTCCCCTTTACCCTCTTCAGCTTCTCTTGTGCTGCCTTTAGTTTGCGCCGGGCAAACTGATTTAGCTTTTGGAAGTGGTGTGTCCTCTTCCTCTGCAGCTCAAGATCCCTATTTGCCTTCTCAAGCTTTAATTCCAAATGCTGGTTAGCTCTCTCAAGCCATGCTTCTTTGTTTTCCTCAATTTCCTGCTTAAGGAGGGCAGTGAGAGGAAAGGCTTCGAAATGAGCTTGTTCTTCTGCTCTCTGTTTCTCCAAGGCTCTTCTAAGCCCTATGGTCCTAGGCCTCTTTCGCCTAGGCTGGTCTTCCTCCTCTTCATCATCAAACTCGCCAATGAGCTCTTCAATTCTTCCTTGCGCCTTTTCTGCCTCTTTCTTATACTTGATCGCCCTTGCCTCATGGATAGCTGCATGAAACTTCATTTGTTTGTTTTCAACCTCCAAGAAATGGTTGAAATTCCTCGCCCTTTGAAGATCTTCTTGTAACACCTCAATTTGCCCCTCTTTGTGAATGAGGAGGTTTTCAAGGATGCGGGCCTCGTTATCACTGTCATCGCTTGGGATAGGGATGACAGCCGATTTACCTCCATGCTTGGCACTTTTTCCAATTATGCTTTTGCCTTTGAAGGCCAATCTGGCGCTTTTTCTCCTTGGCAAGCTAGAAGTTGTCTTTTTGGGCAATTTCCTCTTTCTAGGAACATTTTTGGTCACTGTCAAGGTGGCAGCTTCAGGTTGCTGTCCTTCCTCAACATCCTGTCCAGTTTGTGGCTCAAAAGGCGCTTCAATTGTTTGCCCAACTTGCTGCTCCTCAACTGCTGTCTGCTGCTGTTCATCAACCTCCAACTGTTGTTGTTCATTGCCTTCTAGCTGCTGTCCCTCTTCCTGTACCCGCTTCTGTTCATCAACCTGTACCTACTGTTGTTCATCAACCTGTAGCTGCTGCTGTTCTTCAAACTCTAGTTGCTGCTGTCCACTGCCTTCTAGCTGTTGTCCCTCTTCCTGTACCTGTTGTTGTTCATCAACCTCCAACTGCTGTTGTTCACTGCCTTCTTTTTCTCCCTGTGGTTCACTACCTTCTCCTTCTCCTTGTAGACTTGGCTGCCCAGTGCTCATTTTGAGTTTTTTAGGTGTAGGCCTACTAGACAAAGGCACTAGGCGATGGACAGGCTGAGTAGGAGACACATGAACAGGAGGGACAGTGGCGAAATCTGCATGGCTAATGAATGAATCCCATGAAACCCCTTTTTTCTCCAGCTGGTGTAAGAAGATAATCTTGATCAAGGAATGATGAAAGAGAGAAGGGATTTGCTGAGGTGGAGCCTTCTTTTGGACAATAGCTGCCATTTTCTCTATGCTTTTGGACAAAAAGTACGGAAGGTTTAGTTGCCTGCTTCTGGTAAAATGCATCAACAAGTGGACATGGTAGGCATAAATTTGATTAAACCTCCCTTCACAAGTGAAATATCTCATTATGGCTTTCATCAGTGGAGCATAACTGTCAAGAAGATAGGAAACAGGGAAAATAGCAGTGATAGTTTCTCTATGTTCAGGCTTGATGAAAGGTTTATAATCCTCTAGATCAAGATGAGCTTGTTTAAACCACTTTTCACCATGATACGGGATCTTGGTAGCCTTGGATACATACCTTGGAGAAATTTTGAAATCAAGACCCACCAATCGGAAGTGTTTGTCCTTGAATCTCAAAGCGCACAAATGTGTGAGTGGCGAAAAACTCTTGACTTCTTCTATCCTCTGGCAGAAATCAAGACAGCCTACTTCATGGAAATTGAAAAGCACAGATGGGTGAGCATTGATTTCTTCCGTGGAAACAGGCTCATATCTCTTATGTGGACCGCTCCTGTGATCTTGCTTTGGAGGCATTCTGACTTGAACAAGCTTTGGAAGAGGCAAACTGCCTTTACTGTATGAAAAATGCTCTGCTGGATTGAAACTGGCCACTATACTGTTTGGACAGATATGGACACTGTGGTTTGAATAAAATGCAACAATGTTTCTTTGAATAAACTCCTCTGCACTCCTTCAAAACAGCCCTTCAACTCGGGATGCACTTCAGCCAGGCAAACTTTTTAATATGGTACCCTGTGTAAAGACGAGACAAACTCCTGTGTCAATTTCCTGTGCACAGTTCTGAAAAATCACTACTCCTGGTGAGTTTGTCAGAGGTCAATCAATCATAGCTACATCTCTGTCTTCAATATAAAATTGTAATCATCAACACCTGTCCTTTAGAAGCGGCCCTATTCACCTTCAGAATATCTCTGTCAACAACTCTTCAAAATGATACAGTATAGTGCAAGGAAAAGGCAGACCTAGGTTAGGTGTAAAATCAATGCACAGTGCTTTAGGAAAACCACCTCTTTACTTGTGAATTTCAAAGGTCAACACTACACCTGTACCTCTGTCTCAATGTTAAATTCAATCACCAACAACTCTGCCCTTCTGTGTACTGTTCATCTTTAGAATCTCTTTGTTAATCAACTTTTCAAAATGATACAATATGGTGAAAAATAGGGCAGACCTAGGTTAGATGAAAAATCAATGCACAGTGCTTTATGAAGGACACTTTTTCTTGTGAAGTTAAAAGATCAACCATCACCTGTGTACCTCTGCCTCCAATGTTTAAATTTAACCACCAACAACTCTGTCCTTCAATATGTTGTTCACCTTTGGAAACTCTTTGCCAACAAACTTACAGTAGTGAAAAATACAGTGAAAAAGGGGGGCAGTTTGCTAAAAGGTGTGCTTGTGAGAAAATGCCAACAATCACTCTGTTCTTGAAATCTTTGATGTCAACCAACACACCTAGCTCCTAGGAGGCTTATAATCATTTAACAATTCTGTCCTGTACAGGTGTGCCCACTTTCCACTATTTGCATCTCAAGCAAATCACCACACATATGCTAAGACTGTCAATACACAGTATTGGAGCAAAAACTGACAGAGTTTTTAGAAGACTGTAGAGCTTTTAGATAGGGGTTATATGAGTTTTCTCTTTTTAAAACAATAAATGGTCCCTTATAAGTGCAACCCTTTGGTGATATTGTGAAAACCTCTGCTAGGATGAATAACACTTGCAAAATAGGTTTTGAACAATACAAGGCGTGCCCAACTAATAATCATTGAATACTGTATTTTTATGAATAAGGTGAACAAGCTTCCTCCGGAGCTTCAATCTATACTTCTGCTTGACCCAGAACCCTTTTTCCCATTAAAATTTATTGTTCTCTGTGTATGCTATTTCACTTAAACAAAAACATGCTCATTTTTAGAGTTAACCTTGTTGTGGATATACAGTCAAAATCATGTTTCAGAGCGGAGGCAACAGGGTTTTAAAAGCTCCAAAGTTTGAGCAGAGGCTGCACGGGTTTCTCTTTTTCAAAATGGTCAAGGCCTTTTCAACAATGCATAGTTTCAAACCACGGCACACAGAGTTTAACTTTGGTTTTCGAGATTTTCGAGGTAGGAGTCGAAATACCTTTTGAATTTTGAGGAGAAATCCTTTGGAGGGAAGCTTGAGTAGCACCTGAACCCTCCAAAACTTGCGCGGCACTCTTTTGCAGCCAGCACGTCGCGCAAAAAAACCTTGGGTGGCCTGTCGCATCGACCTGTCGGGCGGTCGGGCGGCCTGTACAGGCGCGTCGCGCCAACAAAGGAGACTGTGTAAAATTCGCGCCAGGCGCGTCGCGCAAAAACCCAGGCGCGTCGCTCGGCTTCAAACGGTGCTATAATCTACAAACCGACCGGAAAAAACGTGCTTTGGTGCTGGGGAGGCACGGGTTTTGACTTTAGTTTTTGAAAATGAAATTGCCACTCTCACACTTCAACCTTAAGTCATTTCACATCTAATCTTCAACGGTTTTGAACTTTGCAAATTAACGTTGGTTTTCAAATTTGTTTTGTTTTCAAACTGTGGCCTTGTCATTGAACATGTATATAAACTTTGAATAATGACTCTGTTTAGGGCCGATCTTTTCGGGTCCCTTTTTTAAAAATGTGACCTTTGCTTTACATAATATATCAAAGAGTCTATAGAGTGCTTTTGCCACTTGGTGAGAAGATAGATTTAAGCTCTTTGATTTTCGAAATTCAAAATGTCTTTTCCAGCTGCTACAGAGTGACAAGGATTTTCCTTGAAAATGACTTAAAATCCGAGTGTCTTTCAAATCTGTTTTCTGACTCTTTCACTCAAAATGCACTGATATGGCACTCCTTCCTTTTATGATGAACATGCCTAAACTTGTCTTAAAATCTTTTTCAGAAACTGAAAATAGGCCAGATCATACCTGTACTTGATGAACCTGTTGACTGACTTGGAAGGACCCCTGTGGCAAAATGCCTTGATTGTTCCCCTGCTTTGCAGAAATGCCTCCTGCTACTTGTGGAGTATGCCTTTTCTCTTATGCTTGCCAAGCTTTAGATGATGACTTGGGATAAAATGACCTGACTGCTCCTTGCTTTGCATAAATGCCTCCTTCTACTTGTGCTTGGTTTGGCAGAGCCCTGTAGATGTCTTTTGATTGAATTTGCAATAGTGAAGTGCTTCATGGGTTTTGAGTGCTGCCCAGACCTAATAAAACTCATTTTCAGAAAACCTGTTCAAATCTGCTGATGGCTATATTATGAGCAGGCTTTGGCAAAAGCTCTTTTTGTGCATGGTGTCAATCCCTGCTTTCAGGTGATTTACAAGCTTCTCCCTGGACTGTAGTGCCTTCTTTAGGTTGCATGCTTTCACACTATACTTTAATTTTTACTCAAATGGAGCTCCTTCAGACTTTCTGGGCAAGGGATAGTGGAGTACTGTTTAACCATTGCCTTTAAAGAAACTGCTCCTTGTGGTATCAATGCATGCATATGTTCAATATTGTCTCCTTTCTACTATAGGTACAGTTTGACAGACATTCTTATTTTGAATAGGAAAATCAATACTTTTGTATCATAAGCACTATCATTTACCTGTGTAATGACTTTTATTCAATTTCTTTGTGTCCTTTCTCTGCACTTTTTAGACCCATCAGTTTTCAACAACCTGCAATGGCTTTGGCCATCTGCTCATATATGGAGGAGGCTCTTCATCAGGTAAGGTATCTGAAGGCTTTTTGACAACTCTGTTTGACACAGCCTTTCTCTGAATGTGATGGTAAGTAAACCACTTGAAAAACCTCAATCTTAGCATCTTTACTTGCAAGCATCACTGTATTTCAGAAGAAACCCTGGCCACAGTGACACTGTTCCTCTGTACTGCTCTAAGGGTGACTAAAATATCATCATGTGTTTTGGTCATCTCATGACAAACCATTTGAAGGATAATCTCTGTAATTATGGAGGTCAGTGTCTTTTGAGAAAACAAGAACTTTCCTTCTGCCTGTGTAATGGAATTTGTTGTCAGCATCTATTCCATTTGATCCTTCTTTATCAAACCAGACTCTCCTTTCCTTTGAGCTAGCATGTTTCAACTATATTCCTGTTATGATCATCAGTCACATTCATAAAACTTGGAGTCCCTGTTTCATTTGTTTCAGTTCAAGTCAAACTTGGACTTTTGCAATCTTCACAGTCAATACTGGCCAGCGCCCTCTGCTTGTGGATGAAGGAGGCGCTCCAACCCTCTGCTTGTAAATGAAGGAGGTTCTGGGCCATGACCATTTTCCAGTTTGCTGTGATAGTTGTGTCTTTCTGTGATTTTCATGATGGAAAGAACTGTAGATGCTGATAGTGACTTTTGTTTCTTTGACTTCATCTCGGGCTCATAATACATTTTAAGAAGCATTGTTCCTCTAGCTTTATAGTCAGCATTTCCTCTGAAATGAAGTTATATTTCACACTTTTGTAGAAACCATAGAACACTGAAAATACAATAGTGAAGCAAGGTTAGGGCTTTATGCGATGTGAAGTCAGGGTCTGGAGTGGCGCGACTTAGGGTTGTTTGTCAATTTCTTTTGCAAAGTAAGAGGTCAGTCATGGTAGGCCTGTTGCAGATGAAGGCTTTTTGGCTTTTTGATGA
This sequence comes from Pinus albicaulis, assembly GCA_034641835.2. Lineage (NCBI taxonomy): Eukaryota > Viridiplantae > Streptophyta > Pinopsida > Pinales > Pinaceae > Pinus > Pinus albicaulis. The sequence goes on along the minus strand of JAXQQM020079254.1, from coordinate 6,416 downwards.
TTGCCAAGGGTGAAATGTCTTAATGCGCCACTTCCTAACATAGGGAAGACTTTTGAAATAGATGTGGATTTTCCTTTTAAAGCTGATGGGCAGACCAATAAGCCTGAAGCTAGATAGGATTGTGATAATGAGGTTTTGATTTTGACATGGGTGGACTGAACAGGTAGAAGGGCGAAACAAGTTTTAGGAGGGTTTTCTGGATGACATATTGACATAAGGAAATCAGTTTCTAGAAAACTCAGCTATAGATATAGTCATCACTAACATGTAAAAAAAAATACTGATGGCTAACACTAACATCGCCACAGAGATAAGATTCTTCTTCAATCCTGGAACATACATCACTTCCTTCAATACGAAGGGTTTACCAGACTCCCTCTCAAAGGAAATGGTACCGATACCGGTCGCACTGTATCTACCATCATCGCCCATCTCGATGTGCACTCCAATATCTTTCTCATCCAGATCTGAAAACAAATCTCGATCTCCAGTCATGTGAAAAGACGCACCACTATCCAAGAACCATACTGATCCCATCACACTTGAGACCAAGCATGCGATCAGCGAAAAATCCAGCTCAAACTGCGAGGCTAAGGCCTCTCCAGCTGCAGATCCAGCAGCCTGCTTATTTTTCTTCTTCTGCAGACAATTTGTGGCATAATGTCCGTGTTGGTGACAGTGAAAGCACTTCACCTTGGACATGTCCTGCTTCTTGCCTTTCGCACCGGATTGAGAAGCTTTCTTGCTCTTCCCCTTCTTTGCTTTGGCAGCCAAAGCGCAATTCTCTTCATCAGAGTTCTTTGATGACGATCCATCCCTGGTACTCTGCCTTATCTCCTCTTGCACAAGATCCGACCAAAGTCGCTCCCATCCTGGCAATTTCTCCCGACCATTGACAGAGTCCTGATAGGAGTGCCAACTCTTCGAAAGCCCAAGGAGAGCCAAGCTCACCAAGTCCTCATCATCAACAGTCACCCCCACACTTCCCAGCTCATCCCTGCATTGGATGAACTTCGTGAGGTACTTGGGCATACTTTCGCCTTTCTCCATCTTTATGTTTCTGAGTCTATCCTTGAGCGCCAACTTCCTCTGGTCACTCTTGCTTTGGAATAAATCTGTCAAGGCTTTCCACATCAAGAATGGAGAAGCCTTACCATGAAGGCTGGACACTATGTGATCCTTCACACCTTCCAACAGAATCCTTCGACACTTTTTTGTCTTCTTTTTCCATGCGTCAAGTACGACAGCATCACTAGAAGTAGGTTTTGGAATTTCTGCATCTATGAACTCCTTCAACCCATTGTCATCCAGCACCGCCTCCATCCTGTCCTTCCATGCAATATAATTTGAGCTACCCTCAAGGGCATACTCCAATCGCAATCCGTTGAAAGACATCTCAACTTCGACACCAAGAAAACACTACTGCAAATTCGAATTCCACCAGCACAAAACTCAACTGCTTCAATGTTTTGCAATTGCTCCAATGATCAATATCGCTCTGATACCATGTATAAATTTGAATAACTGATATATTATTCACCGATATTCTCCTGATCACACACTATTTTATCTTCATGCATAATACAGAATCTCTTCTACCATTGATCATCACATGCGGAAATAAAATCAATTGCATGCATACATTAAAACCACAAACAATCACACATATGAACACAGTATTTAATGGGAAAGCTTAAAGCTAAAAACCCCAACTATCTATATATTATATTTCATGGATATCATGTAACAATCATAGTACAAAAGCTCCTCACAAGCTCTCATGCACACCCTCAATTGCTACACACTATCAAGCTAGATCTAGCAAAACACATGCTCCAATCTTTTGCCACTTGATAGCCAGCCTCTATTGCGTAATTAATGCTATGGGATGGCTTCATTAAATAGATAAACCACCTGGCTTGAACTGCGTAATCCTCATGGGCTACTCCACCTATCTGTGTGTTGCAAATAGCAACAGTATAGTCACAACTGATAGTTAACCTGCTCTTTCACCTATTTCTGCACTGGTCTCCACTGAAACTGTCCATGCATTGAAGTTAACTAATGCATTCTTTAGTTGATTAATGAGTTTATAATTAGTGAATTAATTAATAATTAATTCACACCACTCTCACTAATTGTATCAATTAGTTAAACTAAATACAAATAGCTCAACTATGTTTAGATTAGTTAAACTGAATACAACTCCACTAACTTCCTCAATCAACTCCACCAAACTCTGTCACATGAGTTCTAATTGAAGTATCCATGCAATAGCTCCACATAACCCTTAGGAATAGCGTAATTCCTTCTGTCAGCTTCTGTGCCACATCTGTGCACTTAACTGAAGTGCTCCAAGAGAATAAGATAATGTTTATAGTCCAAATATTATTAAGAGCTAATAATATTCGACATATCTATTTTTAGACTGGCAATTTAAAAATAGATTCCGCCCAATATGTCTAAAAATATAAGTCCATATATTTTTCCCGACTTGACCAACCATCCACAAATAGCATCCTGCAACTCATAGAACATGATCCATATGTCTAAAAATAGACATAGTCTAGAAATAGACTTTGTGCCAAAAATAGCCTGCGGGCCCACTTAGTGAAGGTGACTCCTTTCCACTAAGCTCATCATCTTGTTGCAATCTCAACATTTTAGGCCAAGGATTATAGCACAGCAGGTTCGCACACATGCGGCTTCAGGAGCCGATAAAGGTTTCCAAGATGATGGTATTGGATTAAGTGCACTTACAAATGCCTCAAGGCTATCAAAATTGATGGAGTTTCTCACATCAGATAGAGCCAAAGTTGTTTTCATGATGGCTTTGGGTTGTCACTTTGTAATGCCAATAGAATTGTAATGTCTGTTTCCATTGTGCCTCTCACAGTGACTCATGGATGGAGCAACTCTTTTGCAATAATTGTTCAAGTGTGTCTCTGTATTCTTTTTTCCACCCTGAGATTGTTATGCATCAAATTTGTCTTTAGTGAATCTTCTATCAACTATTTTACAAATTTATGGTCTTATTATTCTTTACCATCAAAGGCGTTGCACCACATATAGCATATTTTGTTTGACTCTAAGTGCAGGATCGGAGGTGTAACTATTCCACCAAAATTTCCCTGGACATGCACCTAGCATCATCCCTTTGAAGTGCATCCTATTTGGCTGAGGCAGACCACAGAGTTGAATAGATTCATGGTGTTGGTTTAATATTCTATTGACCTCACTAGTGAACCATGGTCCAGTTGGCCCGGCTTTTAGTATGCAGCTTTACTGATAGCATTGAGCCTTAGATATGATCTACACCTGTAGGCTGCAAGGGATCAAACTTTCAAATTTTCTAAAATGAATCCTTTGTTGAGATAGAAAATAAATTTTACAAGAGACTTGCAACTGAACCTACAAAGTTAAATCCAAATGACATGTACGAAGGTTGTCCCATTTTTTCAATTCATTGACTTCCTGTTGTGCCTAGATTCAGCAAGATCACTCAAATTCATTCTCTCATGCTTTTGCATGAATTTGCATTTCCCCTTTCTAGGGAAGGGCTGGTACTAATGAATTTATCCAGTCTTTCATATGCTCATGTATTGAGCTAAGAACAAAACACAAACTTTTTTTTCATATGCTTTCAAATCTGATCATGTTAGATTCTGTTTCAGATCAGTTCTTTGAGTTGTTGTTGAAAATATCCCTGGTAAAGACTAGAAACCCTTTGAATAGGGCAACCGGATTAATCAAAGATATATCTTGAAGCATCTGAACAATATCATTAAGTATTAGTAGGTCGAGGTATATCAATAACCTTACTAGAGGGCATGTATCCTCTTTAATTTTACAGTTATGGTATTAGCACTAGCTGCGTTTGTTGCCCAGAGGTTAGCAGACTTGTATTGCATCATACGCATCTCCAGTCTTTCTTATGCAGTGAGCATGGTATTTATGTGCTTCTAGACATATTCTCTTGAATCCATGTCCTGTTGAGTCATTACTTCATAGGTTCTGGAGAAAGCATAGGCCTCTGTTGTGCATGCGTTAGTTAGAAACGGAAGCAAGAAACATAAACAAGATGGGTACCAATATTTCTTTGGTTCATTGTTGTACACATTTAACATATTATATTGTCATTAAACTATCTTTGTTAGGTACTTGAAGACTTGATTCATACTTTTCTATGTAGAAGGATCACAAAGGATCACAATAATGAACAGAAAATTAGAAATACTCAGTAAAGTTAATCAAAAACTCATTACCAAGACATTTATTTCTTAAATGTTGGTCCAACTTTTATAGGGGCCACTACCTGGATGGTAACCAATTGACTATCCAAATAGGACACGGAAATTACAAGTATCTGCTAATGCATTGCAAAGCATGTTGAATGAAAATCAAGGGAGGTCACTATACCGTGATAATTGTACTCTTGTATAAAGCACATAAAGAATACTAGCAAGGTGGTAGGTACTCTCTGAAGTGGGTCACATCAGAATTTGAGTGCTCTAATGTGATCCAAGGAGTGGAGGGTGTCTACAACTAGCATGAGAGTTTAAGCCTTCTCCATCCTTTCATTCACAAGTGGAGGATAGCCTAATCTAATTTGAGGCTTTTTTCTATAATTTGATAAGTTCCAATATTAGAGAAATAATTTGACAGATGAGCATATATAAAGAGAGCGGAAACCCCTATTTATTCAAAAGAGGGCTGAAACCCTAGTTTGAGGTGCAAGCTATTTTTCAGGTCTAATTAGACTGTTATCTAGTACCAGTAATACTAGTAATTTTATTCTAGACATTATATAAGTTGAGCAGGTCAGTTGACAATACACATATTTTTTATATGGAATATACAACATTGTACCCTGAAGAAAACAAGAAAGAAAAAAAAAAAATTGTGGCCTGAGAACAATATGATCATGAAATAGCTCAAGGAGATATGATCAGAATTTTATCATATTGAACTACGGAACTATGAGCTTATAAGAAAAATTGTTCATTTATAAATGACTTTATTTATATAACAAAAATCTGTGTGTTTAAACTTTAGACACACCACAGATTTTGAATCTGAACCGACTCTACCATGACTATGCAATGTGCATGGCTTGATATATATCTCTACAACTAAGTATGATGACACTGATGATGGCTTGATATATATCTCTGTTACCTTAGATGCTGCATGATTATGATTAATGTTTTTGGTACATGAACCTATGGGTCAATAATAGGAAGGGGGCAGGTTGCAGATAGCTTGATGATTATGGCAAGTGGATGAGATATGTCATTTTGATGATGTCTACCTATCAGATGATGACCCTCTCGTTTATCGATGTAAAGTTAAGATGGAAGACCTAGACTTTATGTATTACTTTATGTGCTTAAAGATATGATGATATGGAGAATTATATATATATATATATATTGTGGGATCCCTGGTGATTCTAGACAAACACCTACCATATGCCTCGTTATAAAGATTTGAATCGATCTATGAATGAGCCTCATATATTAGATAGCTACTTGTTGGGATATTTTTGTGATTCTATTACCTATGGTCAAAGATACACTGTCAATTACATGGATATTCTGATGATGGTGTGATGGGTGGAAAGAGCACAAGAAATCATAATTCCTCTATATTATTACAATTGCCTATTTAGGTAAAAAAAAACACAAGAAATACATAGTGGCTATTTATTATTTTCGAGATATTATAGAATTTCTATGAGAAATAAATTTAAATATGTATACATTTTTGTCAACATGGGACATCATAGAAAGGTGGAAAGTGTTTTTTATTCGAAGCACATTGATGAAGCCATTATATCTAAGCGCATTGATGAAGTTGTTCTAAACTATTATCAACGTTGCCTTTGTAAGTTAAATAATTATGTTTATAATTCTTAATAATCATCTCACTATCACTATTATGTTTAGCAACACACATGAGTATTGTTTCTCAAGGCAGTGACGTAGAGGAGCATTGTTTCTTAATGCAGTGATACAAAGGAGAATTATTTCTCAAGCCAATGACACAAGAGGATTTCCTACTGGAAGAAAGGTCTTCTTATGCTTCCAAACCATATTGTTAAATAATAATTTTTTGGGGTTTTTTAGTTTCCTTTAGGACCTTAAACATTGATGTATTTTAAGTGCGAGTTGGATTGTGTGCTTATTATGTTGGTTTGGATTTTTATGCCTTGAATGTTGTGATGGAATAACCACTTCAAGATATTGAGTCTGTCATCATAGAACTTGAAATTCCATGGATATTCCACTATTATGTTAACCCTTCTTCACAGGAGTGTCAGGTCTACATGTTGAATATTCTACTTATGTAAAAGTGTTGATAATGAATGTCGAATCATATAAAAATTGAGCTTATCTCATGGGTGTCGAGATATT
>JAXQQM020082168.1:0-18419 GCA_034641835.2 Pinus albicaulis | reverse complement strand
GTTGGCAGTACCAAGGAAGAAGAGGAGAGGATTGGATGTGTTGGCTGAAGTATCAAGACACATGAATTGAAGAAAGAGTATCAAATTTTGGTTGCATGAGGACATGCAACACCTTCAATAAAAGTGTTGTTCCAAATTGTATCTTTTTTCCATACATTTTTCTCCATACCTTTCACTGTACCTAAACCTCCCAAATTCAATAACATCATGTGCAAAAGAGCATTTGACATGGTTTTAATTATATTTTTGTGTTTTCATTGATCAGATTGAGCCCATTCACCATGAATCTACATTTTCCTACTGCCGTAACTTTCCAGCCTATTTTGTGAAACTGAAGGCTGTGTGTTCACAAGGAAACTGAGCTACTACGTAAGGTGTCAGAATGGATGGACATGTCTGTGGGTCCTATTTGTCTGGCTAAACTCACCAAGAAGAAGCCGTGCCTAGTGCTGATCCACATGGAAGTCAACCATGGAGTTTCATGTCGGCCGGACTTTGTTTCGTGTCACATGAAGACCCATACGGCCGTTTCTAAGCCTGCGGAGGTTAAATCGACATCTGTACAGGGTTCTAGAGTCGAATTCAAGCATCCACCTTTCGTAGATCTACTTTCCAACACGGCCATACTCCTATATCCGTGGACGTAGTGGTATACGTGCTCTCCACTAGATGAACTAGAACAGCATATTTACAGTAGATGATATTGCGTTTGTACACATATATGTTAGAGTCAAATATTAGGATGCTGTAGTCTTCATATCTTGATTAATCTATTCGTAGTGATTATACGACTGAAGCGTAACATTACCATTCTCAGAATGACCGCTTTTTAATATGATAATGGACTGTTTTTCAACTTAATTCGTATTTGAGGACCGTTGCCAAGGCCGTGTAGAGGGCCCCCGTCTCTACCAAGGTTTGCATGAGGTAGTATTTTCATTTCTTTAAAAGTCATTGTATCATAATCCATCCATATGTTCATACTTTGCAGTTGTTTCATTTCCGTTTATACATTTCCATAATTTCCATTTCATTTCTGTCTTTCATGTTTTATGATTGTTAATCACTGATCAGTTTTCTTGATTGCAGGTTTTAGATAGACAGCCCGGGCATTTTCATAGCTTTTTGATTAGTGACATGGAACTAACATTGTTCTGCTGCTAGTTTGCTTTTCATAGCTTTTGTTTAATTTCAGTATTGCTTTGTACATTTCAGTTTTGTTTTTCTGCTTCAGTAGTTAAAATTTAGATATACTAATCTGCTCATAGCATCTTCAGTTGCCTCCGAAAGCCACAGCTGGACTGATGGTGAGGAATTGTATTATGAAATGTGTAGTTTAGTATTAGTTTCTTTTCTGCAAATTTAGATATATTAAGCTGCTCATAGTATCTTCAGTTGCCTCCGAAAGCCACAGCTGGACTGATGGTGAGGGACTGCATTATGAAATGTGTAGTTTAGTATTAGTTTCTTTTATGCAAATTTAGATATATTAAATCATGTATGACATCTTCAGTTGCCTCCGAAAGCCACAGCTGGACTGATGGCGAGGGATTGAATCATGAGTGTATGGTTTAGTATTAGTTTACTTTCTCCAAATTAAATATCAGTTACACAAGTTGTTTATGATTACTTCCGAAAGTCATAGCTGGTCTAATGATGAAGGGTCAGAAAATGAATTGATGTAATCTGATTTAGATTTATTTTGTTGCAATTTTGAATTTCCTTAAGCATAGTTTCTTTTGTGTTTAGTTGGTAGCAAGAATAGTTTGGTTTTCATGTTCACTAGTTTACTGTTTTGATTCATTAGATTAGCAGCACCTTTTCATTTCAGCAGTACACTTTTACTTTCTTTCAAGTCTTGTCATTGTAAATTTCAATTTGCTTTTAAAGTTTCAAGTTGGTAAATCATTATAGGGGATATCACTTCCTTGAACAAATATAACCAAACTTGTTTTCATTTTAGAATTTCCATTTCACCTTAGAAAAACCAAAAGCGACAAAAAGTTAAGAAATAGGTTATCTTGCACATATAGTGCGCCGCACTTCATCAGCTTACGATTCCCGGATTGACAAATTAAATGCAGTAATTTAGGACACACTAAATCCTTGAACGAGGACATCTCATAAGCAACGTGGTGGACTGTTATACCTATAGCAACGTGGTGGACAGTGTGCCCTCCAGAAAGCATCCTAAATCCTCCACCCGGTGACTCCATAATTCCTAAACGATTTAAAGACTCCAATGGTGATCAATAGGCATGCTGATTATCTTGGTTTCACATAAGACTCCACTGGAAGACCAGAGCCATTACAACATTAGCCATAATAGAAGTAACAAGTAGGGTTAAGCTGCTTGGTCATAAAACAACATTCTGGCTTCAAGAACCATTCAAACAAGAGCTTATCCTAACCCAAAAACCCCTGAAATAGTTGACAACCTTGAGAGCATCCTCAAGAGATCTCCTACACCTAAACAATCAACTATTTCCATCCACATACATAGAGCTAACTCTACACCAGAAGACTTTATAGCTCTATCGGACCCATTTTTTGACCTAGGCACTCAAAACAACTTACCAAGAACTAGTTCATTTAGTGTCCTAGACTAGCCAGACCTTGAGCTTCCTGGTTCACCACCTCAAAGTGGTAAACACCCTGGGAATAGACAATCCCCTAAATCTACACCTCCTGATATCCACTTCATTCAAAACTTGGGACTCAGTCATCCTAGATCTGCTCATCAAGCTTCTGCTGGTCCTAGCAGCCCTGTCATCCATATACCAGCTGCTCAAGCCAACCCTTTACCTAATCAAAACATCATCATGGCAGCCTGGTATGCACCTCTGGTTTTACCTCAGCCTCTAGTACCCTTACCCAATGACTATCAATCAAAGATCCCACACTTCACTGCAAAAGAGTCCACCACAGCTCAGTACCATGTAGATAGGTTGGAAGATTCCTTTGACTACATGGAAATAGATGATGAAACAGTCAAAATGAGAATCTTTGCCCAGAGCTTAGGAGGTGATGTGAAGAAATGGTTCAAAGGCCTACCTCCTAATAGTATCCAAGACCTCCCAACCTTATATCAGACCTTCATAAACAAATGGGAAGTTAAGGCAAACCCTCTCCAAATCCTAGCAGAATACAAGAACCTAAAAAGAAATGTAGGAGAGAGTGTCCAGGCCTACTCTACAAGGTTTAACAGCGTTTATAATGCTCTTCCACCACACATGAAACCTCCCCTAGGTATGGTTCTAGTGAAATACCTCGAAGGTTTAGATGCTGATATGGCCTACCAGCTTAGGGAGAGGGAGTAAAATACATTGAAGACATGCAAAAGGGAGCAGTGAGTGTAGAGGCAAATCTGATTGAGAAAAAAGCAAGATTGAGAGCTGAAAAAAGGGTAACATATAGAGATGACAATGTAGCTTCCACATCTGATCCAAATTATGACCGTTTATCTAAAAATGTGGAAAAGCTACAACAAATGATGGAAAAAATGGTTGTCACAGTCAGTAACTAAAACAAAAATCAAAATCATAACCAGAAGCAGAACTTTAGAAGAAACAACACCCCTCCCAACAGACAAAGAGAATCAGATCAGAAAGTTATTCCCCCATTCCAAGAGAACTTTCTTGATGAGGATGAGGGGATCATAAAAGAGTCTGAGGGGAACACAGTAAACATTTTTGAAACAAAAAATTCAATCCACAACTGTTACACAGAAGAAGATCAGCCCTCACCCTCATATTGGAATGAGGAATGGTTAGAATCTAAGGATTACAGGTTAGGATTTGAAAATGCCATGATGCAGGTCAGAGAACAATATGAACTTAGAAGCAAAAAGAGCTTAGATACTGCCAAACCAAAAGCTTCTGAGGTTACCATCAAGAAAAGGCCTGAGAAAACTTCTAAAGTGACTGCTGAAAGTAACAAATCAACAACTAAGAGCTCTGGGAGGAACAAAGAAAAAGACAACCAAAACACTGAGAAACAAGGTCAACCAACAAGCAGTACTAACACTGCAGTTAGTACTCCTGATAAAATAGTTTCTAACACTGTACATAGTGAGAATCAACACACTGATTCAGCCACTAAGGTGGTGATTAACAAAACAGAGTTGAACATTCCAAAGAGTCAGTCCACTTTCAATCTGGAAAGTGAGATTTCAAAAATTAAAATCTCTGTACCACTCTCTGAGCTGGCCACTCAAGATGTATATAAAGGCCAAATTTTGAAAGAATTAAATGTAGGTGAGAACAGTAACACTGTGAATCTGAGTGATGATCAACCTGCCCTTCTTTTTGGTCCAAAGATAGAAGGAAAATTTCAGGAAAGTGTAGTGCCACCTTTCTATATCAGTCTCAATGTCCATGATAAGATTCTCCACAATGCAATGCATGATTCTGGGGCATCACACAACTTGATGCCTAAAGTAGTGATGGAAATATTAGGCCTAGAGATAACCCATCCCTATAAAGACCTATATTCATTTGACTCTAGCAGAGTAAATTGTCTTGGCCTGATCAAAGATTTATGTGTGAGCCTTACCCAGATTCCAGCAAAATGTATGGTCATGGATGTTGTGGTGGCAGATGTGCCACCCAATTATGGCATGTTATTATGATCGATTTATGCGAAGATACAACAGAATAAACATATAAACATAAATACAGAGATGAAGCGGAAATAACACTTCATTTCATTAATATCAAAGAACTGAAATTTGCTTACAGACAGAATGGAAATAAAACTAGCTAGGGCGCTGGTAGCTATCTCTGAGGAGAGATGTGGTGGCTATAGGCCTCTGAACTGAGTTACAATGAGGCTCGAGGGCCTATTTATTATTGAGAAACAATGGAGAACCCTAAACATCCAAAAACCTAACCCTAGGAGATGAAGCGCCAAAACTATGGGCCCCGTTTGGGTAAATTGGTGTTTCAACTTCCCAGGGACGTAACTTTAGCATACTATCTCCATTTGATGCACATGATACATCATTAGAAATCTCTATCCGAGGACTACAAATTTCACCATGAATATCATTCTAGAATTTAATGATATTTGTTGGAGACGCAATGCCCAAAAAATGTCGTTTAGGGCCTCAAAACAGCTCCGGAAGTTCAGGACCCGAAAAACTGCTAAAAATAGTAAGTTATGCCGAAACTGAAAAACTGAAAGAGACAATGGTGGGGGCCCAAGTGGAATAGGCGGGTGGCCACCAATATCCACCTGGATCATTCCTCCCCCTTAGGAAGCAATGGTCCCCATTGCGTTAAGTTCCTCCATGAGATGAGGAAATTTCTGCTGAACTTGGTCCCTGGTGAACCACTTTCCTTGGTGCAGGAGTTGGCCAGCTTTGACAACCCGATATAGTTGGATCTTCTGTTGGTGAGTGTTCTTGAGTTGCATGTCCATGATACAATTTGTGGTGGCCTGTTCCATGCAGTCTGGGTTTAACTCTGTTGGTGTGAGTTGTTCTGCAATGTTCGAGGTGTCCAGTAGAGGTGGGAAGTAAGGACGAAGGCGATCCACATTGAAGACTGGGTGAAGACCAAGGAATGTAGGAATACTAAGCTCGAAGGCATTGTTCCCTACAGCCTTGGTGACGGTGTACGGCCCGTATCGGAGTGGGCGAAGCTTGCGGTGGGGTCCAGTGAGGCGCTCCTTCTGCAAATGTAGCCATACTTTGTCACCCACCTGGAAGTTGTGTGGCACCCGATGTTGATCATGGCGTTGCTTGTACTTGCCATTGGCTCTGTCCAATATATCATGAACCTGTTGGCGGATGTGTTGAATGCGCTCGATGAAGCTACTTTCTTTGTCAACTTCAGACTAGACATGAGCTGAATTGGCCTGAGCAGCTGCAAATGGTATGGCTACGTCGATGGGACATAGTGGCTGGAATCCCAAGCCCACCTGAAAGGGGCTATGGCCGATTGAACTGTGGAGAGCCCGATTATAACTATGTTGTACATAGGGGAGGCTCTCGTCCCATGTGCGTGGATGCTTTGAATTGTACATGCGCGGAATGTGTACAATCATTCTGTTGACGACCTCTGTCTGGCCATCTGTTTGGGGATGGAAAGCTGTGGACTTGGTGAGCTTGGTATCCAACATTGACCAGAGGCTGGACCAAAATGTGCTGAGGAACTTGCTATCTCGATCTAATATGATAGACTGTGGGATCCCAAAGTGCACCCACACTCGTTCAAAGAAGATTTTAGCAGTGGCTTCTGCTGTGATATTCTTCTTGCAGGCCGCCATAATGGCCATCTTCGAGAATCTGTCGACGACCACAAAAACACAGTCATTTCCCTGCTTAGTAGAAGGCAGGTCCGACATGTAATCCATGGAGATGGATTCCCAAGGTCGACTAGGGGTAGGTAGAGGAGTATATAGGCCTTGCTTCTTGATGGTCGGTTTGGCAATGGCACAAGCAGTGCAAGATCTGATGTGCTTCTCGACATCCTTTTGAAGGTTCGGCCAATAGAAATACTTCTGTAGTATTGCTACTGTTTTCTCGACCCCGAAATGCCCAGCGACTCGACTGTAGTGTGCTTCCCATATCATCTTGGCACGCTCGCTTGAAGGAACACAAAGGTGTCCCAGGTGACATAAAAGTGCGTCTTGGAGGTGAAAATTTGGAACTTGCGTGCCCCCCAAGAGTGCCTTGTAAGTGTGGCCGAATTCTGGGTCACTCTCATAGAGAAGCGGCCAATCAGAAGTCTCGTGCCCACAAGAGTTGAGCACGGTGGTGAGCACCACGATCGGTGGTCGACTGAGGCAGTCTGCAACATTATTGGTGCTACCCTTCTTGTACTTGATGTTCAAATGAAACTGTTGCAGATATGTGGACCACTTCTGATGGCGATCATTCTGCAACTTCCCTTGTGTCTGTATGAATTGTAGGGGCTGGTGGTCTGTGTGGATGACTGTTTCCTTCCCCAAAATGTAATGCTTCCATTGTCGACAGGCTTGCACAATGGAATACATTTCTTTGTCATAGGTGGGATACTTGCGAACTGTCTCAGACAATGTCTCACTGTGATATGCCACTGAATGTCCCTGTTGAGTAAGAACTGCCCCAATAGCATAGTCAGAGGCATCTGTCTCGATCTCAAACGGCTGCTGCAAGTCTGGTAAGGTGAGCACTGGGGCAGAACAGAGGCGATTTTTCAATTCTTTGAACGCCTTCTGTTGAGGTTCCGACCAAAAGAATTTTTCTCTCGCTCCTCCTTGGTGACTTGACTCAAGGGCCAAGTGATATGAGAGAATCCCAACATGAATCTACGGTAGAAATTAGCAAGACCCAGAAAGCTGCGAAGCTCTGTTATAGTAGTCGGGGCTGGCCAATCCCGAATGACTTGGATCTTGGCTGGATCCACATGCACCCCCCTTTCATCAATAATGTATCCCAGATATTGGACCTAGGTCATGCCAAACATGCACTTCTCCAAATTGGCACACAACTTTTGTTTCCGCAGTGTTTGGAGGACTTGTCGGATGTGATGAAGGTGCTCTTCCCAAGTCTTGCTGAAGATCAGAATGTCATCCAAGTACACCACTACGAATGAGTTGGTGAATGGCCGCAAGATGTCGTCCATCATTCTCATGAAGGTTGCGGGAGCATTCGTCAACTCGAAAGGCATGACCAGCCATTCAAAAAGGCCTTCCTTAGCTTTGAAGGCAGTCTTCCACACATCAGAGGGTTCAATTGGTACCTGTTGATACCCAGACTTCAGGTCGATCTTACTGAAATATTTTGCACCTTGGAGTTGGTCCAGAAGGTCATCAATCCGTGGGATTGGGTACCTATTCCGGACAGTGATCTTGTTCAGCGCCCGATAGTCAATACAGAGTCTCCACGTCCCATCCTTCTTCTGTACCAACACGATCGGGCTCCCACAGGGCGATGAACTTGGTCTGATGTGATCTTTCTGCAACAGCTCCTGAATCTGTCTCTTGATTTCATCATTCTCCAGAACAGAGCGCCGATAGATCGGTCCATTAGGTAGCGGCGCACCGGGGGTCAGATCAATCGGGTGCTTGACCTGACAGTGCAGAGGAACCCCTGTGGGTGAGGTGAATATGTCCCGTACTCCTCCACAACCTTATCCATTTGTTGTTGTTGTGCAGAGGAGCCCTGTCTGGAGGTCGTGGCCACAGTCTTCTTCTTTCCCTGGGGGCGGATCATCAGGAAAACGAATTTCCTGGTTTGGGAAATGAGCTTACTGCATTGTTTTGCGGTAACCAAAGAGATAGCGGCAGGAGGTGGTACCTCTGGTATCCTGTACAACTTATTTCCCAAAGTAACAATAACAGCACGAGGCCGAGACTCATACACAGCATGATGCTTCCACAAGTATGGTTGTCCTAATAATACATCAGAAACATCAATAGGAGCAACGTCACATAATACCTCATCCGTGAAGGGCTTGATGCTATAGGGAAGGCGACACTGCCGGCTGACGCGGAGATCTCGTCCTTGGTGAAGCCACCAGATGGTGTATGGATGTGGGTGAGCTGTGGTCGGCAAGCCCAACCGCTTCACGGTGTCTGCTGAAATGAGGTTCTTTTGGCTCCCATTGTCGACAATGAACTGTACCGGGGAGCCCTTTACCCACATCTGGGAGTGGAAGAGACGTTCCTCCTCCTCTGGATCTTCCAGTTCCTCCTTCTGGATCTTTGTAGTGGAAACAGTGGCGTTGGGCTCCGCATCAATAATCTGTTTCCCTTTTTCATTCCCCTTTTCAGGTTCTGATTCGGAGTCAGAGCATGCATCTGACTCAGAAGCCCTCATCTCGGCCACTAGCGACTGCTTGGCACGACACTCACTTGTGTTGTGAGTGGAGCTCTTATGGAACTCACACCACTTTCCCGTGTCCTTCTTTGGCTTTACGGTGTTGTTCTTTTCTTGTGGCTTTGACGGGTTGTCTTTAGCCACCATGCCTTGGCTCTGTCCTTTGTTCTACGGTTTGGAAGCACCTTTTCCTTGCTTTTGATTCGCAGATCCAAAGTCTCGCTTCTTCTGTTTGAATTTCTGCTCAATCTTGGCAGCATACCGGTATGCCGTACCAAGTGAGGAGATGTCGAGGAACTCCATTTCCTCCTGAATGTATCTGTGCAGACAGCTGCGATGCTTTAGCACCAAATGTTTCTCTGAATCTTTGATACCCAACTTTGTGCGCAGGGTATGGAACAGATTCGTCAGCTCATGCACATCTTGATCCCTTTGTTGTCGCAGCGTGGTCCATTTTATGTACTTGTCCTCATAGCTCCCCACAGGATAGTACTGTTCCTTGACGGCGTCTCGGAAAGAATTCCAAGTTGGTACGGCCGAGAACAGAGAGGGTTCTGTCTGGTCCTTGTTCTCACAGTAGGTTTCCCACCAGTCCTTAACATGGGGAGTAGCTTTGAGGAGTGCAAAAATAATCTTCTCCCGGTCTGAAAAGTCATGAACAGAGAAATATCCTTCTAATAGATTCAACCATCTATCTACGGCATCTGCATATATTTGACCCTCAAATATGGGAATGTCAAAATTTACTTGTACCTTAAAGGGAGTCGCAACTCCAGAGTGGCTACTGGATGCAGATGCGCCGCCGGTGGGCAGCCGTTGAAGGATCTGAGCAAAGCTATCCATCATCGCGTTCCTTTGTTTTCCGAGGGCCTCCTCGAGCAATATTTTGATAGGATCTCCTGCTCCCTCATCTTTCTTTTCGTCCCCCATGGGCGTCCGTCGAGGTTTACGAGGCTGATCTTGCAAAGGTTCCACCAGATCAAGCCCTAGCTCCTTATACCCCGACCTCGTTGAGGACATGCAAAGAAGGATCGAGAAAAAGCAGACCGCTCTGATACCACTGATCCGGATTTATGCAGGAACGCAACAGAATAAACACATAACCATAAATACAGAGATGCAGCGGAAATAACACTTCATTTCATTAATATCAAAGAACTTAAATTTTCTTACAGACAGAATGGAAATAAAACTAGCTAGGGCGCTGGTAGCTATCTCTGAGAAGAGATGTGGCGGCTACAGGCCTCTGAACTGAGTTACAATGAGGCTCGAGGGCCTATTTATTATTGAGAAACAATGGAGAACACTAAACATCCAAAAACCTAACCCTAGGAGATGAAGCACCAAAACTATGGGCCCCGTTTGGGTAAATTGGTGTTTCAACTTCCCAGGGACGTAACTTTGGCATACTATCTCCGTTTGACGCACATGATACATCATTAGAAAGCTCTATCCAAGGACTAAAAATTTTGCCATGAATATCATTCCAGAACAGAATGATATTTTCTAGAGGCGCGATGCCCAAAAAACGTCGTTTAGGGCCTCAAAACGGCTCCGGAAGTTCAGGACCCGAAAAACTGCTAAAAATAGTAAATTATGCCGAAACTGAAAAACTGAAAGAGACAATGGTGGGGGCCCAAGTGGAATAGGCAGGTGGCTACCAATATCCACTTGGATCATATTATCAAAATCATGGGGGTAGTTTGCAAGGAACAATGGAGATGGATGGGGCTTATGCCACAATATCAATCTTTGGCCAACTTAGAAGACCGTATAGAGAGGCGTAAATGAAATTCCTGGTCAGTAGCCCCTAAAAGCCTGAAAATTCACCTTTATACTCTGTACATATAGACCTTGACTCCTTTATCCTTTGTAATGATGAATCCTCAGAAGGGTCAGAGTCCAAAAATAGAGAGACAAACAAGGAAATAGAGCCCGTGGACTTTAACATAATGGCTACTCTAGACTCGGAGGAGAAAGACGTAGAAAATTTTGAACAGTGCACTGAAACAAAAAATCAAAGCGAACCAGAAACAGAATGCAGTCAGCTGATTAGTCACCCTTCACAAACACATGCACCACACCAAGAATGATTTGATGAGAAATCTGAGAATGAAACCTTATGGGAAATTAATTTCGATGGGTCATGCACCAAGAGAACTGCGGGAGAAGGAGTGTGGATACATAACACAGAGAGTGACTATGCAGAGAGCCATGCCTGCAACCTGCACTTCAAATGTACAAACAATATTGCAGAGTATGAGGCTCTTATCCTAGGCCTAATTCTATTGAAAAAATTAGGAGCCCACATGATAACTGTGCATGGGGACTCTGAGCTGATCATTAAACAGGTGAATGGTGAATACACAGCGAAACATCCTAGACTGAGAGCATATAGGAATGACACTATGGATTTATTGAAAACGTTTGTAGAATACGAGCTGGTGTTTGTCCCTAGGAGCCAGAACGCAATTGCAAATGGACTGGCCTGCATGGCTACTTCATATCATAAGCCTCCTAGTGACCAACAGATCATCATTCAGACCAAATTCAGACCTGTAGTGTCGGACAATGAAAAATATTGGCAGGTCTTTGAGGGTGATAAACAGATTGAAGATTTCCTGGTAGGCAGAAATGAGTTTGAATTTTCTGATTCAGACTCCAAATCTGACAGTAACTGCCTAAGTGAACAGTCCTCAGACGAGGAAGAAACACCCTGTAACATAGAAATAAACACTTTAAACGAATAGATTGGAAATCCAAACGAAAAACGTGAAAACACAGATAGTGAGGAGGTAGAGTTGTTGCAGACCAAAGATAAGACCATACCTCGAGTTCTGGCGCCTTTAGAAGACCTTTTCGACTTTGATGATGTAGCAAAAAATCCCACTATAGAACATGCAGACTCTGATGTCGAGGAATGCAACATAGGCACTGAAGATAAACCCAAGATGATCAAATTGGCTAAGTCCCTGCCTGCAAACATGAAAAATAAATACATTGACCTATTCAAGGAATTCATTGATGTGTTTGCTTGGAGTTATGAGGACTTAAGGGCCTATGACACAAACATCATACAACATAAAATACCCTTGAAAGAAAATCAGAAGCCCTTCAGACAAAAACTTCGTAGAATAAACCCAAAAAAATTGCTTGCAGTGGAAAAAGAGATTAAGAAGATGTATGAGGCAGGTATAATTGTGCCTGTGAGGTTCTCTGATTGGGTATCAAACCTAGTGGCTGTGAGAAAGAAAACAGGGGAGATCAGGCTGTGTATTGATTTCAGAAACCTTAATAGAGCCTCACTCAAAGACAATTACCCTTTGCCTAAAATGGAACATATTCTTCAGAGGGTAGTAGGCTCTAAAAGGATCTCCCTGCTAGATGGTTTTTCAGGTTACAACCAAGTCTTAGTAATCCCAGAAGACCAACTCAAAACAACCTTTACCACTCCATGGGGCACTTTTATGTATGTAAAGATGCCTTTTGGACTGATGAATGCTGGTGCAACCTTCCAAAGAGCAATGGACATAGCTTTTTCAGATGAAATAGGACACTTCATTGTCATCTACCTGGATGACATAACAGTCTACTCCAAGACTGAGGAAGAACACCTAGAACACCTGAGAAGAGTGTTTGAAAAATGTAGGAGGTTTGGTCTGTCATTGAATCCCAAAAAGACTATATTTGGGCTGCAAGAAGGAAAGCTTCTTGAACACATCATATCTGAGAAAGGGATTAGGATAGATCCACAAAGAGTTGAGGGAATACTACAAATCACACACCCAAGAAACATCAAGGAGTTACAGTCCTTTATTGGGAAAATCAACTTCCTCAGGAGGTTTATTCCCAACTTAGCTGAACACCTTAGAAATATGACTAACATGCTGAAGAAAGGTGTAGGAGTTAAGTGGACTGTTGAAGCTAAGAAATCTTTTGAGTCAGTTAAACTTGCACTCACCCAGGCTCCTGTCCTAATCATCCCAGACTTCTCTAAGGATTTCCTGATTTTTTCATTTGCCTCCAAGCATACGACAGTTGCAGTTCTACTGCAGAAAAATCCAGAGGGAATGGAACAACCCATTTCTTTCTTCAGCAAATCACTCAGAGACGCACCCTTGAGATACAAAATTATGGAAAAATAGGCCTATGCTTTGGTTAAGGCCTTGAAATACTTTAGGTTGTACATACTGCATTCCCACACCATAGCCTATGTGCCAAATATAGTGGTTAAAGATATCTTGTCCCAAGACCCAGATGGGAAGAGGGGCAAATGGATTGCTGTGATTTTAGAATATGACCTTGAGATAAAACCCACCAAACTGATCAAAGGTCAGGGCCTAGCTAAATTAATGGCTGAATCAAATCTACAAGCCCTTGACATTAACATGGTAGATATCTTGGATGAGCAGCAGGGATTGCCTAATCCCACGGTTGAAGAGAAGTTTCACAACTCTCCCTAGTATTCTGACATTATGTATGTGCTTACACACCTCAATGCCCCTCCCGAACTATCAAAGACCAAGGCCAGATTCTTAAAGCTAAAAGCCAGGAGCTATTGCATAATGAATGAAAGCTTATACTGGAAAAATCCAAATGGCCTATTGCTTAAATGTTTGCCTGAGTCTGAAGCAGAAAATATCAAACAAGAATTCCATGCAAGAGAGTGTGGAGGCCACCTGAACTGGAAAGCCACTACAAACAAAATACTCAGAGTTGGCTACTATTGGCCTACACTCTTCGATGATATCCATAAGATGATAATTGCCTGCCACAAATGCCAGATTTTTGAAGGAAAAAGAAAACTCCTCCCCTTACCTCTACAACCCATCATTGTTGAAGGTCCCTTTATGAAATGGGGCCTAGATTTCATAGGAGAAATTCACCCAGTTTCTTCTGCACAACACAAATGGATCTTAACAGCCACAAACTACTTCACTAAGTGGATAGAGGCCATACCTACTAGGAATACCACAGATTTAGTCATCATTAGGTTCCTAGAAGGTCATATCCTCTCTCGGTTTGGATGCCCAAGGAAAATAATCACTGATAATGCTGCTGCTTTCGGATCCAAGAAAATGGTTGATTTTTGTCACAGGTATCAAATAGCACTCGGTCATTCAACTGCCTATTACCCTCAAGGTAATGGATTAGCTGAATCTTCAAACAAGAGCCTGGTGACCATCATCAAAAAGCTGCTGGAAGAGAACAAAAATTCATGGCATAACAAGTTAGTGCATGCCCTGTGGGCTGAGAGGCTTACAACAAAGAAATCCATTGGCATGTCACCATATCAGCTTGTCTATGGAACATAAGTGATGTTTCCCACCAGCCTTGGAATACCATTGATTAAACTTCTCCAAGAAATCTAGACAGAAGAAGATAGCATGGTAAGGAGGATAAACCAAACAATTCATCTCCAGCAAGCAAGGGAAGAGGTCTATAACAGAGCTATCAAAGTTCAGGAAAAGATAAAGAAGTTATTTGAAAAAAGAACTAAGGCTTCTGATTTCAAAGTTGGAGATAAAGTTCTGAAGTGGTACTCAAGGAGAGAGGACAAAGGAAACCATGACAAGTTTGATAGTTTGTGGCAAGGTCCCTACATCATCCAGGCCACTGTGGGTCCAAATACCTTTTTTCTACAAGAGTTGGATGGTACAGAGCTGTTTGGGGGTCCTGTCAATGGCAGGATGCTCAAACACTACTTCTGTTGATTTCCAATTTCCATTGTACATATCATTGCAGTACTTGTTTTCAAGAAAAAGAGAAAATGTTCCAAAAAAAAAAAAAAAAAAGAGAAAAGAGAAAAGGAGAGGTTCAGACATGCTCAAAACATGAACCTCTGAAGTACAAATTTTGGCTCTAATATGATCGAAAACTGAGCCAGAGAAAGTAAAGATAGCTGGTTCGAACATGCCCAAAACCTGGACCAACAAAGAAGAAAAGAGTCAGCTCTAACAAGCCTAAAACCAGAGCTGAAATAAAAAAGGGAAAGTGACTTTAACAAGCTCAAAACTTGAGTCACTAAGAAAGAAGGATGCTTCAAACATCAAATTTCAAGCCTTCAAAGTTTTGTTTCCAGTTTTTGCAAGTTTCTGTCCATGTGCAACTGTCTTTATGCCTTGGATCCACAGCAAACTATACTGTCTAAACCTAGTTTGACTGTTTTTAAATTTATATTGCAGAATATAGAGAAGAAATCTGCTGGACAGTTTAATCCTAGCAGATGTTAGAATAGGTAGAGAAACTTATGAGGCCAACAGTTTAATCTGGTCTCATGGAGTAATAAGGGTAGAAATAGAAGAGGTTTATTTTCTTGTTTGTAAAAATAAAAAGATGTAAAGGGTCTACTAGCTCAAATGCACCCTAGAAGAAAAAATGCTAGGATTGTAGAATGGGTAGGTAGATTGATTGGGAAATTTTTTCTACTAAATTGGTGCCTACACAATTGTGGCAGCTGAAAATCAAAGGAAAAATATGGCTCAAGCAGTAGGCATTTGGCCTACACCAAAGATCATTTTCTAAATTCTTGACTCCTTCAAGAAGAAGCCATCCCCATGTGGAGCCACTGTTAGCCCCCTATAAATCTTTTGACGAGCAAAGTAGGGGGGTAAATTGTTTTTGAGCCTTCAAAGAATGCATCCCCCCTGAAGACACATCTCCTTGAAGTCTCCTGTTCCCTTCCCTTTGATTAATTCCCTCTGCTGACTCCCATTATAAGGTCTCACTGATTGCAAAAGCTGTGCTCCAAAGGGCCTACATTTATCCCTTGTATCCCTGTAAAGTTCCCCTTTTCCACCCCAAAATCCCTCCCTAAATCCCCTTTAAATCCTACATTTTCCCCTCGTTTGGCCCGTTTCCCCTTTTTCCCCTTACCGTTACCCTTTTCCCAACCTCAAAATGCATTAAAAGGGGCAAAAAACCCACTCTTCACTTTATATTATGGTCTTAGCCCCCTTCGGCTAGCCCCTAGAACCGTTTCCCCTCATGTGATCTGGGCACTAGAACCAACTGCCAGCCCAAAAAGCGCTTATTTCAAATATGTATCGGAGGTGCCATGAGCCGTCGATCTCTACAGATCGAACGGTCATCACAAGCTCTGTAGCGCCCATGGCCCAACCCGTTCACCGCCTCGATCGCATCACAGCCGTCCGTTAACCTGCTAGATCAACGGTCCGCATTTTACCCGTCACGGTGGTCCCCGCGCACTGTTCATAAACCACCAGTTTCCATTGCACCGCCTTTGGAGGGTGGGCGGTATTTTCATTTTCGAAGCGATTCCACTCATCAAATGACGCATGACAATGACACTGTTTGAAAACTGCCCGCTCATCGCGCGTTATTGTTCGACACAAGACACGAAGCGATATGCATATCAGCCGTCCAATCTGGGTCTCCCCATCCAACGACGATCGCATGGAAAAGTTGCATGAGAGTTAAACCAAGGCAGCCATACCCCTGGCCCACAATCCATCGCCCTCTGACGCGTTTTCCACCGTCGATCTCCTCCCGAGATCGGATGGTCCAGATTTATTCTCATGCCCGCCATTGACCCCATACCGCCACGTCATTTTTCCACGTGTGTTCGTCATTTTCTCGTTCGTCCCCTATATAATTTCATTCCAAGGTAAAAGTTTTAATGTTTGTCAGTGGAATTGCTAATTCGACGTCGCCCAGTGCATTTCTCACTGTTACACGTTTTTTCCCCATAATATCCTCTGCATGCATCATCGTCCGCTGTATCACGTCGCCATTTCCGCAGTCATCCACACCACCCTCTCCATGCACGATTTTCTTAATTCATTTTCGGGTTTTGTAGGGTTACAGGTAGGCGGAAAACCGACATGATTTATATGCGCTATTGTAAAGGCACAGAGCACAGAAGGAGCTAAATTTAGAGCCTGATTTTACAGAAAAATGTCCGGAAAGGTGTCTGCATCGTAATTTTCATCAAAGGACAGAGTTCAAACTCTGTAAACCTTCTCCAGCACCATTAAAGCCCAGATTGCGTAAACAAAGGCAGTACGGGAGCAGCAGACAGCTCGAGGCAAGAAATAGAAGATTTTGAGCTTTTTCAAGGATTTTAGAAGGCAAAGGTACCAGTTCAAAGACATCATGGATTGCATCAAAAGCCCAGCACTCAGAAAACAATGATATCAAGGTTTCAAATCAGCAGAATGTTTCTTCCTGAGCAAGGACACGATACACATTATTGTTTCAGTCTACATTGTGTCCAAGAGAAGTTCCCCCCCCCCCACAGCAGTCCTATGCTATCAGAGCATTTTTTATGCAGTATGGCAGACCCTAGCATCATTTATTTACCTCTTTGTTTATTCACCAGAAGTACTACAGAATGCTGCAGCAGAGTACATCAGAGACATGCCCGAAGTAAATGGAAACCTGAAGAAGACCACTCTTGCGTCCAAAAGAGTGCCAGAGATAAATGAATAGGGTTTAAACAGAATGGGCTTCAACCCTCTTTCTTTTCTGAGTTTTAATGCTTCATTTAGTGTTTCACCTACCTTATTTGCTCCACCAGAGCTATAAATTCATGAAGAAAATCATTGTAAAGGTTTTTGATCAGTTATTAGAGAATTGCAAGCTGTTTCTTTTGAGACATAGTCTTTGTGTAAGCTATAAGATAGGCTGAGGAAGATGTTTTCTGACTGAGTATCCAGCTATTGGCAATGTTGTATTTGACTGGTGTTGCTTTTTTAATATGACAAGCACATTTCTTTGGATCCTGATCTAAAGCAGCGGTGATGTTTTTCTATCTCTATATTTGTGTTTAACTTACATTCCATTTCATTTCATTTCTACTGGCTTGCATCAGAAATATGGCATAGGATTTACCCTTGTTAGGTACCCTATGTTTCTGCTCTCCTTGCCTTTGATGTTTTCTACTAAATGTGTTATCTAAGAATTGATTTCAGTTGATTTAACCAGTGTAGTGGATGTTATTTCCTGCTAGCTGATGTATGAATTAAAAGAATCTGTTCTTAGATGTTCTTGTTAGGATTTAGCTGGAATATTTGGGAACACTGGGGATTAGAGTTAGTCCTGTCCACTAGGATTCTTGTGCGACCAGCTGGCCTCTCTAAGATCCCTTAAGCTGGAGGCCGAAGCATTGAGAGTTCAAAGTCTCTCTCTGATCTCAGGTCTTTAAATTTGTATTCTAAACCTCTATCGTTCCTCCTCCCCTACCATTCCACACCACACTATCATTTTTAAGATCCAATGTTTTAGATGACTAGCCCATCTAAAAGCCTGCATATTGATTAGCAAGAAAATCCTTTCATGACTCCATTTCCCAATGGTTTTGAATGCCCCCTTGGAATAATTCACCTTTGCCCAAATCCTCTTTGCTCATCCTGGTCTTACATTGAACCCTTCTTTCCTGATAACCAGCAACCAACCAAACAATCAAACAAACAAACCTTGCGCTTATAACTAGCCTAACATCTTAACCTTTTGAGCTTCAAAGACATAAAATTTTTGCTTACATAGAGAGATCCCTCTCTAGATCCAGGAGGGCTAGATCTTGAGGTCTGAAAGTGGTTCTGATGTTGTCTCATCTTTTGGTCTTGCCAATCTGACCAAAACATGGGAACCC